>WOFM01000527.1:519024-559356 GCA_011428145.1 Ericerus pela | reverse complement strand
GCACCTCTCTTCTGAACTGACACCAACGATGCGGAAATACTAGAATCTCTAACAAGCGGCTCGCCAAATAAATTAACAACACGAATTCCAACGTTTGGTTTTGTTTTAGATATTATGTCGTCAGAGGGTACAAAAATGGCGGCGAAAGTATGAAACTGAAATAATAACATTAATCAAATCAAAAATTCACAGAGTTAACTCAAAAATGTATGTTTGAAATTTCTATCTTGTCGATTTGAACAACTAAAAACCAATTCAACAGATGTTTCAATTTAATGTATCCCATGCGTATAATTGTAAGTAGATGAGAACAAACTTACAATAAAATTATGGGAATCTTAATTGGTAAAATAACAAAATCTTACATCATTGTTATCCAACTTAGATAGAACTTGAAGTAACGCGAAGATTCCCCTAGGTCTAGAAACCGTTAATCGAGATAGGAAATAATTAAGGAATTTTTCAAGTTGATTATTATTCAGTGGAGGAGATTTTTTGGCAGCTTCACTTAATTTGTAAATACCCTCTACAATTAACGCTGAAAAATGAAAATTTATTAAAAGATATGGCCGAAAATTAAAATAATTTTAATGATAAACAATACGAGCACTTACACGTCAAAGTAAGACCTCCTTCAAACTGGTAATATTTTGAATCAATTTCATCCACTTGAGAAATCACACCATTGATTTTGTCGAAGAAAAATGAAACATCTTCTTTGGACAGTATGCTTGCGATATGGAAGGCATGACCGAGACTGGAAGAAAATTAAATCAAAATCAAAATTCCTCAGCTTAAAAATTGAATTCAAATGAAATATCATTACTTCAATGAAGATTCGTTTAATTTTAATGCAGTTTTCAGCGATTTACTGATGAAAGTAACATCATCAACTTTCGAAGAAATACTATTCAGACTCGATGAAAGATAAAACAACTCTTCAACGCCAATATCAGATTTTTTAGTCGTTTCCAATAGCTGTTGGAAATTAAACGAAAACAGGAATGAATAAAAATGAATTCACGAGAGATATAACTAAAAACATATAAATAATAGTTCTATTTACTTTTTTTCCAAGATTATTAAGTAATTGACTAGAAACACATGTCGGAACATCTTTCGTAATTGATGCTACATGGTAGATAGATTCCAAGTCCTCGGCTTGAGAAAAAATTTTCTCAATAAATGTACAAATATTCTGAGAAAACAGTAAATGATGAGTTCAAAACAATCTAACATACAGACGACATAATTCTAACGAAAATATCTACTTTTTCAGGAACAGGCAATTTTTCTTTCAAAATTCGATAGCTTGTTGTAGCATAATGAACAGAAGCAACGTCTTCTAACTTCCAGGCACCTTCTAAGGAATGAAGTAGCTCCCTTTTAGTAATTGGTGATACATAAGATGAAGAACTACCGGACTGAGATCCTTGGAATAGTAGAATAGATACTAATGCTGAAACATAGAGACAGGAAATCGATAGAAATCACATCCTTTGGATAGTGAAACAAATGCTAACTGCTACGTAAGACTCACCACAAATGATGAATTTTTTCAAGTCTAACATGATAAGATCCTACACTATTTGAATAAAAGTATTTAAGAATACATTGATAGATCACCGGCAACAAATATAACCAAATCTACAACAAAATTCAGGCATGGTATTCAGTGGATCCCACGTAATCTTAATCCTATTCAACCTATGAAAAACGGAATATGCATTTATCCTTCGAGGATGTATATATGATGGAGACGGCACAGAACAGTTTTAATATGGGGTTGAGTGTCCAGACTATAGATGCCGCGTGCTAGCGTACGTATGTTTTTTGTTGGGATACGATTCCCTCACTACCTCACAAACACGGGACATCACATTGACTAACACTGTATGTAACATACTTTTACATTTACTTTTACATGTGGCGACACTGATCGCCAATATAATATTCTTGCCGCCACTGCTCGACGGAGAATGTTCTCCGTTCGTCAGTCGTTGTACTAACGTCGTTAATAAACATATTTCAAAATGGAAGTCCGTACTTAACTTTTCTGTGTAAAGTAATTAATCCTCACCTCAATATGTTAGCAGAGCTGCGGGCAACAGAAATAAGTGCGGTAAATTGAAATGTGATAATTGTGTATTTTATTAATATTTGAAAGTTCGTGTTTCACGCAAAGTAAAAGGCTTAGTGCCGAGTGATACCTCCACGCAAAGTGGTAGGAAAAATTAAAATTTGTAAAGAAAAAGTTCAATTCAGTGATTAAAGTAACTATCCTGAAAAAGTGAAACGTTCAATTAAAGTAAAGTAACAAATTAAAAGTAAAATAAAAGTGAAATTGATGAAAACAACGGTAAAATCTTGGGCGCCTGTGAAAACGTCGAAGTCAAAAGTCTGGAGAAAACAAATCAGATACGAAAGGATTTTATGGTTTGGTAGACCAGCGCATACAGTCAAAAACGGTTGGCAATTGTTCATGCTGTGTTCCAGGGACTGAAACAACGAGAGAAAAGCGAAAATTCAAAGGTTGCAGAGTAAAAATTGTCGCAGATTGGTGTCATTTGGGCGAGGTAGCAGAAGGAAAACTTCGAAAAATACGGAAAAAAGAAACGAAAAATTAAAGATAAGTAAATAGCCTAAGTTAATTTATATATATTTCGTGTGATTTTGCCCAAAATTAACCTGAAAAATTTAAATTACAGTAAATTAATATTATATTTCAATATATTTCAGGAAAATTCTCAACCAGAAATTAAGCAAAGTTGAGACTTGAAAGGTGGTATCGATAGCCTTCAAATTTTATCTTGCTGGTTGAGAATTGAACGAAAGAGGAAATCTTTGTTGGATGAGAATTATCAAATCCAACAATAGAAAACTCATTTTCGAACATTGACACAAGTGACAGATTTTTTCATGTTCACATTGAATAAAAGATTGATACAATTGAAGTAGATTGATAAATTGTTTCCTTTTCAGTAATCATCTCTCTCACATTTATTAAATATTTTCACACTGTGTATTAATATGAACTTTGATATGTTTAATAGAATCATCGATGCTCTGATATAAGATTTGGGACTTTAATTAATTTGACTTTGGAAACTTTTGACGAAAATAAAATCACAGTAATTTGACCGCTCAAGAAACAGTAACAACGGCGGAGAGTTTCGTAAGAATTAATTTAGAATATTGACTAGTTAATAAAGTTCATAATATAATATTTTTTAACTTGCATTCCCAATCGAGCAGTTGAGACCGTGTTGTGCATTATCGTGCAGTTGAGACCGTGTTACCCCTTAAATTTAAGTTCTCGTGTTTCTGAGGTAGGACATAAACTCCCTAATACCCGAAAATAATAATAAAATGTCAAGATTCGATACAAAAAAAGTATTTGATGGGAGGAATTATGATGCCTGGAGGACCACGATGGTGTCAACACTCTATGCAGAGGGACTGTACCCAGTAATGCATGATGTTGAAACCGAAGTGCTGTTTTTGGGATTGGAACTAAATAATTTTTTAAACCCTGAGTCTGGTAATGCCAGTTCGGCTAATAGGATGGCATATTTTCGTAACCAAGAAAAAGGCAAGGCTTTAATTTATCAGGGATTAAACAACGAGTTAATAGAAAGAGTAAAAGACTTAAAAACGATAAATCAAATTCTGAAAGTTTTAGATGAAAGGTACAAAAGCTGCACGCAAGTTACATATATTAATGCGAAGCAGGCCATTCAGAGGTTAAACTTTAATAGTGAAGGTAACATGAGAAGCTACTCAGATGTGTTTTCTCAAGCAGCCCAGAAAATAAGGGACTGTGGAAAAAGCTTAGACAAACAGGAGGAGATAGAACAACTCCTTATATCTTTGAACATGGACTATGACATGACAAGGCTGGAATTTAATACATTAAGCCAAGATCAAAAAACGATCGAGACTCTTCATGCCATGTTGATCGAAAGATCAGATAGACTATATGACGAGAAAAAGTCTAGGAATATCAATAATAATAAATTTCGTAATTTTAATAATAATAATAGAAATCAAAGATTCCAATACGGTGGGAATTATAATAGATATAATTACACAAATAGGAATCAAAGTCACAACCAAAATATAGATCAGGGGAAAATGACATACAATAATAATCAAAAGTCAGAAATGCCTCAAAACAATAATAATAATAATTATGAAAATAGAAAATACAACAATAGTTAAAACCAAAATAATTTGCCAAATCCGAATA
Organism: Ericerus pela; assembly: GCA_011428145.1. Lineage (NCBI taxonomy): Eukaryota > Metazoa > Arthropoda > Insecta > Hemiptera > Coccidae > Ericerus > Ericerus pela. The sequence goes on along the minus strand of WOFM01000527.1, from coordinate 555,107 downwards.
ACTTAGTATGTTTCAAGTGCCATGGCAAAGGCACATAGCTAAGGTATGTCCATCAAATAAAGAGGGTATAAAACCCCAAGGCAAATTAGATGGTCCTGCACAAAATACGAGATACGGACGAAATAATCATAATAATAATAACAATAAAAACAAAAAAGAACATGATGTGCAATGGTCAATGATGATCAGATACAAGAATCACAACCAGAGAATAAACACAAATAATAATAAACAAATAAATTTAATTACATCTAAAGATACGAAACAGGAGTCAGATTCTGATTATGTTCCTCTCACTAAGAGAATAATGTTAGATGGTGGAGCTGTGGCCCACGTCATCTCTGATTTATCAAAATTGTCTAACCCTATAATGCTTGAAAAGCCTATCGAGTTAGAATGTGCCATCCAAGACACCTTACTCATTGCCACTCATATAGGAACAATGTTTATCAGGGTGGAAAATTCGGAGAGAAACCAGACCGTTATAAGATTAAAAAACGTACACTACGTACCATCCCTAAATGTGGATCTTATGTCAAGGATTAAAATAACGGAGAATAGGGCGCTGGGCATAGACCAAAATTTTTCGGCAGCGCATATATACGTCCGCGGGATGGACGAAGTGATTTTTTCAGCCCCAAAAATCAGGGGGGTGTCCATGGTAAAGTACAAAATTGTACCGGAATCAATGGTCAATATTATAGATAGGGAAGACGATTTAAATAAGATATGTCCTTATAATAATGGGTTGAATAAATTGGCATGCATGCCTAACATAAATTCCCAGGATGAGTGGATGGAATATGAGATAGAAGAAGAAATTGTTGAGGAAAGTCAGGAGGAAATGGAAGAGGACAGAGAGAATATTAATAATGATACACAAGAAAAAGCAAATAATAATAACTTAGATGATAATAATATAATAAACACTAATGACAAACATAATAATAACAATACACAAAATAACAAAATGAATGAAGACAATGGTGAAAGGAATGAGGATGTAGGCACAAATAATAATAATATAATAAACAATAAAGAAGGAATAAGTGAGAATATAGAAAAAGCAAAAATAGATAAAAAAAATGATATGGCATAGGAGATTGGGACACCTGTCAGGGAAGAATTTAAAATTCTTGACAAAGGTCTCAAGAGGTATTCCGAACAGAATTACATTTTGTGATGACGAATTCAGCCTGTGTGAGACATGTGTGAAAGCAAACTCCAGGAGACTGGGACACAATGGAACTCGCAGCAAGCCAGAAAGAAAACTTGAACTCGTTTCATCCGACACAATGGGCCCCTTCTCACCAGGAATATATGGTGAAAAGTACGTTTTGATATTCGTGGATCATGCCACAAAATATACTTTTATCTCCACTATTGAGAAAAAGTCAATGGTGTTTGAAGAATTCAAAAAATTATATATGAAATTAAAATTGAAATTTCCAGACTGTCCCATAGCCACTTTAAGATGTGACAATGCTAGAGAATATCTGGACTCAAACATGAAAACATTTTGTGAGGAAAATGGCGTGAACCTTGAGCCTGTCGTTCCGTATTCATCAGAGTTGAATGCGATGGCCAAAAGGCAGAATCAAACGATCATGGCGAGGACTAGGGCCATGCTGTTCGACTCCAATTTGGATTTCAGTTTTTGGTCTTTAGCTGTCTTGATGGCTGTTTATGTTATAAACAGAAGCCCAACTAGGGCCAACAAAGATTATAGGACTCCGTACAAAATGTTTTACGGTACTAAACCAGATCTATCTAATATGAGAGTTTTTGGATCTCTCGCGTTTAGACATATTCCCATAGAAGTCCGTCAGCAGCAGGCCACAAAAAATAAAAGAAATAAAACCAATGTCGAACATCCGAAACTTACACAAAGATCCGATAAGGGGATATTTGTGGGTTACACGAATAGTGGGTACTGTATAAGGGACCCATTAATAGACAAATTGCATATCACTTGCGACGTCAGATTCGATGAAGCGAGGAATATTACACAAATAGATAATTAACATAATAATAATGAAATAATACAGGAAAATAATAATATAATAGAAACCCCTGTAATATTAAACTTATTCAAATCTAGATATAAAAACTATATTGAGGACCACATCCCTCAAAAATGGGAGGATGTTGAAAACAATCCTTTTAAGGAAGAGTGGCAACAAGCAATTAATGACGAGCTGAAGTCACTATCTGATATGGGCGTGTGGGAAGTTGTCCCAAGAGAGAGAAATGTGAGATTAGCGGATACAAAGTGGTGTTTCACCACAAAACCCAACAACCAAGGCATTCACATACCGAAAGCCAGGTTGGTTGCAAGGAAGTTTAAAGATCTCACTCACTATTCTCTAACAGAAACATATGCCCTGGTGATCCAATATTGGTTAATAAGGTGGATATTGTCCATTACAAATAAATATAATCTAAATATAACACAGTTTGATATAAAGACTGCGTTTCTTAATTCACAAATAAAATATCCCATATATATATCAAACCCTAGGGGATGCCAACTAGGCGAAAATAATTGCCTAAGATTAATAAAGTCTATATATGGACTGAAAACATCTTCCAAAAGTTGGTACGATCTATTGAATTCAACAATAATTCAAGCTGGATTCACACAATCAAAAATAGATAGGTGTCTATATATAAAACAAGATAATAGCGGTGCTATGGCATTTTTAATAGTCTATGTGGATGACATGTTGTTGGCTAGTAACCACAACGAGTGGACACAAGACTTAATAAATACCTTTAACAATAATTTTACACTAAAAATAGAAAATATTCCAACTTTTTTTGTAGGATTTGAGATAGATAGGGATATTTCTAAGAAACAAATCATATTAACACAAAATAGATATATAGATAAAATTCTCCGGAAATTTGGTATGACGGAATGTAATCCATCTTCCACACCTATGGAGACAGGACTAAAAATAAACAGACCAAAAAATGGATTGGATGACACCAAATATAGGGCTATGATTGGGAATTTGCTATATGTGGTAAGACTAACCCACCCGGATATTGCCTTCGCCGTCAATTACTTGTCACATTTTCAGGCATCCTCCAATAGCAAAATTAAAAATTATGTTCGTCGTATCATTAGATACCTTAAAACCACAAGGGATTTTTCTCTGGTCTTCCACTCTGACCAAACACCCATAAAAGCTTTTGTCGATGTGTCGTATGCACCCGATGTAGACGATTCACCCATTGATGTAAATAATCTGGAGAAAGGGTGCTCCACAACAGGTTACATGATATTCGTTAACGGAGACTTGTTAAATTGGACCGTTCATTGGCAGAACTCGGTTGCAACCTCGTCAACTGCAGCCAAATTAATTGCATTGAATGATGCACTAGACGATATATATGTTGTCTGGAGACTAACTGAGAGCGTTTTCTCTGTAACCGACCCAGTGCAAGTCTATGAGGACAATATATCTGCGTCCAGAATTGCATCTGGGGGAGGCCAGAAACGTTCCAGGTCTTTAACGATCAAATGTTACGCAGTATTGGAAGGTTTCCAAAACAAACTCATAAGTTTTAACGATATTAGGTCGCCTGATCAAGTTGCCGACATACTTACTAAGGCACTTGATTGGAAAACCTTTCAAAATATTGTTACGAGAATACTCCGGACAAGTCAACTTTTCAGCCAATAGTTTTAATTGACATAACCCTCAAAATTTTTGATACTTGGTTTTGGACTGCGGATGGGCGTCGGTCTTTTAGCGCCTATCGTAAACCAAGCAGTCCATATGTCGTTTCACACTTCACATCACAATGTTCAATAGGTTCCCAGTCGCTGCTCTACCTCTCTTATTGGTATCAGCATTCCCTAATATACACAATTGATTCCCACAATAGCATATTTATATTAAAAACTCACACGATTAATTATAAGGACATATACATATACATATATAATAGTATCTCCGACCTGCCATATTATTTATATATTTTTTTTTAAATTAAAATCACACAATACTTATAAGATGTGACACAACAACAGAGGCTCAAATGTATACCTCATGTTAGTAATTACACGATATATTTAAGATAAAACACATAACACATACTTCCACACACAAATTAATTGTATATTATAATACTAGTCAACGATATATTTAATTTTTGTTTTACCATTTTATATATATATATATATAGCAATTGTATATGACACTTATATGTAATAATTTTGACTGCTTTTGCTTATTTTAATATTTTTATTTTTTATATGTTTTTTAAATACATACAATGTGTGACAAATTTTTACTTATATGTTCGTTCGTCCATTTTGAATTGCAGGGGGGTGTTGGGATACGATTCCCTCACTACCTCACGAACACGGGACATCACATTGACTAACACTGTATGTAACATACTTTTACATTTACTCGTTTTACATGTGGCGACACTGATCGCCAATATAATATTCTTCCCGCCACTGCTCGACGGAGAATGTTCACCTTTCGTCAGTCATTGTACTAACGTCTAATAAACATATTTCAAAATGGAAGTCCGTACTTATCTTTTCTGTGTAAAGTAATCAATCCTCACCTCAATATTTTTTGTTACATTTTGTCTTCGACCATATACTAGATGGACTGCGCATACTGATAAAATGTTGAAGGCAACCCTTTGATTATATGATCCCTGCGTCTTGAAACAACGTTGCCAAATATTCACAATTAAACTTATTTAAACGTGGTAATCGTATAATTCGTATTCCAGAAAATTCCAACTGGCAATAATGAGTAATTAATGTATGTACAATTGTACAGTAGTTGCAATTTGCATTTTGTTTCTGAGATCAACTCTCGTTTGATGGACTATAACTTAATAACGGCCCAAAGAGAGCAGGAGCAATTATCTTGAAAAACCTTAAAAGTTGAATATGTTGATACGAAATCCCACCTCATCTCATTCTTCATCATCATCATCATATCATTCTATATATATATGTCATATGTACAGTCTAGTCACGAAGTGTTTCCCCTTCTACTTTCGATCGCATATCGCTGTTGCTTCACCATTTACTTTTTCGTTTGTCAAATATATTTTAGTCGCGAAATAAATGTCTTAAAAGAAGAAAGTCTCAAGTTCTTTCGATCCTCGTTCTGCATACCTCACATCATGGTAGCCATCGCTACAGTAGAACTTTGAGGAGAGACTTAGAAAATTCAGATGAAATAATCATTTTTTTTTAAATTTAATTCACTGCTGTGCGAAAAATTTTTTATGTTTTTTATTGAGTAGTACACGAAAAGTTATCGTGTTTTTCGAGAAGTAACTCGAATTTTAATTTATTTTGAAAAAATCAAAATTCAAATTTGAAGAAGAATAGCTGAAGTTCCAGACTCAATAACGGCCAATACTGGAAGTCATCGAACGCAAAATCCAGAGGGACCGCCAAAGAGATCGTGAGAACAACTGAAGGAAACCTGCTCCCATTGTCGAGGACTCAAAGAGATCCAACATCGAAGACCCAAATTTTTCGGCCAACCTAGTGCAAAATTTAGGCAGGAAGTACGGAAGTCAACAGCGTAAAAGACATAAATCGTTCGTCAGCACAGCAGCAGAATAAAGTAAAACCATTGTAAAGGTAATATTAGTTGAAATTATTTATTTTTCGTATTTTGTAATTGTGTTTGAAGTAAGGCCAGGTAATTAAATATAATTAAAAATTATATGTCCCAAATAATAAACTTGTCTGAATGTAAGATTGGAGAATATAATATAAAAAAGGAAGATTTAGAGGAATTGGTCAAAAAGTTCGAAGGAGAAAAGGTGATTGATCTGAAAATAGAAATTTATAATTTACCCCACGTTAAATACTTTACAAGTGAAATAATATTGGAATCCTTTGTGATAGACATATCCGGGAGAATTGAAGATATTAGTAGTTTGAAATATATTGTGATTTCAGAATCTTCAGTAAATTATTTTTCAAACAGAATTTATAGTTCTGCTAAATCGAAAGAAAAATTTATGAATAGATTCTTTAATTAAATAAATTTAGAAAAACTGGATAAAAAAGAAAATTGTGAAGAGGAAAATTTAATAGAAAAACTTGGAAAAAGGTCAATAGAAAATAAAAAATATACACCTGTCAGTAATAAAGAAAATAATTTATTAGGTTTTTATAAAATAGAGGAAAAAATGGCATCCCCGAACGAAATTAAACCAATACAAGCCCCACTCGGAAAAGTTTTTAACGGAAAATACTACCTAGATTGGTGTAGAATGATTATATCGGCCATCTGAGGAGCGGGATATTATGATATTTTTGGGGAACACGAATTTTTACAGCCATATATAGAAAATATAGATGATCTAAACTTTCGGCCAAATAAGGATATGTTAAATTACTGCAAAATGCAGGATAACGCCAAAGCGTTTGTACTGGAAAGAGTGTCCAATGATATAACGAAACAAATACGAGATTGTAACACCGCAATATTAATGCTAAAAAAATTAGATAATATTTATGGGACCAAAACCTCAGTAACAGCAAATATGGCAAAAGCAAAATGGTTAGAATTCAGGTTTCAGCCAGGTGGCAATATGAAGGGTTTCTTGAAGAAATGGGATGAGCTTGTAACAGACGTAAGAGTCAGTGGGAAAGAAGTTACTGAAACTGAAGAGTTGGAAAATTTACAATTGGCATTATGTTACGAGCAGCAGATTGCTAAAATACAATACGAAAGCCTACCTCCTAATGAAAAGAATTTGGATAATTTTAAGAGAATATTGAGAGAGGATTCAGACCAAAGATGATCAAAAAATTTGGAATCTCTGAACTCAAAAATACTAATACACCCATGGAAACAGGATTAAAAATTGACAAAACACAAAATGGCAGATATGATACGGAGTATAGATCGATGATAGGGGGACCACTTTATTTAGCAAGACTTACGAGGCCAGACATATTATTCCCTGTGAATTTCTTCTCCCATTTTCAGAACAATTCAAACGATACCTTAAAAAATTATGTAAAAAGGATATTCAGATACGTCAATACAACTAAAAATTATAATCTTAAATATACATCAAAAGGGGACGGAATACAAGCGTATATTGATGCATCTTACACACCCCAGGTTGACGATAAAAATATAGAATTACACAATCTGGATAAAGGGAAGTCAATAACTGGATTTATGCTATTCGCCTATGGAGACTTGGTGGAGTGGAATTGCTGCAAACAGACTATTCACGCCTCATCGAGTACCGCGGCTGAAATAATTGCAGTTTTTGACACCCTTGATACGATTAAAGTAATGCAGTATATGAATTTCGAGATTTTTGGGGAAAAATTAATAGTAGATATTATGGAAGATAACATTTCAACACAGAAAATATGTTCTGGGGGAAGTCAAAGAAAGTCGAGAGCCCTAATGATCAAATGCTACTCCATTTTGGAAGCTTTTGAAGAAAAAATAATATTTTTTAGAACAGTCACCTCTGAGAATCAATTAGCAGATATCCTAACAAAATCATTAGATCGATCAAAATTTGAAAATATAATTGTGAAAATATTAAACAAAACGAACATATACACATAAAAATGAGTTCATTTCAAAATTAGTACATGTCCAAAAAATTTTCCTATTTCAAACACAAGTCGTAAAATGTTCAAAAGTAAGTCATAACACGAAAATATTTGCTGAAAAATTAACCTTCAATCATTGTCAAATATAATACTTAATAAGACCATTTACCAGAAAATACTTGTAACAGATAAATGCCCGACATCTCAAAAATTTTAACAATGGAAAAAGTAGAAAAATCGAGCAAGAATAAACCCTACAATTCGTATAATAAAAACCCTATACATTTTCCAACAAGCGTGAGAGAAATACACGAAATATTCCCACACGAAATATGAAAGGAAACTCTTCAACAATAAATACAATAGAGATAAAAACCTATTACATGACCGCAAATTAAGATAAATCAAAAATGTTGCCTTATCTTAGAACATATTAGACGCCACTTCAAATACAATACAACGTACGAAAAATAATATACGATGCAACGAATGTTATTCTACAATCTTTTTCCTGTTTATTTTTAAGATAAAATACGTAACGTATGCTCGAATTCATTGAACTCATAATCAAAAAACCTTTTGTCGTATTTTTTTCTCTCTCGTCTTCTTTTATTTTCATTTATTCGTATAATATGTTCGTGAATATTTTTTTTGAATTTCTTTTTCTCTCGACTCGAATTACAAGAGCGAAAACTCATATATTACTCGAAATATTTTAATAATTTTGCATGTTACCATTTTTTTTATAATTTTATTTTTTTTTAATTACATATACATACCATATACTATTTACGTACACGATAGTGTTCATTATTACATGCATGTTACCATATTTATATACATATTTATTTATTTATTTGTTTTTACTAATTTGTTTTTACCAATTTTTTTTCTTTGAAGCACAGCGCAATAAATTTAAAAAAAAAAAAAAAATTAAGTTACCAAAAATAATAAACAAACAATGTCAATATTTTTCGAAATTTTTTATTATGCATATATTCTTTTTGTACTTGTATTTTTTTTTGTATATTTAATATTTTTTTTAAAATAATAATGATTAATTTGTTTTCAGGGAACATGATGAGGAAATTATTCGGTAAAATTTCAGGGGGGTGTTGATACAAAATCCCACCTCATATCATTCTTCATCATCATCATATCATTCTATATATATATGTCATATGTACAGTCTAGTCACGAAGTGTTTCCCTTTCTACTTTCGATCGCATATCGCTGTTGCTTCACCATTTACTTTTTCGTTTGTCAAATATATTTTAGTCGCAAAATAAATGTCTTAAAAGAAGAAAGTCTCAAGTTCTTTCGATCCTCGTTCTGCATACCTCACATCAGAATATAAAATAAGTTGCCTAATATTTGATAGATGAAAAACAATTTCAGGTTGTCGATTCAAAAGAATAATATTTACCAATGAAAGCTGGAAGTTTTTCATTTTTTGCTTCATTTTGTAGGTTGTAGGTTGTTTTTGCAAAACAGGGTCAGCTAATTTATAGTCCTGACCTTCAAGGTTATTCTCATTTTTAACTTATCATACCATCATTGATAATTTTATTTGGCACGTTTATTAAGGCAAATTGGATATCAGTATAAAAAAAACGTGTGAGTTCTACCGGGGCTATACTCATAAAGGATTGATGTGTAGACATAAAAATATCTGAATGTAATTCTTCTTATGCAAGTGTGTAAGAGGTAGTTGTGAGTGCTCACACAACCACACACCTACCCATACACACAAACGAGAGTTACATAAATTGGACAATTTAGCCCCTACGATAGACCAAGTGCTACGATTTTTAATTATCAAAAAAAAAAAAAAAGAAAAAAGATAATTAACTCCTTTACAACAAGAAGTATAATTTATCAAACATTGAATCATAAATTACAAAAATTCAACTTTTTTATTTGAAAATGAAAAAAAAGAAGCTAAATTATAAAGCCAATTGGTGCAGAGTAGAGTCAAATATCAGCTCTTTGAACGAGACATGGTATAAGCTAATTCCCTGGGCAGATAAACAGCATTCAAACAATTTAAGCAAATCATAACAAAATTTAGGGTGAAATTGTAAATATATTTTTTTTTTCCCAAGAATAATAATTTATCCTGTGCACCAGCAAGAATAAAAAAAATGAAAAAAACACCTATTTTTTAATGGATCTTCTTATAAAAAAAAAAAATTAAAAAACGTGAATGATATCAGTTGAATAAGGCATCAATAACCATCGGAGATTAGAACAACATGATTTGTAGAAATCTCGTCCACAATTATAATTTTGTTTAAAAAAGAAACAAGCGGTTTAAAAGAAAGAAAACTATTACATTGGTAATTCACATTTATTTTTATGATAAGAATAATAATACATACTGTTGCGTACCATAACAAATTAAAATAAGAGAAACTCATAAGTAGTTATTTCAGTTTTTTCCTTTATATCTTAGAAAAAATACGACACTTAAAATAATGTCCGAACGTTAATAAGTAAATAAATACTGACGAATAAATCTTACAAAAAAAAAAAATATTGTGAACGAGGCGATGTGAATTAATTTATTTTATTAATCGTAGTTGCCATCAACGTTTTTGGTAGATCTGAAAAGATTTTCAAATTATTGACGCATGCCTTTCTTCGGTTTTGATTTCTTATTAGGAACTATTCAAATAATACTCCCATATAAAACATGGGAAGACCAAGCGGTGTAATATTTTTTACTTTTTAGCCTAAGTATAACAAAATTCTTCTATTTTGTCTCATTCTCGAACAAAATAAATAATATGAATGAAAATTTTCAATAAAAAAACAGAGACGAGTCGTATAAAATATTCCAACAAAATCTACGTTACATTCCAATAAATAAATTTAAAAAAAAGGGAAAAAGAAAGAGCTAGGACTGAGAGCCAAGACGTGTTCAAGTTTACGGATTTTGAAATAATAACATAAGAAATACAATAATAAATCCACTGAACTAAATAAACAGAAAATTACAGAGAATAGCATATATTTTTCAGAATCATCAAATTACAAAACGATTTCACTGTTGTTTTGAATAATATTAAATTAGATCAATACGTTAAAATAATTACACAATTTTTAGGTATAAGTGAATTTCGTTCTATAATTGTACGCACTCAATAATTTCGAAAATTTATCAAATTTATCGTTGAGGTGAAGCAACCGAAACGGCACCCATTTTTTCGAAAAGACACGATTACATTTTTTTTCTCCTCTGATTATCTATATAGACTATACACGTATTTATAAGTAATAAATACTCGAGGAAGAATCATTGAAGTTCGTCTTATTTTAGTAAAATATCATTCCATAAATCATTACAATAAGTACTAACGAAAGAGGGGAAAAAAAAAGGTTTTATATCACATAAAATAAAGAAACGAAGTAACGATCGTATTTTCTATAATTACGAAGACGCGAAATTAATAAAAAGTTTTCAAATTACAATATTGTACACGGCCATATTCATACAGAAAAAAAAAAGAAAAAACGTTTGAATACAACGTATAATAAATTAAGGCAGAACGAACAATCGAAAGATAAACAAAGACTAATTTATTCGAATTAAATGTGTAATTAAATAATAAACGTCGAAGTAAATAAAATGCTAAATTTTTTAATACATACATATATATATATATATATATAAAACAAGTACGATATAATACACCGAAAAAAGAAAAAATTAGAAATTAAAACAAACCGAATTTTAAGTTAAAAAAAAGAAAAAAAAACTTGTAACGCGAAAGTACAAAACAAATTGGTTAATTTAAAAAGTTTTAATTCGACAATCTTAGGCATAACAGTCAACAATATCGCACTAAATATCAAACGCGATAACATTAAAAGATTTAATTTTTTTTTTCAATATAACTTAAATATTCGGGTATCCGATAGCAACTCTAAAATCGTAATTTATTTTTCACGTAAAAGCCCTGGAAAATTTCCAATAACGAAGATACGAAAAAACAAAATCCAGAATTTACATTGGTAAGAACCACAACCTAACCGAAAAATACTGAACATTTTAACCTACGACAGGAGTTGATGAAAAAATTAAGGGTATACCCTATCTGAAACTAAATTCTCGGTGATATCGGAAAAAAAAAAAAGTTTTTCAAAGAAATTCTTTTTTTTCTTTCCACAAAGTACATACTTTAAATAAAATAAAATTTAGAAAAAACGGAAACAGAAAATGAAGTCGTGAAAACGAGGAGAGTTTTTTTGGTTTCGTTTGTTTTTTGTTTTTTTGTTTTTTTGTTTTTTTTGGTTCATCCCATCGTAAAATCATATGAACACTTCAAGGGGTACAGAACGTTAACACACTACAATAAAAAAATTTGGTAAAATCAAAACGAATCTACTGAATAACAGGACGTCATGTTTTTCGCTTACTGTTTCAGCTTATCCGCAGAAAGTTCTATAACAAATAAACGTACGGTAAATACCGATACCGAAATAGAGGACTGGTCGAGACAGAATTCATGTTGGATAATTGTTTCCAATGCACATGCAACTGCACGCAGTTTTACAAGACGATCCTGTAACATTGAATAAAACATTAGGGAAACAAACAAAAAAGATAAGGGAACAAAAAAAAAAAAAGGATGATTAATCACTCGAAGCTGAGTCGTGTATTCGGAGGAAAATATTGAAATTTAAATTAATAACAGATTCAATGATACAGATTGTAGCTACAATTTTTAAAGAGTCCAAATCAATAAACAAATAACGCGGAAGTTATTTAAAGTAACCAGTGGGTGCATAGAGATAATAACATGGAGGAATTCTCCCAACGATCAAATTTTTTTAGCTTCACAACCTCATTTTCATGACAATCCCATTTAACTGTTTTGATGGCCTCGTAAAACATTACAACGAAACACATAAAAATTTTTGTCATCAGAAAAGGCAAACTGCTCAATTTCGAAGCGGTTGGAAATTATTCTAGTTAGAAAACGAAGGCATATTTGCGTTTGGCTTGAAAAAAAAAAAAAAAGTGACGTGTGAAAGGTCGTAAATTGAACTGAACTATTAAGCGATGACTGACAACAGAGAATATTGAGGTCAAATTTAAACTCAACGTCTCACGAAACTAAGTCAACAAAGCAATACCGGATTATTAAATATGCTGAATTGACACCCGTCGATGAGACATACATCAAACTTGCGAGTTAGTAAAATTAAAGATGCATTGGGAAATAATTTGCAAGGGACGCCTTCAGATGTCGACTGTTTAGGGGCCTCCATAAGGTTCAATCCAGCGCTGCAAACAAGAACGCAGATACTGAGTGCAAAGTTTTAATACGATACTGACACAGTGAGCACTGACGAGAGAAGACCTGAAGAGGGGGTAAAAGGTGATAAACTGCAGGAAAAAGTGCCTAAAAAGTTGAAAATGTAAATTTTGTGAATATTTCAAATGGCGTTGTTGTATTTTTTTCTCATTTCTTCGATTCATCAGCTGCGGACAATGACAGTTTTCCTAGGAGTCTAAAGTGAATGTAGATGTCGTGAACAAAGTTACAGGTTACTTTTCCAGATTTTAAGAACAACAGAAGTCAGATTGGGTGTGGCATGTATTCAGTGATAAAGACAAAACTTCTTCATCATCATCGTCAATGAGAGCTTAACCTAGTGTATGATAATCAGTGCAGCCGACAAAAAAAGTATTTCAAGGAGAGAGGCGTTTTTCTCAAAAATATTGTTTCTCGTATATATTTAGTTAGGCTGCTGTATGCTGGACAATATATACTGAAAATGCACAGCAGAGATTTAAATACTGAAAAACACCGCAATATTGGTTGAAAGACATATTTTTTCAATTTTCAAAATTTAGATACCTACTTTCGTTGCGAAACATCACGAAAATTGAACCAGGCAACTCAAAACATTTAGCATTAACAAACGAATCTATAAACTAAGTAGAAAGTTTGTCACGTCTCTACGCATTTTAAGCCAACTGAATTTAAAAATGTACAACTGACATTTCGAAAAATCAATCAATCAAGGGTGGCAAAACCCTGCCATTTTGCGAAAGCCAATGATAAAATCTGAATTCAATGATTCTAGATAATGTTCATCCTTATGTAGGGCTAATACTAAAAACAGACTATCCGTTAATTTCGAACGAAACTTTTTCAGACACAGCGCAAGGCGGATGCCTGGAAACAAAATACTGCAATGTGTGAGTTGCGTTGAAAATTATATTTTTGAATACAACATGTTTCAAATTGAAATATTCTTTTTCTGGAGAGTACTTAGATTATCAGAGAAGTACTTTTTTCAGTAATGAGGGAAAAATAAAACTTATAATACGAAAATTAGGACGTTCTATGAAGCTAATATAATTTCGATAGTTAAAATAACCAACTACAGCATCAATGATGCAGCTATAGCAAATGTTTTACAGGAAAATTAATTCCAATTCTAAATTAAAAGACTATAACATTAGCTATTTAAAGTGACGATAAGCCGAAAGCCACACCATCACGGCATCAAGTCCACAAAAATACGCACAAAAAAAAAAGGAGAAAAGTGAGAAAAAATTCCACAATTGAAAACTCGTAGATTAAAAAAAAAGAAAATAATAACCGAAACTATTTTTATACACTCACTTAACAATTTATAAGGAACTATTAACCATGATATGTGCTGGAACTGTGTTGAGCTGGATGATGATGCAGTTGTTGTTGCTGACTACTCGCGGCCTGCCTGACGCTTTTGGGCACCGGTGGCTGCAGGTATTCGTGCCTGGCCAGGGCCAACACGTCGATACGATCCTCTTTGCGGTAGGCTAGGCAGCAACGTATAAAACTTTTGGCTTCGTTGCTGACCACTGGTTTATTGGTGAACTGCACTTCGGTCGCCTTTAAAATGGTATTTTCCTCCAGGATCGAAGCCTGCGATAGATTATGACCGAACGGTTTTTTGCCGTACAGGCACTGATAAAAAATCACGCCGACACTCCACACGTCCACTTTGGACGAGATTTTCGGCGGATTTTTGCCAACCATGAAGCACTCCGGCGGCAGATACCAGTACGTGCCGGCACCCTGCGACGACAAATCCATACCGTGGTCCGGATTGTAGTTTTCTTCGTCCATGATCTTGCTCAAACCGAAATCCGTTATCTTTATTTCGCCGCAAACGTTGCCCTCGACCAATAATATGTTACCTGCAACCATCAAGTCAACGACAAAGATCAGCGGCAAATATGCGGAATAAGTCAAAAAATAAAAAAATCCCGATGGCGCGCCAGTCGAAACGGTAGAGGCAGAGGTAGATTTCGTTTAGAATCGACAGAATTTCAAGTTACGTGTACTGCAGGTTGCGTTCATCATAGGTTTTATGAATTTTGTACTATAATGAAAATGTCAAAAAGCTGTCGTTTGGAAACTAACGAAACCTTCGAACCTAACCAAGGCATGGATCTAATGTACATACGCATTAAATTTCGCCCCGATCTGCGAAGAAATACGCCCTCCATTTTGTCAACGAATTTCGTCGTATCCCATGGGTAAATAAGCTTTTGAGGGGTGGGTGTTTTTTGGGTCTGGGGACCATGATTGGCACAACTATAGTGAAATTTTCTCGAAGTTGTGACAAGCCATCCTCCGCACTGGGTAGATTCTACGAAATCTACCTGAAAATAAAACAATGGCCTAATTTTCTACAGATGACAGGAAGAGAAAGATTCTCTGCTACACCCACGAGCATATGGGTAGATAATCGAGGCCATATTTTTATACGCTTTTATTGCAGCCACTAACGCGACGAAATATGACGTAATTCTTGTACTCGCAGCTGGGGGCGCTGATTGTTGTTATCAGTTATCATCTCTTATCATGATGTTTTTCTTTCAACTCAAGTCATTTCCAATTTCCAACCATTTTTATGGAGTCATGGTAGTAACGTGGTTCTTTAGTCGAGGAATGTCAATTTTTTTTTGTAATATAGGTATTTTTTCAGAGTTTTGGGCATAGGATGTAGGTGGGAAGAGTTTTACTTGTCTTATAAAAGCGTATTTTAAAAAATTCGTTTTTACCAAATCCAGGATGCCATCTTAACCCAAAAAAATTATCGATGACCAATCAACAAACCAAAGTTCAATTTGTTTTTAGACAACTCCAATCTACAAGACAAAAAGGTAGAAAAAAATGCAACTTTTTTTACCATGTCCAATGTAGATATTCTTTTGAATTTTATTTTAAAATAAGTTACAGTATCCTATTTAGGATTCATCTGCGGGAGGATCTCATGAAAATAAAATTAAAAAATGAATTTCGGGAGTGGAGCGAACCAAAAAATTTTTTAGTGTTTTTTGTTGTTGTTATATGTAGAATGCATATGTTAGCGGCTCTTTTGAAGCTCTGAGGGTGGGTAAACTTCGCCATGAAAAAAAAACCAAAAAAAAAAAACCGAAATTACCTAGACCAGTATTTTTGTTTTCAACCCTTACTGGTCGGCTTATGAAATTATCGAACAGGCTGGTGAAATACTCGTCGGGTGGTCACCCTGACCAAACTTATTAACTAACTACGATTGCATTAATTAATTGGATTCCTTAAAATTATTTTAATCAATAGCCAAATGACTTCAACCATCCTCTTAGCTGGATTTGTTTTTTTACTGCAGACCCTTCGATCATTTAGTTCTGGATACCCAGGTAAACACACAAATCTGAGCTAAAAATAACACCTAAAGCCATAAAATGAACATGAATTTCAGTTGATTTCACTGGATTCACAGCATCATATTTAGACAGCTTCAAATTCACAGGAGTAAGAGACTGAAAACAGACAAAAAAGATTTACTGCGCATGCTAAGAAAATCTATGTTCATTTTAAGGTTTTAGAATTATGGCAAGTTTAGTTCATATTGGTGATATAGGGCTACTGGGTATCCAGTACTAAATGACTTAAGTGTAGACCATTCTCACATTGGTTACCTCTGTCCAACTGTTCTATTTCTACGGGCAAATAGTAATTACTAAACCTTACCACTGTAACAATGGAATAATTATCAGATAGATAAATCGAATAATTATTAAAACGTTTAGTACAATTTACATAAAATTAATCACTCTAACATGGATGAACAAGACGTATTTACTTGTATTAACGAGGACCAAGGTCAGACTCAAGGGCACTAAAAAGGCAACCAACCAATCTGAAAATGGAATCAAGTAACACAAGCTACGCTGCTAGTGAGCTTAAATACGCCGCACTTTGTATCAGATAACCAAGCAATTACACTCAATCAGATGGCCAAAATATTAACTTTGTTCTTCATAGAAAAGACTAGAACTTTCAGTATTTCTTGATAACAGGCAGTTAAAAACCAATCGAGCTGAGTTCCCACTTTTGACAGAACTTATTGAGAATTTGGAGCTTGAGTGCAGCACTTCTTTAGTATAAGTAACAGGGTTATTAAGTCACAATATTGGATCATGGTATTATTCTCGACAGCTTTCAAAAGTACAATTAAATCTTTGCCCGACTGGTGAAATACACTTAAATGTACGTTTGTCAATTTTCATCGGTTTTCAAACTGGTTATTGACTATAAAAAAACTCGAGCAACTGATAATGGACTGATGCCCTCGTAAAAAGACGAAGTTATGAGTCCCATAATAATTTCCATAAAAACGGATTTGCTAAATCGTAAAATCTTCATCTTAGAACATACAATCTTCAATATCTGCTGCACAAGTTTCTTGATTTTTCTGAAATGCAACGACTTTCAATCAACTCGAAATCTCGATTAAAGATGCTCAATTAACCCATATGTTTTCCCAGTGTCTCATAGAATCCAAGATACGTCCTCCTCATTCTCATCATGATTCCTGTATTGCCAAATTTGACCAAATTTTGTTTGAATACGAGTCAATTGCTCGACAAATAAATATTTTACATTCCGAATTCTTCAATGAAAAATTCACTTGCCCATTCCATGACATCTCTGTCACATATTGAAAAGAGGAACATTTTTCTAGCCATGATCAGGTTTCTGAGATCGATACACGACATTTTCTTCATTTAGATACCCCAATCAGTGTTTCAATAATTTCTTCCCCTATTTTTTTCAATCCCATTCAACGTGATTAATTTGTTTAATTTCCTAGAGAAATGTTTATCCCACTAGCTAATCCTCCGTTTTAAAACGAATCGTTCGTACCATAATGAGTAAATAAATAATTTTCGTTGCTAACATCCCTCAATTAGAAAAAGAAGAAAAGTAACAGGCTCGGGCAGATATGGCAAAATGAGATGCCTTGAAGAGACAATAAGAATTTATGGATTCATCCCTCGGAACTGGTAACAACAGAATTTCATCACACCAATTTCGATATTCAGCTCGAATTTTACTTCAGTTTTTCTATTTGCTCCATTCTTTGACCCACAATGATGGCTAAAAATAAGGGAAGGATTTTCCGAAATTCAACTTGATGTTATTACCCAGATTTTCTGACTTCTTAAGTTAGAATTCTATAACTGTATTTTTCCTTAGCGTAATGTTTGGTTCTCAATAATATCGTTGAAAAAGGGAATATTTTATGAAATTCATCGCAATTTAAATGCATCATGAGAAACTGAGTTGCAATGTTTGCAAGTTTTCTTCAAGTGCAACCTCGTTTTGACCTCTTCATCGCGCTTAACGATCAAAATATTGTCATATTTTGATAGAACATTAGATTAAAACACGAAAAAATCTCCATAAAGATACAAAATTTTCACAAAAAAATAGAGGAAGTCTTTCCATATAATATAGACGAATTTTACAGTTTTTGAACCAGGAATTAACAACGGAGGAGCTGTTTAACGAATAAAAACAGAAAAATCTGCAAGTTTAAGTTGTATTATACTCGAACGTAAAATTTTTAGAGGAATTTTCCTACAAAACTTCGAATAGAAATCTTTATGAAACACATTATTAGAGTAACTAAACACTGTTATAACCTAAAAAAGCAATGAAGAATGAAAATCTAAATAAATTTGAACATTTGAACAAATTTTGAATGAGTTTTTTTTCTCACATAAACTCTCTGTTTATCGATAAATCATGACGCGAAGTCGACATAAATTTTATTTTCCAAAGCGAAAAAATCTGAAAATGTTTGAAAACAAAATTTGGTAAGCACGCTTCGGATTTTTTTGTTTCCTCTACTTGAAAAGAGTCAAAGAATTACCACCCTGAAACTTTGAAATTCGGCAGTCAAGACCACCGAAAAACTAATACATATTCTGAAGTTTTTAATCTATCGAATATGGTATGTTATTGGCTATCGAAGATACGTTTTGACACTAATGTAAAAACATGTAAACGAAATAGGACAAGGTCGACAGAGTTTAATACATTCATGCAGAGGAAATCATATTTTCCAACAATAAAAGATCTTTAAAAACTTATGGAGTAATTTCCCATCAGAAACTCGAACTCTGCACTTCAAAAAATCGAGAATTTTGATAACTTTGAGCTGTCTTTCGGGAAAAACGAGTAAGATGAAAAATCTGACGTGAAATCATAATTTTAGCTTTTCAAGAATCATATGTCGCAATAAAATACAAGTAAATCAAAAATAAAGCGAATTGTGATAAAGAGAACATTTCGAACGATCATCAATCGGCTGAAAAGAGACAGAGAAAAATATGCAACGAAATTCGAGTTCATTACCCAATGACAATAAATGAGCATATAATACAGAAAAAATGACGTAAATTTTGGAAAATTTCCTTATTTTACCAATTTTAGAACTTGGTTTCACGATGTAAATGAACAGAAACATACTTCAGGTAATAGCCCGTTTGCAAGTATCATATTTTTGCTTAATATTTTCTCGTTTTGACCGCAAAAAAATATGGTTCCCTTTCAACTTAAGTTTCATGATAAGAAATAAGCTTCAAATTTGAATAAAATTTCCTAACAGATAAGACATACAATTAGGAAACAATATTCCGGGAAATAGGGAAATAAAAAAAAAGCTAACAAGATAAAAATAAAATATTTTCAAAATGCTTAGAACTCGAAGAAAGATCTGCTCAATGATGATTATTAATTAAAATGACATACTTTTTCAATTATATTCTAACTTGCAATATGATTTGAAAAGAAACGAAATTATGCCTAACAAACGAAGTTTCAAAAAATATGTTTACGACATATTAATATTATATCAATGCATGATGTTTGATGTTATGGGCACCAAAACGTTTCAAAACAAAACATAGTCACTTTTTGGTAAGTGTTTTGAATGAAAAAATGAAGATATAGCTGAAAACTCTTCAAAAATTGTACAGTATATAATAAGAGACTAGAAAAAACAAAAAAAACAAAAGAGTTGTATAGTAACAGCTTACATTTTTCAGAATTTCCAACGACTCTTGTACCGTATTCTTTTTCTAATTTCAACTTAACAAATGTGACTTTAATAGTTTATGAATATTCTAAAAAAAGAGAAAGATACGAAAGTGGTTATAAAAAATAATTCCTTTCGTCGAAAAAATGAAGTTATTTTCCGGACAAGTTCAACAAGCAATGTATAAATTTCACTCTAAGTCTTTCAAAGATGTGAAATAAGGCCTAAAGAGTAAAGGGTGAAGTTACGAAAGATTAAGTGAACTGAATAAAAATTTCTTTCAATTTTACAAGTAACAAAAAAAAATAATCAAGTCAAAAATTCATTTTTTCTTCGGAGTCAAAGGAGAAAAAGAATAAACAAATACTGAGATAAATTTTAAATTCAAAAAATAATTCAAAATGAAATGGATCAAATTTAACAATGTGCATTGAAGAAACTAGATCTGCAACAAGGTAACTGCTGCAAACATAATATACTGTGCCAACAATAAGCACCCTGGAATTTCTTTAGCCCGATCAGGAATAAAACCTTCAGCACACTTCAGAAAAAACGACTACTCAATGAAATAATGAATTGTTTTTCAACGGACATGCAGAAGAAAAGGAATTTTTATGTACAAACAGAAAACAATTTGAACAACTCTGCATCAAAAAAGTATATGAACATTTTTCTCCCCAGAAATTATTTTTTAACTGACATAAACTTGAACTACCACGGCAAAATTTTTGTCATGTATTTGGCAAAAATTAAATTATAATATACATTGTTTTCTCCGAAGTAGAAACAAGCGTACGCCACAGTGATGAACAAATATAAAATAAACTTCGAAATTTTTCATGTGTCACAACCTATCTGTCGATAAAACATTTTTTTTTCTGAAATATTTTTTCCGTCATTCTGATACGAATTTTCAAAATTGTTCTGTCTCGTACGATATTTGTACGGAAGCTGGAAATTTTTTAAAATCATATACTTTGAAAGCAGAAATTTTTAGCACACTTGACGAGTAAAATCAAGTAAACAGTACGACACAAAAACTGACACAACACATTTCCATTCGGAACGAAAAAATGTACTAAAATTTATTTAAAGAGACCGATAATCAGATCATCTATAAACAAATCTACATACGAGATTAAAAGTATCTATAAATTTATGAAACTAATTTTTTTGTTGTAAGAAAGGAAAAATAAAAGATGCTTAAATTTTTAGAAACTAGTCTATCATGAAAGCTTATATATTTCTTTTAAACTCCAAAGAAAAAGACATAGAAGAGAAACTCTTTTTCATTCTAATTTCACTACGATCTTCAGTATTTTCATACAGAATTGTATACTTACTGGTAGATAAGCAAATACTGGGTACAAAATATCTCTTCCGTGCATTAACCGTGGAAGGTGTGTATTTTTCAAAAGTGTCAAATTTTGTAATGGCTGCCATTCGAAAACCAGTACATCGATTTTGCTCAAATTTAATACCAAACCAATCTCTAACAATCTCCAACTGGCATGAAAATTTCAATTCAAAATCTTTTAATTTACGGGAGTTATCGCGATGACAACATGGTGGGTTTTCAAAAATGTGAGAACTCCCTTCGAAACTAAAGGATGAATTTCAAGAATTTTAACATGAATGTGTAGCCCATGAAATCTTCTAACACTACTCTCAAGTTTTATTGCCCTAGGTCAAACAACGAAGGATTCACAGACTTCTAAAAATTGCCAAAATGAGCAAAAAGTAGCAATATATATTGTGTATAGAAGAATTTGAGTTACCTATATTTGGGATCGGTGTTTTTCCACAGGTCACGCCATTTCACTGAATGTAATAGTTACACTAAAATTCAACTTACCCGGCTTAAGATCGTAATGAATGACTGGTGGTTTAATCTCATTAAGGTACTTCAACGCTGATACCACTTGGATGATGATCAGTCGAGCCTCTTTCTCGCCAATAACCTTATGCTGCTTAAGGTAGAAATCTAAATCGTGACCGCAGCAGTACTCCAAAACGGTGCAAAACGAGTTCGCGTCGATTTCGAATACGTCGAACAGCTTCACAACCCTCGGATGGTCCAGCGACTTATGGATGTTGTACTCTCGTATCGCGTGCTTAATGTAATTCGCTTTCTTATCCTCTTTCCAGTCTTTATTCAGTTGATGCACCTTGCAGGCGACGTACCGCTGCTCCTTTAGATCGAACGCTTTATGCACCTCGCTGAAGCCGCCCTTGCCCAATAACATCAGCAAAAAGTATCTGTCGTTCAGCACCGGGTGATTGTTGTACTCGGACTGGTCCTCGTTTTGGATACGCTTCAGTTCGCGTATGTGCACATTGCGTTCGCGTTCCAGCTTCTCCATCTCCACCTGCAGGTCGGCGTCCTCTTTTTTCAGAGCGGATTGCCTAAGTTTGAGGATCTCATCCTGCTCGTAGTACTCTTGCAGGGTGAGCGCGTTCTCCTGTTTTGCCGCTGAGGAGGACGACAACGACGCTGATAGCGAGGACAGCGCCGATGCCGCAGCCGCCGCAGACAAAGACGCCGCCGCCGACAAAGAGGCGCCGGAATTACATCCAACAGCTCCGCCAACGACGTTGCCACCGGAGCCATCTCCGCTGGTGCCATTGTGCAGGCTCGCCGACGCGGCTACATTGTTTGTAGGAACATTGGAGACGGCGGCGCTGCCGGACGCGGCTCGTTTGCGGCCTGACTCGCTAAGCGGCCTCTTCTTGGCCAACAGCTTCTTCTGGCGATCGATTTCTTCGCGTTCGGCCGCCAACTGCTCTTGGCGACGATTCAGTTCCTGAAACGCGTAACCCTCCATCCATATCTCCTGGAATTGGGCTCCCACCCTCTGCATAACGAACTGGCCGAGGCGTAGGCGATTTTGCATGCATTTTTGGCGCGCCTCCTTTTTCTCGATATCCGACTTTTCGCGCAACAGATTCTTAATTACTTCAGTACACTTGGCGATCTGCGAACTCTGCTGCTCAATGATCTTTTGCTAAGAAAAAAAGAAAAAACAAAAAAAAACATTTAATTCACACTTTAATTCGTCTCGTATGCGGGATTTACTCGCAGTTTTGGTTCGATAAAAATAAAAATTGATTTGAGCTGGGTCGGTAAAATTAATGAAGTGGATGGGCCAAGTAATTCAATCGACCTTTTTCAAAGTTTGCTTGATTTTGTATCGATTATATACATAATGCGTGGACGGTCGACTCAAAAATTAACTCTTATTTAAATAATAAAATCAACTTTCAAGTTCAATATCATAAAAAATCAACCGATATCAATTGACGATTATGTTACTAGAAAAGTTTTGAGAACCTCATTCAAGTCCATGGAAACAGTTCTGGATTTCGGGGGCAGAAACTAAAAATATGCGGAAAGACGAATTCACATTCTCTGTTAGCTTTCGCCCTCAAAAACGTTCATTGTTCATTCATCAAAGTTAGAACAGATGGACAGACTACGTGCACAGCGCACATACAAGCGAATTACATCTGCTGGCAATGACCAAGTAATACAAACTACATTATTATCATTGTATAAATTCTGTTCAGGTTGACCAATTTCATCGTTTTGTTCTCGTATTTTTATTTTTTCAAAGAAATATTCACCGTTAAAGAGTAGCCTTAATGAAGTTATTTCAAGTAGCTGTGGGATTATCAAATGGCTTATTATACCAACGAATACAACCATGTGAAGTGATCGTTTAAGAAAATTACGATGTTATTTGACGAGTCTGAAAAATTATGTATAAGAAGATTAGGAGCGCCCGCAAAATAACTGCGTAAGAAGTACTCCAGCAATTGAAAGTAATTCTATGAAGTTTGGCAGCCTTACTCGCTGTTGTGATTTAACTAACACAAACGAAAAGGGTTTTTCTACCGAGCTTCGAGAATTCAGAAGAAAGACGAACGAAAAGATTTCGTGGACGTCTCGAACGTAGGGCGTTACGGAAATTTAGTCGAACTAACTCGATTTTATTTTCAATTTGAGTTTGAAGAATAAAAATAGTCTGGAGACGAATCTGGCGAGCAAGTTGCGGGGGTGAGTCAACGTTAAAAATTTATTTTTGCCGCAAAAACTAACAAAAAAGACTGTATGGTCCAACTAATCATCGATAGTGTTAGAAGTAAATACACTACGAAATTAGTGCCAAAAACTTATAGATTGCACGGGTAAGCATTTGATCGATTTAATTAAGAAAAAAGGGGAGTAATCCCCCTAAAAAAACTCGTTTTTACTATATTTTTTTGAGCATTCGCGATAAGTTGCAGAACGGTTTAACATCTGTATTCCTAATTAAGGAGCTGCATGAACTCAAACTCGCTCAGTCGCAATCCCAATGTTGCTTCTTAAACGAAACTTTCTATAATTCTGGATAACAAAACAATGAAGCAAATATCGTAATAAATATCAGCGATACTTGTTCATTCAGAAACGCGTCGATTAATGCACAACTAGATTTCGAATCTTGTACTATGAGATAAAAATACAAAACGAGGGCTAACCCGATTTTAATGGATAATAAAACGCCTTCAACGTTACCAGCCTGGTTAGAGAGTGTTTTTATGCTACTCTAGGACGTCACGGTGCGTACCTACTTTCCTAAAATCTATACCGCATTAAATCGAATACCTGTGGATTTTCGTGATACTCCGGAGGTACGGCTGTGCGAATCGGACGAATCAGTTCAGCCATATAGGCGGCATGCTGCTGCTGCTGTTGCTGCTGTTGGCTAGATGACGAGGAGGAGGTCGACGTGACTGGAATTTTGGGCGCAGTTTGACGAATGGGACTAGTAACCGGATGCTGCTGCTGTTGCTGCTTCGTAAAGTACTCGTTAATTTTCTTGCCGTCAACGTTGACAGTAGCTCGAGAAACGCCACCAACGTTGACGCTGGCACTTTTTGCGCCCGCGATGCGTTGCTGCTCGCCGCTCGAACTATCGTCGCCTTTGCGTTTACGTTTGCGTTGTTGCTCGCCTCCTCCACCCCCACCCACACCGCCTCCCTTCGCTGGCCCTTTTTCCGGCGTCACCGATTCCCGATGGTCTTTGTCGCTGTGCGATGAGCTGGCACTCAACGAATCCTGATTGTGAGCGTTCTGCTGCAAAGGTTGCTGTTGCTGCTGTGATTGCTGCTGCTGCTGCTCGACCACATGCTGCAGATGGAGCGATTGCGGTGACGCTGTCACGATCGAATGCGAATTGTGCCCGCTTGGCTGGTGTTGGTGGTGGTGGAGGGTTGGTTGGTGTTGGTGGAGATGATGGTGCCGCAGGAGCAAATTCATTTGGTGGTTATCAGATTGTGGCGGTTGCTGACGCGCGCTACTTATGGTGGAGGATGGTGGCGCCATCTGAAGGTGTGACGCGGCCGCAGACATCTTCGCTCCGAGGAAACGTCGTTCCAGCAGTTCTTGCTTTTTGGAATCTAAAACCGATTGCAGATGATGGTGATCCATATTTTTGACGCCAGCGCCACCATTAATCCAACAACACACAGTCATCCCGTTAGCGAATTTTCGCGTCCCATCAGAGAAACGACTAGAAATCCGACGACGTGTATGCAGTACATAGACAGGTTAAACCAAAAATCTGAAAAAAATAAGAGGAAACTATGATTATGATCGTTAAATTAATGTTTGCACGTTACGTGGGGAGGGGGCAGAAGAGCCAAACTGGCCCACATTTTATAAATTTTGAGAAAATTCAAAAAATTGAAAAAAAAAGTCTACAGACTAACATACTTTCATAGAAAATTGTCTTTTATCTGATGCTATCGTTCAATAATATACGAATTTGTAATGTAATGTTCAGCGTTGCTTTCTTTCTCCCTTCATTTAGGGAAAAGTAAGAATTTTCGGCTCAATTTCAAGCATGCAAAAGCCGTTTCATAACAAAGTATTGGCGAAATCTCCACATTATATTTGTGCTTGACAATCATTAATATTGTAAAATACAACATGACTTCGACGAAGCCAGTAAATTTTTTCCATAAGTTTTCACAAAATATCTCAGTGCATCATAATACGCAGTACATGTAGGTCCAACTTATGTCAATGATAGACAATGTTAAGGGAATATGTACCATTATCACCTGGTCACACATTGGTAGTATTTAATTGCAGAACAGAAGGTGATATTCTCTGTTTTTCGAGATCTGATTTCCTATATGGCAAGATTCCCTTGTTCTGGAACTCACTTTGGTTGATTCACCACTCTATTCCATCATCGATCTACAGGAAAAGATACTTTAAAATTTCGCAAAATTCTCGAAATACAAACACAGAGCTGCAACTACATTGCAGAGGTACCTTAAAACGCGGTTTGCGTTGAATGTGATATGAAGAAAACAATGGGCAACACAGCAGGTCCACTTTGTGGTTACAGACCTCAATAATGTGCTTTTATACAAGTCTATGATGTATTTAAACATTTTGAGTTCAAGCATCATAAAAAACTGAAAATGCACAAATTAACGCTACACAGCTGATTACAAACACGAATGAATTTTAAACTAATGGTGCAACACTAACTTCACTATTCGACGACAGTGAATCAGAGACTTTGGGGGGGAATTTAATTGGATAGCTTACATCTAATCTTACGCAACTTGAAGTTCCCAGAATAGTAGGCTTTGGAAAGAGAAGAAGAAACAGCTAAAAGATGAAGCAGTAAGAAACAGCAACAGATATACTATATTTCGAAGAGGGCAAGTAGGTGTATTCTTTTCACTGCCGAAGGTCACAGACATCAAAATGCATTTATATCTAAAACTAAATTTGCAAGGTAACTGCATGTACTATTATTAGCGTTACACTGACAATCTGCCACGAGGAGACACAAGTGACTTATTACGTCGCAGGTTAGTATCAAACTGAATGATATCTTTGTAGAGATGAAGCAATGAACAAAATATGGTACCGCACTTTTCACCATTCTTTAAAAATTAATTATGTCACATCTAAGTTGTTTTCAATCATATATTGTAGTTATGGTTAAACCTGATCATACTTCCTCTTTGAGTCCAGTTGCAAGTAAGTTTACTTCACATTCTCACGGAAAAAATTCTATCACGCTCATTTCGTTAGGAATGCCTTGGAATAAACGAAAATTTAGCTGCCATATTTTGAACTTGGTCTCATTTCTTAACTTTGAAAACTGACCGAAGAAAACATGTTTTTCTAATGGAGACCTCACAAGAAATAAAATGATAACTTTGAAGAATAGGATGAAACAGAAACTAGGAGAACCAAGAATAATTAAGTAAATCATTCTAAACAGAAACTTTCAGGAATAACTTTTAATCAAATACTAACAGACAAAAAATCACACAAGATCATTGATAATCATCGTATGTTACCTAATTTGTAAAACAAAACGAATTTGAACGATTTTAACTAAGATTGAAACACTCTGACAAAACTATAGTTTAATTTAGTCAATAATAAAAACGAGTGTGGTAACTGAGATCAAATGTTAAAGATCAGAAGAAAATTAATTTAGGCTACTATTGAAAACAAACTGTAATGAGAGAAACTATTCAAGTATTTAACTTCTGCTGAGGAAGCAAAATATTACTTTTTAGGTACTAACATGATGAAAGCCGGATTCACCAAAAATTTGACCGAATTAAAGCGAGATTACATTTTCAAGAGCTTTATCCAAAAATTTACACTAAAAACCAAAACAATGGACATAATTAATACGTGGATGAACCTTAAGCAAGCCTAAGAAATTGGGATCCAACGCCGTAAATTCGACTCATACATTATGAAAGTTAGCGACTGAAACATTCCCCATGACCAATTACGACAAATGTAAAACGCAACGTAAAGAGCAAAATCAAAAACTTATTAATTTCGTCAAATGTTGTGAAGCCTTGGGGTGGATATCACAAATTGGGAGGCACAAAAATACATGTAAGATCAGAGCAGACAGAATACAAAATACTAAAGGTTCTGAAAAATGATCGGCGATCAGTTGTAGAATATTCCGTTCCGAGTTTGCAAACAAACAGAAAAAAGTTTTCAGCATATCGATCATTCCGAAGTAGTTGAACAATAATAACAAAGGAATATCAGTTCAAATATCAAAGGCGGATAAACAGCGACGTCACTTTGGACAGTACACGTGTATACCAAACTTCAGAATACGATTACTAAAATTTGATTCATTTCTGCCCAGCATAAACAATTTTTAACAAAAATCATTAGGCAACTAACAAACAAAACGGAGACAAGAAACTACGACAAGTAAAATCGTAAATTTAAATCAATTCTTGAGTCTTAAAACCAACTTAATGAACGTACTGAGAATGAAAAGTACTTTTTCTAAAAAATATCAATGTAATATTCACAGTATGCGAGAAACTTGATTTCAGTTCAGTGAAAACTCAGTAATATTTCAAACTTCTAGAAAGAGGACACAGTTTAGGTAAATATTTGAAAAATAATACATTGTAACATAAGATGAAATATCATTAACGAGATTTTATGACAATAAGAATCAGACTAATTAGCAAGCTTACCAGCTTCCTAGGTTTATAAGATATTCGTCGGATAGTTGAATAGAAACTACCGTTTTTCTGTGAGTAACGGCACATGTTTAGGGTACACAGATAATGCTTCAACAAATTCAACCGCATCGGTAAAAGTGGAACTATTGGAACTAAATCCAAAATTTCAAAATTAAAGAAGCCGACGGATGATTTCAACTGCATTCCAGACCACAAAACCAAAGATATAACATTAAATAGGTAAACATGGCACAAGAACCATTTCTCCAACAATAAAATGTACACGCCTTTGAAAAATCAAACATACAAAATAAGTACGTCACATCTTATCTAGAATTAATCAAAGGCATATTCAAGATGAGACATAAGATCATGCATACGGCACATAACACTCACGGGTGAAAATAGACACAAATGAAGATACATCAAGTTGACGGGATTCGTGTTGAAAGAACTGAGTACAAATGCCCTATCAAAGTGCAAAGGGGCATTTGACTTACTCCAGTGATTCTTCCAGATACGTTTTAAATAATATTAATAGTTCGAAAAAAAAAAAAATTGTTTCAGAAATTACCGTAATTGGTAGTTCTTTCGTAAAGATGTTGAGCATTTAAATAAAATCTTCTGATCGAAAGGAGGACTTACCATTTTGGTTTTTGTAGAAGTTGCAGTAGAAAAATGTTCCTGTGATACAATCGCAATGAATATTACGAATACAGGAGAGAATTGTACGAAATTCTTACCAAAGTACAACCCATTTGCTAAATTTTAAATGGCGATCACTCAACTTATCCACGGGTTTTTTTTTTATTGAGCTTCAACCGACTGATAACAGTGTCAAAACTCTGAAGTACTAAAAAAAAAAATAAACATTCAGAAAAGTGCAATTACTCCGCAAATGCAGCAAACAAAATCGGCAAATTGTGCAAGAAACTCTCTATGATCTATATGAATTAATTTCCTTCTCCCAATTAAAATATGTCTCACACGAAAAGTAAGCCGAAATATCACGAAAATAATTAATAAAATTCAAATGTAATTCGTACATAAACACGAAAGTGCATAGAATAGACATAATTTCCTACACCGTCTTCACCGTCTTCCTATCCCAAGATCTACAGATATGAGAGGTTTTTCGGAATGTAAGGGGTATCACGGCTGTTGACGTCACTAAAGTTTACTGCTCGGTTAATTTTTCGTAATCTGTTATCACTTATCACCATTATCACTTATCATATTCCCTATTCATGAATCATGAGATTCATTTTCATTATTTCTAGTTCGCCTTCAAATTTTTGATCCTTTGTATCTTCATTTAATAGAAAATGATTTATGAATTAGTTACAGTAATAATAATTTTAATGGATATCATGTCAAAAGGAAGTTTTTATGGAATATAGCCCAGTGCACTGTTATAACAGTCGCTCCATATCGCACAAAATTGGTTTGAATCGAAATAAAGTTGAAACATTAAACAATATTTGTTCGGGAGTTGACTGGTGAAGTAGGTAGTACAAAATTCGTCTAGCTAGGCATTGTTCAAATTCTTTTCAACGATTATTTCTCAAAGTTTAAAATATCATTAGTGAAATATACATCTAATTTGATCTGGTAAACATTTTGTACTTCCGTCCGTAATTATGCAAGATGTAGGTATTTATTTCTTTTATTTTCAAGAAATTATGCGTGAGTGGTTGAGTAGTGTTTCATATGATAGTGATGTTTACTTAATCAGTATATTATTATCTCTCGAGTATACTTGCAAAAGTACTTCCAAGTATCAAGAGCTTCGTTCGAGTCTCCTCCTCAGATAACTGCTCCAGAGAAAGGCTTCTATCAAACCAAATATTTTGAATTGAATATATCTACGTCTTAGATACTGATAGATGTTGCCCTGAAAATCTTGATCAGAAAGTAGGATAGCTGAGTTTCTCGACCCATGTAGTGAGTAGGTAATCGTCTAAGAAAAGAATTAATTTTCTACATATTGCAGCGAGTCAGTTTTATTTAAATTTTTTGTCAGTCTGAGAAGTCTTTTTTTGTAAGTAGTTAACACAGTGTTTTTTGTTTTTTTTCATTTCTGATGTGAGTAATAGAAATCTTAGTTTTTTGGTACTTTGAATATTTCATATATACCTAATTTTGGTGAATTCTTATTTTCTTCGAAGAATAATTATTGAATATTTAGGGACCTGCTTTCAAGATTCCTTGCCAAAATGTTTTTCATGAAAAATAATTAAGAATGGCCTCACTAAATTTGCGTGAGAATCAAGTTATTTTGAAAAAAATTCGTGAATTCAAATAAAAATTCTTGCATATGAGATATGACTTAGAGATGGAACATTATAGTGAGGAAAATTAGATCCTTGGATTTTGAAATTTTCTTCCGAAATATTTATTTTTATATTGAAATTTGTGGCTCGTCTACTTTTAATTTCTCTCAAACTGAGCTGATAAATCAACGTGTACATGTTTACTACAACTTTAAAAGCCAAAAAGTGGGACAAGAAAGAAGTCCTTTTAACATTCACTCAAATTCATATCGCTCTAAAAATGAGTATCGATGTGTTGCTGGAAGAATTCCTTCTCATGTTGCTCATTTTTCAAACCATAGTCCATCGACTATATAATTATACTATCGTATATTCAGTCAACGCCTCAGTCACAAAAACTGCAATAA
Source organism: Ericerus pela (assembly GCA_011428145.1). Lineage (NCBI taxonomy): Eukaryota > Metazoa > Arthropoda > Insecta > Hemiptera > Coccidae > Ericerus > Ericerus pela. The sequence goes on along the minus strand of WOFM01000527.1, from coordinate 523,926 downwards.
TAATGTACTTTTCTTTTTTACAATTGAAATGTTTTTTCCTATTGTTTTTTTTTACCCTCGAGTTGAGTGCATTGAATGAAAATCCTACGAATATTCTTAGGGCATTCTCTTGAGGTACTTGTGTATCTAGGGACCATGGAGTTGATTTTTCAAAATGTCCTCAAATAATTTTGCTACAATGAAAATCAGATTGAATTCGAATTCATTTTATGAAGAAAATATCAAAGTGGATTTTATGACATCTTGTTAGGGTAACAACACACTAGATGAACGCCTATTCATCTTTAAAGTTTAAACCCTCCTCGATGAAAGTTGATTGTTTCAAAACAGTCATTTCAATTTCAACTTCTTTCTTTGGGGACCTTTTTTATACTTGTAAAATAATAATCTCCTTATTGTTATGTTGGAAAAAAATTAATCTAGTGGTAAACTTCAGTGACGTCATGCTGTGCGAGTTGTGTTTGGATCGGGTCAACCTGTCCTTTTTATAGATCTTGTTTCCATCCTAATTCCTAGGTAAATACTGTGCTTGTGCTTTGAATTGCCAGTGTTGACATAAATTAGCAATGTTAATTTCCTTTAGATACAAATTTCCACTTAAAAAATAAAAACACGTTTAAAAAAAGATTTGAAAGCATCCTAATTACAAAGACATTTTCAATGACGACTAATAATTTCACTATTTATGAATTCTTGTAACAACTCAAATAATCTTCTTGAAAGTTTACGTCATCGAATTTGATGGGTACAAGTTTTTCTTACGCACATCTGCGTACGATGAATATAACACTGAATTCTTCGAAAAACTCAAAATTTAAAGTTGACCTGGTAATCTTACGCTTAAATAAAAAAATGACCAATATCTTGCTGTGATTTTTTCATTGAATTGTTCCGTATATTTATTAAATTCATAAAGAAGATGATAAATCATTGAAACTGTATGCGTTAAGTAGACTATAGAGCGAGTGAGAGGAAAAAATGTTTATGTCTACTTACCGCCTAGTTGGAGTGGAACTCATATATAGAATGCGGAAAGTAGTTTACGTAACGTAACCTATCAAATTGCGAAATTCTATCTCATCATTTCCCGGAATTCCGAAACTTTTTTTCTGTACACGGAAATCAGCTGATTGTGAACAAGATAGGCAATAACAATAACTTACCTTGAACTTGGTCATAAAAAACCGCCATACGGATGGTTACCGTATTGACCGGGAAACCAATTTTTTGACAAAAATTCAACTCGACGTGTCTCGTAAAAGCTATAATTTGCGGCTTTCCACCGTAATCTAATTTTAGATATAATTTTTTTTTCTCCAAAAAACAAATTACAATACGTCTCATAAATAATTTTTCGAACAGTTACGTATTCGTCATATTTTTATCAAAATGTATTTATTTTCTATTATTCAAGACATAATAATGTTGTGCAATGTAAGAAATTTTCTTTCATTTTTTTTACGGATTGAGTGGGTCGGAAGTCAAGGGTACGTGACGAAAATCACATTCGGAACAAATCAAAGGCAAATTTTACGTACCTACCCCTCGAATAATTGGTCTTTAATATCTACCAAATTTTCTTATTGCCCAGTTTACTTGTAAACGGGATATAAAAACTGACCTTGTAAAAGAGTTAGAGGTGGGGTACTGAAAATTATCCGTTTGATGAGAACAGAAAACGATTGGCACCTTTTTCCCATTATCACCTAATTGTTTTTCACGTAGGGTACGTATATGTCGTAGGCGTTTTTGAATAAGTCCGTCGTTTTGGAATCCAACTACGTCATTTAAGCAAGAGCTGGCAATTGAGAAAAAAAAATTCCAACTAGCCTTAAAATTTTAGTTATTGTCCAATAAGCCCAAACGAGTTTAGGTTAGTTAGAAATTCGAAATATTATTAGTCAATGAGCCTAGTACTAACTAGATTTAATGTTATACGCCCAAACCTATTTAGGGCTTAGGCTAGTTACAAAGCGGTTGCAATTAGCCTGAAATCATCAGGCTAATTGGAAAAATTAATTTGGATCGTCTAAAATTTCGGCTCTTTTTTAAATGACGGCGCCCTTTGTGAAATGATATGACTTCGAAAAAAAAAAATACTAAGCGTAATTATTAATTATAATTAACATGGGCGTATCTTTTTTTTTTTTTTTTTTTGTTTTTAGAAAATAATACAAAATTTTGTATTTTCTCGTATTATTAAAAAAATCATTTATAATTTCTAAATGTGAAGTACGCCTATGCCATGTAAGTCGAGGTAAGACAGAACGAAATTAGTCTAAATGGGGGAATGGATTTATCAACATTATGATTCTTTACATGTGGATTATAATAGACTGGAATGCAAAAATAGTCCATTTGCAATTTTAGTCATTTCACAAAAGGTCCCGTCATTTAACAAAGAGCCGAAATTTTAGACGATCTAAATTAATTTTACAAATTAGCCTGATGGTTTCAGGCTGATCGCAACCTCTTTGTAACTAGCCTGATTAGGTTTGGGTGTATAACATTATGCCTGGTTAGTATTAGGCTAATTGAACAGTAATTTTCAAATTTCTAACCAGCCTAAACTTGTTTGGGCTCATTGGAAAATGACTAAAATTTTAAGGCTAGTTGGAACCTTTGAGTATAATTATATGTAATGGAGGGCTTATTCCAATAACATTTCTGTAGGTAATAACTATCAGATATAGATAGCTTTTTCAGGGAATTTAATGAAATCTTCAGTAAATGTGAATTGTATGTGTAAATCTCTTTGTTCTAAAAGTTTCAAGCCTTTAGCCAATTAGTGTACAAATTGTGACATCATTATAAATGTCACCTTTTCAGTCGGTTTGGTACTGATTCACAAGTTTTTAGTGCATAGTTCAAAATTTTGTTTTTTATTACACCAATCCGATTATATCAGTCAGTGGCATTGTTTTATTCAACTGAAATCAAAATTTAGTTTTCAATAGCCTCACAAAGCACAATTTGTGTGTAGTACTACATATTGAACTAGGTGGAGCATTGTAAGCAAGTGCTTAAATCTGTTTTTTTTTTGGTGAGTTTTTCTACTCTTGCTGTTTGAAGCTGATTAATCATCTATCAGCAGGACTTCCCTTGTTGGATCAACTTGGGATTGGTGCTGCATCACACCCTGAGAAAATCTCATTGTTTCAAGCCTGCTGCGATGCATGTGGATGGTAATACAATAATATAAACTTCAAATTTTATGATTTTTGTTCTTTTTTGTTCTTTTTTGTTTATTTACTTGGGAATCCAAAATAATTGTGATAGCCTAAACAACTAAGCATATTGTGGGAGAAGGTGGTTCGTTCTACTAGTTTCTTCATGTTTTGTTGGTTCTAGGGTTTCCCTTTTCTTCCCAAAGAAAGTATTTTCCTACACTTGGTTGTGCAGGTATCTGTACCCTATTTACCTTTGCCTTTCTGTTGGTTTGTTTTGTTTCATTGTGTGACTTTTTCAGATTTCACATTACAAAGGGGATGAAATTGAAGTTCTCCTGAAATGTAGTTCTTATGTAGTCAGGTCCTCCACAAGTTTGGTGCCTATTGATTCAATAGGGAACATATATTTTATACATATATATATATATATGCATTAAAAAATAAGGTCAAAAAGAAAGAAATGGTATCAGTCGTTTTCTTTTCATCATTCCCACTTCTAACCCTTCCATGAGGTCAATTTTAATATCCTTTTTGCAAGCAAACTGGTTAAATCAATAGTTACTAGTTTTGGGGAAAGGAGTGAAAAAAATAAGTTGGCAGAAAAAATACAGTCTGGGGTGGCAAAGTAACTCTGACATCTCATGCTGAAATTAAATACACAACTCATCGACAATCATTTGTTTTGCTAACTACTTCAGTAATATACTATGATTTTTATTTTGCTGAATTCTGGTATCCCTGTGAAAATCAGGTAGACTACAGAGAACTATAGTGCTGCACGAGGAAAGTCATACTATAGAGATTTCGTTTTATGCTTTCAAAATAAAATAAAATAAAAGGTATTTAGGTAAAATTTTTGTCATTCCTTTGAAAAGATTAGGTATGAAACTGGCCAAATATCTTTTGCTGCTGCGAAAATTGAACCTGGGTATGCCTGAAATGAAACTGACACCTTCAACATGTAACTAGCCCATTGGATCACTCAAAGATGATTATGATCATCATCATAATTTTTTGTCTGAGTGAGTCCCATCTTATTCGTGCAAATTCAGTCCCATGTATAGGTAGAGTATGAATTAAGTCCAAGACAAGAAAAAAATACCATTTTTCTTCCCATAAACATATTTAGGTCTTATTATTATTATTATTTTTTAAATTATTGAAACTCAGAAATTTTATAGCTCCTTTAATATGGAATGCAGGCCACGTGTATTTAAGCAACATTTTTTACTTCTCATCGAGTACTGTACATATCTACCACCGAAGTTTGACAATCGATTCTTAGAGTTTTAAAATTACTCCTACGAAAAAATAATATGCAATTTCTTGTACACCTAAACAAAATGTAGAGTATTTCGTTTACGTAGGTATTTTGTTACTTGTATTATCAAGAACCATCAACTATTAAAAAGATAACCTTGACCCTAGTTGATAAAGAATATGTATTTAATTTTTTTTTTCTCATATTATCAGCTTTTTTGAATTGCTATAAGTTAGTAAAATTATGGCATTAAAAGTACATTTTTCAATATTCTATTTACAAAACAATATTTTTGAGAAAAAAAAATTGTTGAAAAAAAAAAGTTGTTTGTGATATAAGTGTATAAAGTAGGTGATTTTGATGCGAGTGGTGCAGATCACCCGAGCATCAATCACTTACTATAAACACGTGTGTTACACATTATTTTTTGCAACGCCTCCGGCCCCCTACAAAAAAAAAACAAAAAAAAAA
>WOFM01000527.1:35093-515951 GCA_011428145.1 Ericerus pela | reverse complement strand
GGGCCAAGTAGTTTGCCTGGCTGTCCTCTCCCCTACGCCTCGGTGGTCAGTTTTTGGTATAGGAGTAGGGGTGACATTGGGAGTGAGGGGGCAGCGGATGTTTGAACTGAGGCTGCCTGAGCATCGGGGAGTTTGAGTTCCCCAATGTCAAGGCAGCCATCTTCGCCTTTTTGTTGGCTGCCCTCTCCGCTGTAAACAGGAACTTCATCGGTTCCCTGGTCTCCTTAGGCTTTGGCTCTGGCATTGGGGGTTCTGTCATTGGAGTCGGTTCCGTTGGAGTCTGGGGAGGTGAGATGATGGGTGGAAGCAGAGTCGTCATCTCTGCAAGAACATTCTCCACAGCGGGTGCCGTGTCCATCAGGAGTTCCTCTTCAATTTGATCAAGTTCCGACTTCTGTTTCGGAATTTGCCCAGTACTCTTGGCAACTTCCGGAACTTTTGGGTTCTTGGTCGTGTTGAGGAAGATTCGGGTTGGTAGCAACATTGGAATAGGTAAGATGGAAAACAGAGAGCCAAAAATATAGTTTAGAAAACACGTCCAAGTTGTTAGACAGTTCTAAAACGGGTGAATTTACTGCTATTTTTGATTTACCATTACACTTTTGTTTTAGCTTTTTCACATCTTCTTATCAGCATGTAGAGGGGATAGCGCTTAAAATTCTCAGCCTTATGCAAGTTTTCCAGTTAAGTTCTGATTGGTTTAAGCAAAGTTATGCCTGAAATAAACTCAGAGAATATATTTTTCGAATTTTTATTACAAAGGAATCTCCGCTTGTGACGTCACAACGTTGAGATTGTCTTTGTGTTTGACAATAAACGCACGTTGCGATGTTTATTTCCGTATCGCACGTGGATTTGTTTATTCCTGTCGTTTTCTTTTTGTTGGCATTCCTTGTTTGCTTATCTCCAGAGTTTCTTTTGTCTCACGGAATTCCAATTTTTGTCACATATTTTGTAGCTGGTTGAAACTTACGTAGCAGATATTACTTTTTTGGGAGTAAATTTTATTTTCTTTGCATTAACCTCTCAGACTTGCGAGAAGGATGGGAATTTTTACATTTTTTACTGCCTAGGGGCCTGCCTCTTTTTTGTGGTCATATGGGGGCCACCGGATCGAATGTTTTGGTAGTAACATCATCCGAAAACTTTACAGACTTTTTTATTTTTGGTGTTTTCTCTAATAGTGAATTTGTTATTTCACATTTTTCGACGGATTCTTCTATGTTTGTTGGTGAATCCGTCTGGATATTTTCTATGTTTTCTCTCTGTAACTTCTTTATTCTTTTATCGTCGCTTACCATGTATGCAGGCTTCAATCTGTCGATTGAAATTTTTCGAGGTTCGCCTGCAATGAGTATCACAAAGTTTTTCTCATCTCGTGATACTACTTTGTAAGGACCGGCGTATGGTTTCTCCAGGGCAGATCTCATTTTTTTGTCTCTAACAAATACGTGTGAGGTATTTGCCAAGTGTTTCGAGACGTAAATCTTGGGCTGGCCATGGCGAGCTGTTTGTTCTAGAAAATTGTTGGCATCATTTCTTATATTTTGTACCATAATTTTGGGGCTAACTTTTTTCAATTTTGTGAAGAAGTCCCCTGGAAGGCGTAGCTCTTTGCCGAATGTTAATTGCGCTGCAGAGTGACCTGTATCCGTTTGTAGGGCAGATCGAAGGCCTAAGAGGATGGTAGGGAGTACATCTACCCATCTCTTTGTATCATGTGACATGATAGAGGCTTTGAGGGCTCTATGCCATCTCTCTATTTTGCCATTGGCTTGAGGATGGTAAGCTGTGGTATGACTGTGTTGAACACCAAGCTTATTTGCTAACTCTTTGAAGAGCGAGCTCTCAAATTGGCGACCTTGGTCCGTAATTATGACTTCTGGTACGTCATACCTCGCAATCCAGGTATTGTATAACCTGGCAGCTACAGTTGGAGCTGTCATCTCATATAGAAGAATTGCTTCTGGTCATCGTGTTGCCCTGTCTATTATCGTTAACAGGTATCTGTGTCTTTGAGATGGTGGCAATGGGCCTACCAAGTCCATATGTACTGTTTTAAACCATTCTGTTTGTTTGAAGGATTTGAGGGGCGAGTGAGTGTGTCTTCCTACTTTGGATTCTTGACAGTTCAGGAAACTGCGAGCCCATTTGTTGCAGTCAGACTTCATTCGTGGCCATACAAACCTTGCCAAAATTAAATTAGCACTACATTTTGGCACAGCATGTGACAGATTATGTACACTGTTGAAAGCCAACCTGCGATATTTTACTGGTAGAAATGGCCTATTCTTACCTGTACTGACATCACATGTTAATAAAACATCAGTACCTTGAATTTTTTGCTGTCTCAATTTGAGAGTAGTTTCATCGTTCGATAACAACTCTTGCAATTCTGCATCCTTAAGCTGTGCTTTAGCTATTTCAGCATAAGGTAATTAGACAGGAGCCGAGATAGCTTCGATTCTACTCAAGGCATCAGCAGGAGTGTTAAGTTCTCCACTTATATACTGAATGTCAGTAGTCAATTGACCAATATAGTCTAATTGTCGTGCTCTTCTTGGCAATGCCGGTTCTGCTTTTTGTGTGAAGGCATATGTTAGGGGTTTATGGTAAGTATACACAGAAAAACATCTACGCTCTAATTGGTGCCTAAAATGCTTCAACGCAGCAAAAATTCCAAGCAATTCCCTATCGTACGTGCTATAGTTATTTTCTGTTTTTGAGAACTTCCTCGAGAAGAAAGCTAGTGGTAACTTCTTGTTGTCTTTGTCAAGTTGGTACAGGGTTGCACCAATAGCAAAATCAGATGCATTGGTACTCACGCATAATGGCAGACTTTCATCTGGATGAGCCAATAGAGTTGCATTTGCAAGTGTATCTTTGATTTTCTCAAAGGCCTGTTGGGCTTCTTCATTCCATTCGAGTGGAGTTTTATCTTTCTTTTTACTTGTCTTAATTAGTGCAAACAGCTTACTTTGTTTGGCTGCTGCATTCTTCATGCAACGTCTATAGAAGTTCACCATCCCCAAGAAACACCTGAGTTCAGCGACATTTGAGGGCTTCGGAAAGTTCAATATTGGCTTTACTTTGGTCTTCAAGGGGGAAATGCCTTCGATCGAGACTTTGTAGCCGAGGAAGTCAATTTCAGTCTGTGCATATAAGCTTTTACCTACGTTGATAGTAAGCCCAGCAGTGTGTATACGCTGTATGACGGCTCTTACATTCTCCTCGTGCTGTTGCTCACCACCTTCAGAGCAAATGCAGATTTCATCCAAGTATGCATATGCAAACGGCAGTTCCCTAAACAGTTCATTGATAAATCTCTGGAAAGTTTGTGCTGAGTTGCGAAGTCCAAACGGCATTCGAAGGTATTTGAATATTCCAAAGGGGGTTATAACCACTGTCTTTGGTACGTCCTGGTCGACCATAGGAATTTGGTGGAATGTCCATGTCTATTTTGGTGAACATCCTTTTGCCCTTCATATTTGCGTTGAAGTCCATTATATTGGGGACTGGGTAGCGATCAGGAACTGTTTTGGCATTTAAGGCCCTGTAGTCTCCAACAATTCGCCACTCTCCACTTGCTTTTTTGGTCATGTGGATAAGGGAGCTCCATGAGCTTTTCAAGGGGCGACATATACCCTCCTCGACGATGCGATGGAAGTACTCCCATGCTGCTTTGAGTTTGTCAGGCAGTAACCTTCGTGCTCTAGCATGGCAAGGTGGTCCTTTAGTCTCTATATAATGATCTGTGTCATGTTTATAGGTAGGATGCCTGTGAATTGATGGTTGGGTGACTCCAGGATAGTCAGACAGGATCCGTAAGAGTTGTATGTCGACTTTGGTACAGCTGGATGTATTTGTGTCCAGTCTGTAAGCTAGCGTTTTGCCATCCACGCAATGTTTAGATTCGCTATCGATCAATTTGCCATTTTAGAGGTCAATGATCAGGCCAAAATGTGCAAGGAAATCTGCACCCAGAATCGGGTTTGGAACATCTGCAACCGTGAAGGACCACGTCATGATTTTCTTGAGTCCGATGTCAACTTTGCTGGTTTCAAGTCCGTAAGCTGGAAGGTTTTGACTGTTCACAGTACAGAGATAGTATTTCGGAGGGAGTACTTTTTGGGTTTTGTTAACTGGCAATATGCTCAGATCTGCTCCCAAGTCGATTAAGTACCTTCATCTGTTTGTCCTGTCCTTAATGAACAGGTGGCATGAGTATTTTTCCGAGGGGTCTTCGGCCGCATAGATGGCCCCTTGTTCTAGTTTGATGCCTCCTTGGTATAGGATTTGCCCCACCATTTGCATCTGTTGTTACATTTGGTGGCCTCTGCGCCAAACCGGTTATGGAAAAAGCAACATTTATCATCCCAATTTTGAGACTGGTTTTTGGGAGATGATGTTCTCGGGGGAGTTGAACTCTGACCCCTGTTATTGGAACTAGATCCGCGGTCTCTGGACCAGGACTGTCGTCCTTTGCTATTGCCACTGTTGTTGTTGTTGCTTCTACTTTTAGATCTTTGTTGCCAGCTACTATTGGATTTCGTGGAGCTTTGGCCTTTGTTTCTCTTTACTTCATCAGTCAACTGAGCTATTTGAGCTCGAAGTTGAGCGATCTCGCCAGTCTCTGCAGATACTGCACTTACCACAGGCTTTGACCTGGTATATTCCAGCGCATTATCTGCTGATTTTGCAAGGAAGTCCAAGTCTGTGGATGTATTTATCATGGTCGAACCTACGGTGGCTAGGCATTGCACAACAATTTGAGGAAGTTGTTTGCAAAATTGATTGCCTATGACAGAAGGGGCTACGATATTATCCGCCTTCTGCCTCAATTTTGACATGAAGATTGAGGGTTTGTCATCCCCCATCTTCATACCACCCATCACATCATCAATGATTTGGTTTTTAGTTTTTCCAAACACATTCTTTATCTTCTTGACGAACCAGGCGTATTTATCCTCTTCTGTCAAAGGGCATTCGATAATATCCGGAATGTGGCGGATTATCTGCTGGGGCATGCCTCTACAGATTTGTAGATACTGCTGGTTCAGAGTTATGTTCTCGGTCTTGAACCTGCCTTCCAATAGTGTCAACCACAAGCCTACCTCATTGGGTAGAAATTCCAGGATTTCTATCCTTCGTCTATAGAAGTTGGGGTTCTGTCCTGGCTGTAATCGCAAAAGTTGCATAATTTGCGCCAAGACTTCGGGTGTCAGCTGTGGCTGAGCACTACCTCCCAGCGATGGTTGTGGGTTTTCATTTCCATTTGGTGGTGGGACCACTGCTGTGTCTTTCTGATGACAAGCGTATTCCACAAAACTACTTCCTTCCTTGCTAGTTGAAAACACTGGCTCCTGTGTTTGTAGGACAGGTGTTTTTGGGTCAGAACTTTGGCTTAAAGTTCGACCATTTCTCAACGTTTTTACTGCTAATTGTTCTTTATTTATTGCAGTTCCCAGTCGTGTTAATTCTGTGTGTTGAGGGCCTTCTTCCAGATTTGGTAAATTCTTAGAGTGTCGAGTCAAATTTGGGGGGTTGGGGGATGAGTCCAACCTTCTTCCTCCAGGTCTGCTGTCTGGTTTCTCTTTGTTTATATATTTTAAAGAGAGAGGTGTAAATTCCCACTTCAGCAGACTCTACTTCGACGACCTAAAAGGTGTGTTAAGTCTACAAAAAAATATATTTTTTTATTTGCTGAATAAGTGAGTTTCTCGCCAGCACACCACGCCAAATTTTTGTAAAAGCACAACGCGCCTCAAGACACCTCACGACGTAGCCAAAAATCACGTCGAGGTCACCACTGTGGAATACCTTGTTGTGAGAGATATTCTCACCAGAAGGAAATTCTACAGAATTTAAGCGTGTTCAACCACTTTGTACATGAGTACGGGTAAACCAAACCCAAGGCGAACACTGGTGATTTTAGAGCCGGTTCTGAGAGTTTATATACAGCTTATTTACACGCACACCAAGACACGTAGGTAAGAATATATGTACGTCTGTGAGGGCGGCCAGGTCGCATCATCCCATACCGAGATAAGAGATGGCTGGCTGGTTCGTGTACGGATTGTGACATTGTCTTATTGTGTCATGATTCGGTACTCGTACATTACCTGCATGTACTTGCAGATAATTACGATCGAACGTACTTAGTGTGTTTAATGTCGCAAGGATGATTATTTGCCTGCCCTTTGGGGCGGCGACTGTTGTCGAGGGGTCTGAGCCCCTATACCTCATACGAGAGAGTCCCCACAGTTACAAATGAAATATAATACAATGGAAAAATTATATTAATAAAGTGGATGAATTGCATAAGCAAAAATAGTATGAAAGTTATCTATAAGAAATTTAATAGAGGAAACCATATTTTAAATTTCTATGTCTTCACCTATCAAACTATTGTCATTGAAACTGGTTGATTTTGGTGTGAAAACCCCTGTTTAAAACTTTAGGTTTCAGAGTTTTTTGTTTTGGTTGATTTTGAAAATGAAGAGTTGGGTAAGGTGAAATTATAATTGTTCTAATATAAATTAAGATGGACCAGATTCAAATGCTCACTATACACAATAGAAAGCGCTACATGGCTTTTAACGGTAGAATAATGTAATCATCTGAACAGAGCTTGTCTAAAGTTTTGTCGACAACACACCAAATTTCCCTCTTATTTTATGACAAGAACTCCATTCGATCAAATTGTCAACTATTGTTTACGTGCAGATATTTCATTGAAGATCACCTTGAAATACGATGACTTTACCTTATGACTACAATAATTTGTACTCTATATTATCCGCCCCAGGTGGAAAGACCACAAGAGAAAAATGAACCTAGCACCAGTTATCGTTAACACTCAAGAGTGATTAAATGTGTATGTATTGTTTTTCTCATTGGTCCTTCTAATTGGTTAGGTTTCCCCTACCTTTTGTCTACTTTGATAGTCTTTACAAGCTAAAGCTGATAGCACAAGCGCACATAAAAAAATACAATGAAAATAAATAAAAGAAGCAAAGCAGAAAGATACTGGCAGCATGCGTGTTATTGGTGGGGTTTTTACCAGGCATTCAAGTCTATGTTGCATCGTATTGTATTTGAATTATCTGTCTTCCAAATGAAATTCTGTTGTTCATACAGGGTGTTATTTTATATCGAGTGAACCTGTAATTGAAATCTAGTAAACAGTTAATAAAATTGCCTGAAAAAGAATTTCATTTGGTTATTGTCATCATCCCCTTTGGTCTTCAAATTTTATTTCTTTTCGACATTATATTGTCTCAACTTAAGCTTTTTGTCTACATGATGTCGTCATATTATGTCGTCATTAGAATGTCTTTAATTTTTAAAATATTTTTATTTTCACATCACAAAAAAGCTCAGACTTCTCAACAGGTGTAATATGAAAATCAGCTGATGAAATAATTATGCTGAAATTCACAGATACACATTTCAGTGATAATAACGACTAAATTTTCCAGATAATCTTACTGGAAGGGAATTATTTTCATTCTCTCCCTGTTACCGAATCATTTTATCGCTTATACTGCGTGTCCACTCACCTTTGTCCTGGGAATCTACTACCAAACTTCTACGTTTGTACACTCGATAAAAAAAAAAACCATTGAAGGTACTATACATTTTGTATATTCATGTACGTAAAGTTGCATAGAATTTTTTAGTAGGTATATTTTTAAAAAGCTAGGAATCGATTGGCCAACTTCAGAGGTAGGTACTAGGTAGGTAATACTTGATGAGACAAATAAATAATGTTGTATAGGAATAATTAAAAATGTTACCAGTATTCTATATTGAAGGAGTTATAAAAATTTTTAGTTTCAATAATTTAAAAAACAAATAAAAAAAAACCAAAAACATTATATTATTATGCATATTATAGGCGATAATTATGCTGTAATTTTGGTAACCGATTACCAGGACACACTGTATATTTATAGTTGAAAATATGGAACAAATAGTATCTTAGGGTCGAAAAAATTTTTTTTCTTCCTTTTCTACTCTTCGATAAAGAATGCATCCCAATTTGATGAAAATTTCAAGAATTTTTTCTTTAAAAATCCAATTCTTAGGAACACTTTTCATTGCATCGGCTCTTTTTCTACTTCTTGCAACAATGATCAGTAGCGTACTTAGAATTTTCCTTTGTAGAGGAAAGTTGAGAAAAATTAAAGGTAGGTATAAAAAATTTTATTTTCTGTTCCCATAACTCCCATCCCCTCCCTCCTCAATTGTCAAAACACGCCACTTGCTAAACTTTATTAGTAGATTTGTATGGATAACTGGCTAGGTAACTGTTGAAGACTGCCTTGCTAGGAAGAGTCGATAGTTGAAACATGACTTCGAATGAGAATTACGTCAGAAAACAAGATCCATTCACTCTGAATGTATTAATCAAACACTCATAAGTTTAGGGTCGAGGGACTAACTTTAAGTTCGTATGTTTGATTTATGTATGCAAAGTGTAGGAACCTTGTTTTCTGATGTAATTTTTTCACGGTCATTTTTCGGCTACTATATCTTTTTGTGGGGAAACTATACTAGTCTACAGCAAAGATTCACTTTATAGGAGTTTGACAGTTTGTGAGTGGCGTTGATAAGCATGGAAGATTGACAGACAATTTAAACTTCTTACGCTCTTGTAAAATTGTATATTGTACATACGTATTGTATATATTCATGTCTTCATTTTTGAAGGGCTCAGGAAGACTTTAGCCTTTCAAGACACCCCCTTAATTGTGCCACTGACTATAATGCATAAAGAGGAGTATGCCAAGTTTATAAACTTATATGTCTCACCAATTTTATTCTAAAATTTATGAAGCTAATCGTTTAATGTGTACCGTTGGCCATAAAGAGCTCATGTTTGTTCTTCTATGATCCCCCCTTGTACACATTTTTAAATTGAACAGAATCTCTCCGGAAACAGGTGTACTAATTTTTCTTAATACTTAGTTGTATTTGTGGCTCAATAGTCAAGACATGGGGCCATCACGCATGAGAAGAGGGATCAAACTCTGATCTAGGAAATTTTGTTTGTTTTGAAATAATTATTAAATTAATACTAGTATAAACGTTTTTGATTAGTACGAATTTCAGGGGAGTGACGAAGGCGCTCAGTCTCGGTTCTTAACAAATAAATGACTAAAATAAAAATCTATTTTATCTTACTGTAAATCGTTGCCACAAAGAGGAAATCCAAGAATTCCAGCTGGAATGACTGTAAAACAATGTACATCGAAATTATTTTAAAATTTGTTACTTTCTTGCATAATCAGAAATTTCTTCAAACATGACTCACCAATAGCATTTTGCTCAGGATCGTAGAATGCATTCACCATGACAGGTGTAAGATTTTCTCTGCCAGAAAAGAAATACAGTCAAATAATAAACTAAGAAAGAATTACCTGATATTTATATTTAGGCTACATTCTAGATTGTGAAGTTCAGTTTGGAAATACTTACTATATGAGAGTGGTAGAATTTTATCTGTTAGTTTAGTATCTGTTTTTTGAAATAAGTTTAAAAAAAAAACATAACTACCTGTCTGTATCCAAGTCGTTTTTTGAATTTAAGGAATTTAGTTTTTCATTTACTGCCTTTCCTGTGTTTTTAACGACCGTTTCGAAAAAACTATTTGTGATTTCAAACTGAAAAATATAAATATGTTCTGTGAGTACAAGAAGCATAATTATAGAAAGAAGGCTTTTCCGAGGATTAAAAAAAACAAAAGCAAAACGTTTTTCTTTGCACCATAATAGGTGTATTCTACATAATATGTGCTGCATATAAGTTTTAGGTTCTCAACAAGTTCTATTAAGACCGAGAACTCAATTAAACACCAAGATTTTAGTTTTGCGAAGGGACAGAAGTTTGAAAAATTTATATCTCCAAACAAAACAATACCTATTAAAAGAAATTTTGGTGAGAAGGAAATATAGTAAAACACTCGGAAAACGTTGAATACGTGATATAAACACAATCATGTATTTAAGTGAGAATTTTTCATCAGAACCAAGGGAAAGGAGGGGGGAGTTTCTAGAGTCTAGACTTCATTTAGTCGAAAAAATGCTGAATATCTAAAAATATTGTATCTTTGTCAGTGCAGATGGTGTTGTCGCAGGGGAAGGGAGTCAGAAGAGACAGCAGAGAGGTGAGAAACCCCCTCCCTACAATATGTTGGGTACTCCCAATCCTCCTCACTTCGCACCTACGAACTCTTCACTAATATACTAAAATACTTTTACTTTCATAAAATACATATATTATTAAATGTCTTCGTTCGTAGACAACTTTATACAATCATTCAACTCTCATTACATTATTCCGCGGATGACGTCACTCCTTACGTGACTGCAATATTTGTAGGTACATCAGTGCATTTCATTTCGATGTTTATTACACGATCGATCTCTTCATCTATCTCTTCCTCTTTGCACCACACTGCGTATATGCGGACCTTTATAAGATAGAGCTATCTACGCCCTTGATGAAAACTACAGAGTAAGGTCAAGAGGTTCTGCACATTGTGAGAACTAAAGTTCTTTTCAAATTTTATACTGACAAGTAAAATAACCCCTTCAGCGAACTATGTTCCACTTTTCTAAATAGAACAGACTATTATCACAAAACACTAAATCCTCTTTTTTTTCTTTATAGAAAACACCTACCTGATAATTATCTTATAATTATAGTCTATTCCAAATTAAGGCTTGTAACCAAAACGTTTTTAGGACTGGGGTCCAATAAAAATGTACATTGATTACTGGTTACTGGCAAGGATGCCAAACTTCATTTTTTTAAATCCGTAGAATTTCCTAAACAAAAGACGTAGAAAAACGTAAAAAGACGTTTTTACCTATTTTCAAAAAATTTTTTACCGGACCCCTCTAGGAGTTGTTTTTAAGCCATTTTTATGAAGATAACTAAAATTAAATGCCTATTGGTACTTGGTAGGATGAGGATTTTGATGTTATAAAATTTTTTTTCTATCATTATTATCAAAGATTTAATGTTTCGAATTTAGGAAGATTACATTAATATGAATCTATTATATTGGACCATATTTGCCATATTTTGCTCTTCAGACCATATTTTATAGGTTTTAAGGTAATTTTCAAAAATTTTCCATTTTATTTTTCCTTCTTTTTTTTCCACAAGCTAATTTTTTTCCAAACATCTTTCATGTTGGATTATCATTTATTGGTAATATTTTCTCATTCAAATTTCAAAACTTGAAATATCATTTAACTATCAAGTGTGATACCAATAAATTTTTCATTTATAGATGACAAAAATTATGTACCTATTTTAATAAAAATTAAAATGATGATTTGAATTTATGCTTATTTTTCAATAGTTATAAATATTAATGCCGAGATTATTATGTTGTATGAATTGTGAGGTATAAAATAGTACAACTGATAAAAATTTTTAAAAAGTTGGGATTAAAAAAACAAGTTTTAGTCAATAAATGGGATTTTTTTTTTCCAGATTATTTTTCCCTAAAAAGACGTAGAAAGACGTAGATTAAAAAAAAGACAGAAAAAGACATAGCTTTTTAAGCTTTGTTCAAAAAGACATAGATCTACATCTATTGATGTAAAGTTGGCATCCCTGATTACTGGTTACTGGTTATTGTTCTGGTTAACCAAGACAACTTTTCTGGTTATTGGTTGTGGATAAGGTTATTGGTTGAGATTTCGTTGTAAAATAGACAAAAAATTTTTCTCCAGGTTAAATTATTGATAATTGATAATTTTCCAGGAAATAATTGGCAATTTTGGAAAAAAATAATGATATTGATATTTTATAAAAACAAATGAAAATTGATTGTTCCTGGTTATTGTTAATGGTTTCAGCATTTTATGGGAATTGGTTATATGAAATTTTTTTGTTTTGGTTATTGGTTCCCAAATCAATGTTGTCAGTTTGTTTGGGTTTTTAGAGGTTATTGTTCTCATGGTTATGGTTGCGGTTAGATGCCCTATTCCAAATAAGAAAGACATGACGTCACAGAGACAATCACATTTCACGGCTTCGTCAAGCTGAAAATATTGGGGCAAACAAAACCATTTTGGATACAGTCTTCGTTGAATAAGATGAATCTTTACCTTTTCCTTTCTTTCCTGGTCCATCTACTCATATGACGTCATATTTTTCTTATTTGGAATAGACTATGTAAGTGATTTTGTACTTGTGTTTGTACTACTTACATCGGAGTAAAAATCATCAATTTCTTTTTTCTCTCTCAAGGAATCCGGAAATGATACGTAAGATTTCATCGAATTCGTTTTGTTTACAGCTTTCGCTTTTGTTACGTTATCCATCCAAGCTGCAGATTGAATGATATTCCTGAATGCTTGGTGTATATGATTCACCAGAATTTTCATCTAAATTAAAATAAAATTAATGCATATGCCGATTATAGTAAACGCAAGAAAATTATTTCCATTCTTCTTTATTTAATATTAAATATTCACCTCTTTTCTGATAAATTCATAGGTCTTGTTCGTAGCATAATAATAACTAACGGCCTTTCCCATTATTTGACTCACAGTATGAGCACACCATTGATCCCTGTAAAAATTATCATTTTCACATCAATTTCGAAACACCAAATTCACAACTTCAACCTGCATTTCTCAGTTTACCGATTGTTTCTCCATTTCATACCGTGTCTCGTAGTTCAAATTCGATGAGTAATTTTTCTTCAAATCACGTATTTGAAATTCTGAATACAAAGCTAATTTATCGATCATTTTCCAGGTCAGGCCAATCTCTTAAAAGTAAATATATACGCAAACAAAATAAATTATCAATGTTAACGAAAATGCTGGCTTAAACCATTTTTTTTTTTTGTATGGTAGATATTTCCATCTACGAAAAATATGCTTTTCTACTCACCATGTTGTTTTAATGAATTTGAAAATATAAATTTTAAAATATCATTTATATAAGTTATTTCTGCTACAATGGTGAAATTTTCTGGATTGAACGTCGTCCAATCGATTGCTGTGGTATTTTCAAAAGTTAATTTGATAATTCTTGTCCAGTCGAGCTGAAGTAATAAAAATATGGAATTATATTCCTAGTATTTTAACAAGACCGGCTTTAAGGATAGGGGATTTGGTGTATAATCCTTCCAGCGCCAAAGTAAAGGTCAATTTAAAACAAAATTATTGGGATAATCAAATTTTACATTGATGAAATAAGTATGTAAAAAATTGTTAACCCCTCCCGTAATAATTCATTATAATATACATGGGGATATTATCCTAGGTAAGGATTAAGGGCTTGGCTTATTCGATGAAAGTTGCTGCCGCAAGGTTGGTTAATATTTATGCCTTACACTTTAAATAACAACATACAAATTGCTTAATGTTGTAATCATCCGGACCTTGACTAATCGGCTTATCACCGATTACATCATGTTGGTAGCAAGTGCATATTATGTACCTTATCAGGTATGCCCAATTAATGACCAATCATCGTAGTTACGTACATATCTATTTATGTAGGTGTGTTAGTATGAGCGCGAAGAGCCGGGTATAGAAAGTCTTAATGCATAGTTGCCATACCGAGGTTGGCTCTCCTATACATTGTGTATATGTATAAGCTAGTGAACATGCAAATAGTCCGTTGATTACTTTCTGTTGTGAAAATTTTTCGACCACGACCAAACGTATTCATTAAAGAAGAAATGTGATTATATTCCCCCAAAGACAAAATCCTGAAACCGGGCCTGTATTTTAAAAACTCTAGCGTAGCAAGCCTCGCTAGAAAAATGAGGTTTTTGAGAGAAATAATTATGAATTCTGACGGTCATATTAATTGTCTGTATAAGTTTATGTGCGTTAGTGGTATGTTATGATTGTATGAAATATTAGACAATGTGAAATATAAAAATAAAATAAGATGATAATGCATGGTAAATCATCATATAATTTAAAATAAAACCAATGAAATATGATGAAGTTATGAAATAAAAAAAAAGAAAAAGAAAACATAAGCAGGTGGTTAATTTTTGTAAAAAGAGAAGTTCACGCAAATTAGAAAAAAGAGGAAAAAAAAGCTTTACGTCCGGTCGATCAGCGCCAAAATTGGTAGCATGCTACAATAAATTTTTATGAATATTTATTTCAAATTTCGTACATACATGGTTTCAAAATTCCGCATTTTATGACCAATATAAAAACAAAAATAGCGGTACCGAAAGAACCGCCCGGTCAATCCGCTTCAAAATTAGAAGCATCTTATAACGAATCAATATAAATATTTACTCCAAATTTCGTGGCTATTGGTGCAAAATTAGGCGTTTTATAGTCAAAATAAAAACAAAAATAGTGATACCTGAAGAACGGTCTGACCGATCCGCACTAAAATTAATAGGTTTGGTTCTTGGCTTAGTATAAATGTTCATACCAAATTTAGTGATTATCGGATAAAAATTGCAACCTGTACCGTGGGAACAAGAAACTGACATATATATGTATGTATGTATGTATGTATGTATGTATGTATATATATATATATATGAATTTGAGTTATTGGTGCCAAAATTTTCCTAAGATCATTAAACCAAAAAACGAAGCCACCCCAACCTAGGGGCTAATACCGCACCAAGCGTAATAAGTAGATTTTTTAAAGAAAACCTACTTAAAAATGATTGAAGTCACCGATCAATTTCATTAATATCCGGTTGACAAAAAAAAAAAACAATTAAATTAAATTGAAAAAATAGTCGAATTAATGTTTTCTGCTATAATACCAAACAAAAAAAGAGTCATTTAATTTGGAAAAATTAGAAATTAGTCCTTCACCTATTTATTTGAATTTTTTGAGTTTTTGACAAATGTGGAGAAACTTTACGAAGAACTTTTCTAACAGACATTGTAAATCAGGGTTTAACATAAAGAAAAAGATACGAATTTTCAGTTAGACTCGTGATATGTAAATTTATTCGGCGGCCGACTAAAAAAAAGCATCAGTGCGGTGTTGCAGCATCCCAGAACTACCCCTTCACCCTCAATAATTTACTGGATTTATTGAACTGTGATGAATATTGCAAAACACGCTACTGTAGATGAAGCCCTACTGTCTTGATTAATCGAGGTGTCTAGATAAGGAACTTCATTTTTTGGTTTCGTTTACTCTTGTTTTATTTTATGCTGGTTTTGTTAGCCTTGTTTGATCGGTTTCCGATCATTTCGATATATAAATTTTGTAAATTGGCCTAGTTTTTGGGTACATGGATATACTCATTTTCAAACTCTAAGATTATTAAATAATAACGTATGGTTCTGCTGCATTAAAAAAAAAAAAAAAAAGTCCCAGAATTATATGAATTAATGTAAAATTAGTGATAACCACCCATTTACACCAATCAACTTTACCGACAGCAAATTTCACGAAAAACTGTAATTATTTCAGTGGGAGGTTATTTTACTGAAAAGTAGGTAAAGGAAATTGATAATTTTCCTCAGTTTTCTAGCGAACGGGGTATAAAAATTAACCTCGCTGAAGGATTAGGGGTGGAGATGATGAAATATGGAAAAAGAAATCGACTGGTGGGCCTACAGTTTTCTAAAAAAAATAATAAATAAAAAGAATTTTCGTTCCTTCCACCTTAACAACAAATGCTAAAGGGTTACCAAACTATGTCAGCAAAAATCCTGGGCAAGCACAAGTCAAAGTGCTGCGACATGGTGATTCAGGGCTTGTAATGTATATACATACCTACATTTATACATTAGGTTAAAATAGGAAAATGGTACCAATCGTTTTCTTTTCTCATGAAACAGATGATTTTCATCATCCCTACAGCCTTTACCATTTTGTGAGGTAAATTTTAATACCCCATATGCTAGCAAATGGGGTAAAAGGTTGAATAAATCATCGCAAAGAAAAATGACCCAAAAATTTTTGGGGGTCACAATTCATTTTGGCTTCCTGACTCCCACCTACTTGTGCCTATGGGGTCTTACCTACAAAAATGTACTTAATCTACAACATGAAAATTTTCCCTGGAGTGAATGAACTACTAACGTAGGTATGAATCAACTCTAAGCTAAAACTCTTCCAGGTAATTTTATCTCCTTGAGTTCATCATTGAACAATTTCAGGGTTGGAAAAAAAATTGAAATTAAAATTAAAAATAATTTAATTAATAAATACTAACTGTAGTTGCGTTCAGTTCCAAAGCCACCTTGTCTGTTATGTTTTGTAACTGTTTTAATGTGATAAGTTGAGGTAGATTGCTGTTGTTTGGGTAAGATCTTGTCCTAATCTGAAACAAAAACATAAAAAAAAAAAAGGAAAAAGGAAAGAAAAGAATTAATAATGGTAGGTCAAGTCGTAACTGCATTAACCTTTTTCTGTTCATTTTTTACTCAAATATTTTCAACAATGTTACCTGAGGAGGCCTGAGAAGACCACGTTTCCCTTGTAAAGTTTGTGGTCCTAAAAATTTGAACTTCAATAAAAATTCAAATTGTAGCCTTTCTATTATTTTAAGTATGAAAATTTTTTTCATTTTTCAATATTGAAATTTTTTGTACAGCCTTATCAGGTTTTAATTAGCCCCCCAGATAAATTTCCCATTAACCTGCAAAGGCTTGGCATTCGGGTGGCAGATTTTGAGGGCGGGAAATTTTAAAATTTTTTTTTGAATCACCCAAAAAAATAATTTCAGCATTACCGTTGTGGGGACTCATCGGTATGAGGTATAGGGGCTCGGACCCCTCGACAACAGTCGCCGCCCCATAGGGCAGGCAACTTATCGTCCTTGTGACGTTAAACGAACACACAAAATTACGTTCGATCGTAATTACCTGCGAATACTTGCAGGTAATATACGAGTACCGAATCGTGACGTCATCCATCAATCAATGTCACAATTCGTACACGAACCGGCCAGCCGTCACCTACGATAGTAGGGGATGATGCGACCTGGCCGTACTTAACAACGTACGTATTTTACTACGTACGTGTGTTTGTGTGCACGCGCCAAAACCTGTATAAAAACTCACAGAACCGGCTCTAAAATCGCCAGTGTTTGGTTTGGTTTTGGCTTGCCCATACATTCGTATGAAGTGGCTGAACACTCTTAAATTCTGTAGAATTTCCTTCTGGTGAGAATATCTCTCACTACAAGGTATTCCACAACCGTCTTACTGATGTTTGAATTTAGGAGTGGCAAAATATGTAGAGCGTACAGATGGCAAATACCCAAATTTGCCACTGATTAGCCCTTGCATTCGCTATCCCTTCTTCTCCTCAAGTAAAGCCGGTCGAGTGAGTGGAGCTTTTCATCCACATTTTCAACATGACCTGTTTATATGTAAGTACAATGTTGAGATTACCTCATCAAATTTGTTTGAATAACTAACAAGCTCGGTCATTGCATCGTACGAATTCAGCTTATCCTTTATCTGTTGACATTTGGCAGTTGACAAATATTCGCATAAGACATTGAAAGTCAGTTTCATATAGTCACGTATACCTATACTTTCGTATTGGTTTTTTTGTTGACTGGCAAGTCTGTTGAATAGAAACTAGTTATATAATTGGTACACTATATGGGTACAAAGTATAATGGACTAATAAATCTTATATTTACAATTTCCTAATAGCGATTAAAAATTCAAACAAAAAATAAAAGCTTATTTACACTTAAAAAACAAAATAAAAAATCAAAACTTCCGAGAAAATAGAAAAAAAGGAACTTTTGTTATGTTGAGTACAAGTAAACTTAAGTTCGAGTTAGCTACATTTTTCATATGAAAATATTTTTTTTTAAAATTGTGAGTTCCGAACAAGCCATACTCATGAAGGATTGATGTGTAAACATAATAACAGTATGGTTGTGTGTGGGTGCAACGCGTTGCCTGCCCACACAAATGAGAGTTACAATGGTAAGAGTTCCAGTTACACAAATCTAACAAATCTAGTTCTCGTTTACCCATTACCGTAGACCAAATGATAAGATGTTAACATGTAAAAAAAAAAAAGTGTAATTCCCAATGGGACTTATGAAGGATTGATCATGCCAACAGTTATAATATTGTAAGTTTGTTGCTTGTAAGATGTATGAGTTACTATTGTAATTCTTGTTTTAGCCCCTATTAGAGTGTAGACCAAACGCTAAGATGTTTACACACCAAAAATTTGAAAATTAAACCACAATATATACTTTTTTAAAGTGAAATTCCATTTTTCTCTAAATAATGTTAACGAGCTATACAGGATCAAATCCATGAGTTATACTGAGCAATAGGATGTGACGAAGGCTTGGTATACTCACGCTGGCATTAATGCGGTATTCTCATCTGTGGGCTGTTGAATTCCTATTAGATTGATTGCACGGTCAAATGGATTTGGAGTTACGGATGCCATGAAGAAAATTTCTTTGCCTAAAATTCTCCATGCTCTCACAAGCGTATATGTCAGATCAAGTTCATTGGATGAATTTAAATTCAAACCGATTCTGTTCAAAATATCAAATAATGGTGTAATTCCATCCTTGTCCAATGTCGCTGTTGACACAAATATTCGGTGTTCTTATTGTTATACACTATTATTGACCACAATTATAGTTGACACAGGAGAAAAAATATTTTATACACACACACGGGATCCGAAAGTTGTGTTAGTACCTAGCTTCCAGAATCAATTCTTGGGGTCGAAAAAAAAGGTGTGAGTTCCAGTAGGGATTCATGTAGAATTGATGTGTAAACATAAAAGTTTGGTTGTAAGCGTGTGCGTTGCACACGCTCAGAAAATTATTTTTGCAAAATACTTAGAAAGCTTCCTTCTTGTGTTATTTTCAAACTAGAAAGAAAAAAAATCAAAAATCCAATGTAACTTTCCCAGAATTGACAAAAATGATGGAAATTTAGTACAGGCAGTCGCAGTCTTTATGATATTTTACGTTCAATGTTTAGTATTCAAGAGAAAACTTGCATAAGTACGTAGTATCAGGTACAAAACAAAAAAAAAAAACTAATTTACATGCAAGGAAAATAGTAATCCTAGGGTTGAAACAATTTTTTTTAGAATTTTTAAATTTTATCTCCAATTTTGAGACTCTGCACATATACATGTCATGTGTTATCACTTTTCTCAACAGCTTTTATGACTGTTACTGGGGCCTTTCATCACTCTGGCCAAGGGCTTCTCCCACTAAATGACTGGCAAGGCCTTTTTTTCAAATGTTTTATGAATATTATCGAATTAATTTAAACAAGAATTAACTTTTGTCAAATCAGTCAACTGAGCTAATTTTTCCGACATGTTCAGATGCTTAAGGAGATATGCCAGTCCGCGATGAAGGTGGCAGGATGTCGTAGTTGGTTATTTTATAGGATCACGAGCTGTTACCCACAGTTTCACTTGCGTAGTGTTTAATAATATTATTTTCATTCTGTTTTTGTTGACCCGAATGAAAACCCGATGAAACAAATGAAAAAAAGGCACGATTCCCAAGTGCAACTCATGAAGGATTGATGTGTAAACATAATAGTATGGTTGTGAGTGTGTGCATTGTGCATGCATATAACCACACACCTACACGCCAACAGTTACAATACTTTAACTTGTAACACGTACAAGTTATGATCATAATTCTTATTTTAGCCTCTACTAGAGTGTAGACCACTTATTAATTTTATCTATTCCATGGTATCAAGAGAGTGAGGGAATTCTGGAATTGGTTAAAATTGGAGCCAGGATTTACTATAGTTTACTCGTGTGTTATCAAATCATGTTTTTTGAAAATAGGTGCATTTGAGGTAACCGGGTTCTGTACAGTTTCTGTGAGATCTGTGCAGATTTTTTTTTAAAGAAAGTCGTTTGTATATTACAGTACAGATTTGACAGTACCTCCGGACGGATCGATTATAAAAGTTACAGGCGATATGAATGAACGTTTCTCAAATTGAAAACATGTGAAAACGCCAGGTTTTGACCATTTTTTTTTTTTTTTCCAACGAATTGTTTACGTAGTTTCGATTTCTTATTACATAGGATACGAGAATTTGGCTTTTTTCTCTCATTTTAGTTTACAGAAATCCACAGATCCATTCGAGTAAAAAACACAGTTACAGTTTACAAGTGCTTGTATTTCACTGAGACCTTTAACACGTCAAGCTCATCTGGTGTTTTGAATATCAACTACTTTTTTTTTTAAACTTTTATTTATCTTCCGTTAGGGTTTTTATGATTTTAAGATTTTGACTGATGGATGAATTGGTAATCTGCGGGATACCTATTCGAGCGAAGTGATGCTGCATCTATTTTTCCTGCCGAATAAAATTATAGAACTCATTTTTCTGAGTAACCAAGCATTAAACATATTTTGTTACCAATTTGAAAAGTGGCAACCCTTTCTCTATTTCCTTTTAATGGGAATAAAACTTTAAAAGCTGGGGGGAAATAATTAACATAAATACATTTTACTTCTTCATACATATTTTCATCCATTTATGTAAATTTTTTTTGAAATTATATCATATTATTGATTTCCCTCTCCATTGATTTGGGGACTATAACGGTGATATACAAAGAAAACATTTCTGAGCATTTTTTAAAAGAAACTTTTTCCTGTTTTTCCCTCAGAAACGGATCCTGAAAGTTACTTCGTTTAGGTTCAGCACACCCTGCGTATATCTGTTTATTAAACCTGTATCAGTGCAGGAAGAAAATAACTGCCTGGATTTGTGTACAGCTTTTGGTTCTTCATCACTGTTGTTTTTACGAAGGAATTCTGTAAATTATAAATAACAAGGTATTTTAGAATTCATTTAAAAACAAAAAAATTTATTTAAATTTCAAGTGCAATGCTTCGTATAGAATAGAAAATAGCTTATCAATTTTAACAGTCACGAGAATTTTCAGCTAGCTGAGTGATGGATAAAAACCTGCGATTTAAAACAACCAATTTGTTTATCGGTTAAACTTACTGATTTTTTTATTTTTTTTTTTTTTTGTCGAAAATCTTTTTTAATCCTAAGCAAAAATTCAAAATACTTGAATTTTGTTGCCAAATATGAAATCGACTACCGAAATTGAGGACAGCGTTACCACTTTCTTTTATTGTGAAGTCAGTTTTTGCATTAGAATTGCATCGAAAAAATCTCAAAGAATTAGTTCATTCAGTAGCGTTGAATGAGGAAGGGTAGAAGAGTTAGAGAAAATTTTCAGAAAGATTTTAGAGTTTAAAGCATAGAGGTCTCATTGCGTGAGAATATGAATGCTGATAGTATCGATGTTCGTATAATTTCAATAATAATGGGTGCTCTTTGAATCTCCCTAACAAAATGGAAAGGATCATCTTTTCACATTTACAAAACTCGTTGGTGTGACTACAAATTTTCGTAATTCAAACATAATTTTTTAAAAAAGTTCATTGAAAGTTACCCATGTTTTAAAGCAGATCACGTTGTTTTTGCTGAAAAATTCATCGAGAAAATTGAAGAAACCATAGATTCTGAACGTATCTTCAAATTTTTGCCACTTTTTGTGTCCTACAGGGGCTTACAAGGTTTCATTTTTTTTTTTACTTAATTTTGGTTCTAGTATCATTTCTCAGAACTTAAATCAGTGAGTTTGAATAAATATTCAGTGAACGGGGCAAAAACTACAATAATCAAAATACAATACTCTCTATAAATGAAACCAAACGATCAAAAGTGACTTATGCAAACACATCTAGAGCCAAAATAAGTCAAAATATTATTCTCATTGAAAATTCATTATTGGAACTTTTTTAAAATCAAATTTTACTTCAACTTCTTCGCAGGTTCATTCGTGAATTAATTCTAATCTTGCTGATAATAGAAGAGCATATTCTTTCTTTTTTACCTCATTTCATAAAATCTAGTGGGTATTTACTAGAATCATTTTGTTGTATCTAAGCTACAGTATCCCTATGCATTGTGTAATATTGGGCATCGTTTACAACAAATAACTTACCAATGATTTCTTTTGTATTCGCATCTGCTCGATTGGTCAACGTGCTGGAAGATACGAATAAAGTTTTCGTCGGATATTTCTTACCCCAATTTCCACAAGCAAACTCATAAAAATTTTCACAGGGATTGACCAAGGGATTCATGGAATCTTTCAAATTCTGAGCTGAAAATTTATTGTACATTACTTTATAACACCAATGAAATTGATTATATTAATTACAATACATACAGGTGAATTTAATCTATTAATTTAAACAATTTTTTCTACACAAATTAATGTAGTATGCAAAAGTCCCATCGGGGACGTAGCCAGAATTTCTTCAAGGAAGGGGGGAAAAAATTATTTGATAACTTTTTTTTTTTTTTTGCTAGTCACTTTTGAAAATTGAGAAAATTGGAGAAATGTAACATCTATGGAAGCCGCTGTCGCATATTTTTTATCAAAATTTTTTTCAAATTTTCAAAAGTGACAAGCAAAAGAAATAAAAAATAAGTATCCTTTTGTTAATCTTGTATTTGCAGGTGGTGATTGGATACCAGTGAGCAGAAATGAATTTTTAAACTTTTTGCAATCTTTTAATCAATTATATGGCAATTTATTATTATTATTTTTTTTTAATAATGGACATGAAAAAGTGAATATATTTTTTTCCTTCTTAACAGGTTTATGTTCAACACTTGAGTAGGTGTTGTACAAGGTCCTGATGAGTGCTTCAGTTATGGCATAGATGGGATCTTTTGGGCAGATGTAGGGAGGCTAGTCTATGGTATACCACTTTGGGGCAACAACAGCGGTGGGCCAATGTGGCTAGGGCAAAACCCCAACCTCAGGAGGACATCCTGCCATCACCAACATAAAAAGTGACTCGACTTAGCCAAGGTCACCTACTTCATTTGTGAAATCTTTCCACGAGTAATGTGCTGGTATGTACTGGTTCACTGACTTGCACAGGAAACATTAAAAAAAAAAAATCCTGTAAATTTAATCTTGAATTTTTCCTATGTGTACCAGCAGCCAATAGCTGGCAGCTCCATTTTGTCGTGAATGATATACTGAGAGACATACTGCTGAAGAGATCTCCAACGCGCAATCAAAAACATGTCAAAGATATAGAATGTAATAAAACATTTTAAATACCAATATTTGTTACTACGCATGTGTCGTAGCTTGATAGTGTATGTGTATTGGTATAGAAATTTCTGTTTTCACAATGAAATGTATGCGGCATTGGATGGGCAGAATATGTGACTTAAACTGTTTCTTTTTATCTTTCATATTTGTACAACACAGCCCATATGAAGCGAAGGATATCTCTTTAGCTGTAGGTCTCTGGATATACCCTATTCACTTCAAGAGTGTGCAAGATTTGTGAAAAAAAAGGGGATTCAAATCCTTTTTTGTGGCTGAAAAGGATTTGTGATTTGTGATTCGAATCACTTTTTAAAAAGCAATGTGATTCGTGATTCAAATAATTTATTTACGAACAGAGGAACAACGAATCACGAATCCTATTTCTCTAGTCAGGAAGTTCCCGAGAAATTTCCTGAAATTTGGTAATTGTTGGAAAAAAAATTCATGAATTTTATCCTCGTAAAATTAAACAGGTTCTTTTACCTTGCACTTTCCTATATAAAACAGTTTTTTTTCTCAAAAAGTACTCGAATGTTCAGAATTTGTTTTCATATCAAGGTTAAACAGAATTATTTAGCATTCGAGACTTTGAGGATTTGTGATTCGTAGAAAAATGATTCATGGGAATTACTTTCAATCTCTGGACTGAAAATATTTGTAATTCGTTATTTAAATCACTTTGTTTCAAAGGATTTGTGATTCGTGATTCGAATCTCCTTGCTGTAAAACAGGGTTTACACCAAACGAACATTTGCTGTTCGTTTGCTCTGTAAACGCAACTTTAAGGATTCGTGATTCGAATCATTTATTTGAGGGTTTTCCCCACTCTGGTTCACTTTAAGACAGACACAACATCATTAAGGCAGCTACACACATAAACACAGTTAAGCATTATCATAATTATACGTTCAGTTGAAATTGGCAATTTATAACTTTCTCAGCCACAAAATAGTGAATTATAATTTTTTTATTTCCTGTATGCCTACAATCTGCTTCTAATGTTTCGTCTTTGAACTTTCCTAAAGTGAATAGGCTACTATACAGGAAAGAAAAAAAATTCAAAGAAGAAAAATAGTATACAGTCCAACTTCTATTCATAATACCTCTATTTAACGAAGTTCTCTATTCAACAAATCCTGAAATTTCATACATAGTTAATTATATATTTTTGTAATTATTTTTATACGTATAACAAAATTTTTACTTCGCAAATTTTTCAAGGAACTATTGAGTTTGTTAAATAGTGGTTTGATTGTATGAATTAATAGAAAAATGATGTAAATAGGTATTCCTCACATGTTACAAAAATTCATTAGTAGTCTATATCACCGATTGTAGTCTAATAGAGCAGTTAATACATCATGCTCCCTGCTGAATACAAAATATTTGGATAAAAATTTCAGAAAAGTGTTATTACTCACCTGCTTGTTGACAAAGGGGGGTATTGCAAACATGGCATTCATCAACTTTTTCCAAATGAACTTCTGCAATGAGAAAGAAATGTACGGTATAGATATGAAATTTGTCAATATTTTTTAACAAACGATGAAAATTTCTGCATGAGGTTGTAAATAATTATGATAATTGATCCTTAGAATTCAATTTGAACACTCTTTTCAGCGAAAGATAGTGAAAATCAAAATAAAATACGAATATTTATTTATATCTATATGCAAGTAAGAACAATAAAAAAACACAACCAAGTATTTTGATACAAAAATTGTTGGTTTCATGTTTCATTCCAAAAGGTGAAGAATTATCAATTACATTTTCTAATCCTCTCATGTCCATATCCATCATAGCTACATCATGTTTTGAAAATCTCTCGTTCAATAGATTATATATCTCCGAGTATGTAATATAATTATAGTATATGATAGAGACGACTCGATACATTTTTACAAAGGATCGAGTGTCCGTAACATCTACACCGAGCTCATACTGTATATGTACACTGTCATACAAAATACTTCACATCCACCGATCAGATTCTCAAAAGTAAGGTATTTTATACACCAGTGTTTATAAATAAATACCTCTACTCGATTTTTTTCTCCACTAATGAGATTTTTAGAAAGTAGTACAAATGATCATTGTGGCTGTGTCTATTGTCAAGACACCAAACTACCTGCTGTGTCGCCTTCCTCATATGTTCAAATACATATATCTTCGAAGGACTTTAAATTTATATATACTCCATCTCAAATAAGAATGACGTGATGTCATATGATGTGGTATGCGACCCAGGGTGGAATAATCCAATCCAAAACAAACCAACATAATTTCCCCAAAAAACAACACTCAATTATTGAACCAAGAGCATCTCCACCAACAGAATTTGGTGAAGATGCGAGTTAAGAGCCCAAAACCTGTTCAGCTAGCCAGGTAATCGTTTGAACCACTTTATACCATGCAACAAAAAAAATATATATTGGAAAAATATTTACCAAATAGCTGATGTCTGAGAAAGCCTCTTTAGAAAAGATCCAGCCTGAGTTGACCCTAATTAATTTCCTCAAGCGGGCCTGATGCCCGTGGGTAAAAATCAAACCATATTGAAAAATATCATAATGTAATAAAAATTAAATTTTATAAAAGAAAGATGAGAAATATTCGACCAGTAATGGTCGACGACAAAACAAAGGATGATTGTACAGAGACAATATAATATATGTCTGACATAATAATTTGTGAGAGAAAATAGTAGGGAGGAATCAACAACCGGGGTTGTATTACACTTACCACCACTAAAAAGTTGGTGGTGTGGGAAACAGAATGAAAAAAACTTAAAAGAGAGGGAAAAAATGTTTAAGCTATGTAGCTAGGCTAAGTGTTTAGCTTAACCGAAGACACTCACAGCGTTTTGATATACGAGTATTTATTAATATTATTATTGGAGAAAAAATTTTATTATTTTATTTTTGAGGGAAGGTTGCATCCTACAATGAGCTGATTGACCATGGGAAAATGAAAACGTAAAGATTCACACAACTCAACAAAGACTGCATCCAAAACTGTTTTGTTTACACTAATGTTTTTAGCTTTACATAACTTTGAAAGGTGATTGTCTCTATGACATCACATCTTTCTTATTTGTGATAGACTATAGTCCATACCAAATAAGAATATGACACAAGATTACCTACATCACAGTCAGTCATACTGTGCTCCCAATCTATGCATTACTAATAATCTAAATGAAAATTTATTTTTTGCTCATCCGGGGTGCATTCAGAATGAATGCATCCAGGTAATCACCCAAGTCATTCAGAATGAATTGGTTGTTTTACTCCAGTAAGGTAAGTTTTATCCAGATAAATAGTTGATGAAAAGTTGCACTAACAATTTTTTTGGTTGATGCGGTATTATTTTGATAACAACATGAAATAGGCATTTGATAATAATCTATTGTGTTTTAATTGGGGAAATCATTCGTTTTGAATCAGGTAAACTTGGGGTAAAATTTCAACTTTATCCTAACAACCATTGTTGTGTTGGTTGTACATACTGAACATGCCCTTGTATTACATCAGTGCTGCAATCCTAAACTGAATCGATAATTGATAGTTATTGATACCTATCTATTTAAAACACACGGACATCAAGTCTTATAAATTATCAATTCAATTCATAATCACAGCCCAGATGAATTTGTGTACAACTATCACATCATCTATTGTCTATGATGTAATCAGTACAATCTGTTCTTCTTGCACAATTTCTTTCTTGAACCAAATACGAGTTGAAAACAATTATTTTTATTAAAACGAAAAGTTTTCAAAATTGATTTCTTACATTTCTGTCATAGGTTTTAGAAATTTCTATTTAGAGTTTCAGCAAGTAGTTAAATCTTGGATTATAAATGTAAAAGTTTCAATTTCAAATTTAATTTTTAGTTTACCTAATTATAAAAAAATAAAATTGAATTTATTAGCAATCATACCCAACTTAAGGGATTCAAAGGATTACTAGGTTAAAAAGAATAGAAAATTTGAAAATTTGCAGTTTCCTACTGAATTATGTAGACAAAATCTTACTCAAAATCCTCTTATAGGAAGCTAAAGCTAACTCGCTTGATTTTTTGTTAAAAATATTTATCAAAAATTTGTAAGGCTTTTGCAGTGCCCTTGTTTTATGCATTGAAAATTTTTATATTAAAATGTAATTATAATTTATATACATATGTTAAACTCGAGGATACCCACAAAATTGATGATCAGCGTCAATTTGGGGGATAAAAAGGATTTTGTTGAATTATTAAAGTCATCAATTTTTGAAAGCAAAATAAAGGCTTTCATGTATTCTTTACTGTAATTTTCATTTTTGATGCAAGTGAAGTGGGCTATAAAATTTGGTGAAATATTTCTAATTTTTTTTCATTCTAAAACTTCTAATTCTCCATATTTAACGGGCTTTTTAAATTTTTTGTAACCAAAAAAATTTGGTGAGAAATTCTAGATTTTTTGAATATTTTACAGTGAAAATTTTATAAATTGTGTTTAGGTAGTCCACCTACGGTATAAATTTTTTATGTTCCTCTATGCTGTATTAAATTCCAATTTATGAAAAACAGGGGTCAAATGTTAAATAGGTATACGAAATTTGCCTGTAACCCAGTAAAGTACTTTTAACCAGTTTTAATTACTATATTTTTATTAGCTAACTAAAATGAGATTGAGATGGAATTAGTAGTTACAAAAGATTTTACTATGGAAATGTGGTCTGAGTGGGCTCCTCAATTATAAAAATTCCCCATTTTTGTACCATGTGCTTCCACAATAGGGGGCTAATAGAAAAGCAATGGAGATTATATGAGTTTAAAAAAAAGAAAACCCTTCTTTACCACCCTGTATGTCAGTCCCTATGATAGTTATGAATAAAATGTAGGGATATTAATTTTTTTTAAATTTCATATAGGTATGTATTAACTTTATATTAAACAGTTAGGTATTTGTGACACAAGTGCAAACAGTAGGTGATTTTGATACAATTGTGAATTTTTCAACACTCGCCTTCAGCTTGTTTTGAAAATATTACTAAAATTTATCCCCTACTTTACACCCAAGTCACAATAATATATTGTGTGACAAGTGTGTAAAGTGAGCTATTTTTTTACATAGTGTGAAAAATTTGAGGACGAGCTGCAGGAGAGTGGGGAAAACTTGACACAAGTTAAAATAGCCCATAAGAACTTGTGGCACACCTTACATTTTGCAACTGATATTCAAAAAAATGTACAACTCCACAAAAATGGCTAGTTTTCTATTATTTTGAATTTTTTGCACCAATTCACACCAACCAAAACCACAAGGTCAATTCCACAAATATAGGAATGCTATGTGGCTTTACACTAAGTTTTACTTATATATTTGTGAAATATCCCTGCCAGTGTAGGTTGGTGTAAGTTAGTGTAATCCTATCAAACAATAATATCAAAATGGTTATATATTCTAATATTTTACACCCTGTCGCACAGCATTGAGATGCGCAGTAGTGTGTGAAGTACTTTACACACTCTTGCGCAGGATTTGGATGTGTGAAAGGTTGTAAAATTATTATGTCTACTTTACAAGCCAAAAATTTGTTTGTTTACATTCACAATACTGTGACATCCAAAAACGACGTACATCCGGAGTTTAGGGGTTTGAAATCATGAGATAAAGTATATCAATGAGTCTCCAGAAATTGTAGAGTTGAGACCACAAGTCAGCCAAACAGTTAGGCCACCAGCCTACCAGCAAAAGCTCCCAAGGCCTACGTGTTATGTTGGGCAATTTCGAGCAGGTGAGTTAAATAAGTTGGCCGGCCCATTAGTACAATTCACATTTTATTACAGTAAAAGTTACTTACAATCGAACACAAAAAATATCTGGTTGTACAGTTGTCAAAAATTGTATTGCCTCATGGTTTCTTGATGTCCAGTGAACCAACAGATTCCAACCAAGTATATTTGTTGATGGAATCAAAAAAGGTTTAAAGATGGACTGGTAATAGTTCTGCTAACGGTGTTCACATTTTGAGTAATTTTGGTAAAAACAGTTTAAATTGGTGACTTGAGGTCGAAAGCAAAAGCTGTAGTATGTTGTGAATGTTGTTAACTATTCACGATGAATGGAAACATCAACGTATAAAACAAGACTGACTGTTCACTGTGCAATCAAAATTGTGAACAGTCGAGAGAGATAAGGTGCTGGTTCATCAGTGATCGAGTTATAAGATACACGTCACCACAAAATTATATAAAAGTAATCGATTAGTGTGTTGTCAATCTCGTAAAATAGGAAGTTATTTTCATGTCAAACTCAATGTATTTGTCTGTGAGCTTACCGTTAGTATAATCTTATAATTTGTGAGCCATTCCCTACTGTAAAGTATGAGTATTTGAGATTCAGTGGTGACGTAAAGGGACGGCTGTGGGTTTTCAGATGTCACAATACATTCATGCAAAACTTGTTCTTTTGTGCATGTGTTGCAAAAATTATTTTTTACAACACCCCTCTCCATCAAAAAAAAAATTTTTTTAAATAAATTAAAAAAAAGGAAAATATTTGTTTGTTTTAGAGCTAAATAATAATTAACTTATTAATTTTACTTTTTTTTTAACCAAAAAATCTTCGCATTCCTTAATCTTTCAAATCCAGAAAAAAATTCTAAAAAATATTTCTTAAAACCTAAACAACTAATTTAATATCTATAATTTTACTAAACAAAAAACAAAAAAACTGATAGTGAGTCGTACAATAAAGTGATAAAGCCCTGCGAGAAAGTCAAATCAAAAGTGCGTATGCGCCCAACAATATTTTTTTACATCGTATTGAAATTTACTACTTTTTGTTCAGTTAAGGTGCGTTATAAAACATAGTTTTCGGTTGGATGTTGTAAAAATACTTCCAGTTTATATCACTTAACAATCGAGAAAAATTGAAAAATCTAAGAAATAGGCTTAGTCCTACGTTGTAGCCGTGGTGGTGTAAGCACGTCACGCATGGAAGTGCAGTATTTTTATCACTTATTGAGAATCCCGCCCTCGCTATATTTTAGACCTAAAACCTATTGTATAATTATTAATTCCATTGCAAACCGCAATTTTCCTGTGCTATTTAAACGGTCAGAATAGTAAATTGAACTAATTATTTATTTCAAAATTTATATACTCTAATTTTCTCGAATCACTTATTTCACTCTAACGTAGGTAATTTATCATAATCGACTGACTATGAATAACAATCATGACCTCTTTACGTACACAGTAAAATAATATAATATTTATGCATCTTACCTTTCAAATTGCTTGCGATCAGTAGTAAAACGCTGAAAAACCATTTATTCTTTGTAATAATCATTTTTCCTCGCTTTCTGGCAATAGGGTGTTAGATAATTGTTCCGAAATAATTAACTTTAAAACGTTGAAAATCGTTTAAAACTAAGAAATATTCCACTGCGGCGTATGTATAAACTACCTACACCTACGTAAAATGTTATCAAAATTGCCATTACAATATTATATGTTGTGTACCTTGACCCTCCTTAAAAACGAAATCCTACTATAAATTTTCCTCCTCCCATTTCTACGCGATGTGAGTATACGGCGAAGACGACTGACACAGAGCAGAAGAATTATCACTTTTTCCTATCAAGTTCAAGGATGGCTGCGTTGATTTTATATAAGTTTCGAGTTTACTAATTAAAAATTATAATTCATCGATCAGCCATGAATCTATCCTACTTTATACCTATTCGTTTTAATCCGCATGAACGTTTTTTTAAATTAAATTTCATTTAGGCAGT
Source organism: Ericerus pela (assembly GCA_011428145.1). Classification (NCBI taxonomy): domain Eukaryota; kingdom Metazoa; phylum Arthropoda; class Insecta; order Hemiptera; family Coccidae; genus Ericerus; species Ericerus pela. The sequence goes on along the minus strand of WOFM01000527.1, from coordinate 485,042 downwards.
TATTATGGACGACTGGAAGTACGTATTAAGTAATAGGTATCTGTGCATGTTTTTGATTGGTAAATTAATAAAATTTTCGAACATCGTAATACTTATTATTGCTAGAGAACACTCAGCAATAATTTACAGACCTACGTAGACCATAAATGTGTCCGAATTATCAATTAATCAGGTTCCCAATGAAGAAAAAAAATGAAATTATTTAGAGTTAGACTGAAATTGAAGTATACGCATAGCCAATTATAATTATCTGTAACTATGGACACGTGATAACGTTACATAGAAGTGGCTTTTATATATGGCAATTTTCGACAGTGGTGATGGATGGTATGCAAAATTTCCATTTCATTTTCTACAGAACATTCGTGATATACACTTTGTAAAAAGTTTTTATTGTCTAGTAACAAAAAATACTAATTCACTCAATAAAAAACACTAGGTAATTTACAAATCTATTATCAACATTGTGATTACACAGATAGTCAAACACAGTTAAATAATTTATTGGTCAATTAAACTGGTTTGTATGTCACATGGGAATTTCGAAATCAGATATAAGTATTATCAATGTATAAAGCTGCCAAGAGAAAAAAGTAGACGTGTATTCGTTTATTCAAAATATAAGACAAGGAAGGAGAGGAAAATAACTCGATTCAATAATATAGCAACAATTTACTTTCAAACAATTAAAAATCTGGGCTATATACTCCTGAAATATTTTGAAAAAGTAATAAAAAAAGACAACTTATAAAACGGAGAAAAAAAATCACATTTCGCTCTATCTTTATAAAAAATTTATAAATACTCAACTTATACCTAAGAAACATAGAAAAAAAAAAATCCTTAAATTTAGTTAAATCTATTAAAGTACAAATTGAGACGTAGATCAGTCTGAACAACGTATTCATAATTTCTATTCAGCGTTAAGAATTGAGCGTAAGCCAAAAACTACGGTTCAGAAAACCAAACAAGTTTTTTTTTCTTAGAAAGAAGAAAAAAAAAGAAAAGTAGAAAAACTACTTTTTGTCGTCTATTCGATTTTAGAAAATTAATGAAAAAAAAGACCCGTTATGAAATCTTTTTTTTTTTTTTTTTTGCAGGAATTAATTTTTCCATATATTTAGCAAACTACGTCTTTGAAAAATTTTTCTCTTCACAGAAGAGGAAAATAAAAAAGATGATTTATATTAAAAATAAATAAATAAGTAAATGTAGAAGAACAAAATTTGTTCGAATAATAATTTAAACTATTTGGTGAACAGCCTGTTTTTTGAACGTACTCTTGCGTTTAGATCGTTCAAGAGCCATTTATAAATGCCGCGAGTGGAAAAGTTTATTTATGTTTTGAAGCAATAAGTACCTATATGAACTACCACAACTGACATTTATCGATGGTTGGATTCATATTACTTCCTTTAGGACAATTCCAAATTTCTGGAAAATCTTCGGAATTCATTGCTGCGCCATTAACACGAATCGCATTTGGACTATGATCTGACAGAGGGGCTGTAACTGCAGAAATGAATGTAGACTGTTCACACCACATCTGCCAAGAAAAATGTAAAGAAAAAAAATCAAAACTTTGTACTTTAACAAAATCTATTCCAACTTGAATAATTAAACTATGACAGTTATTTATACAAGGATAGAAAAATGTATTTTTCAACTCTCTCAATTAAATATTTTTTATAATACAGGATTGAAAAGGTAAAGTTTACATTGATATTTTGAAAGCCGAAAGTAGCACTTATTGATGAAGCATAATTTCAACCTTAAAGTAAACTTGCCTCCATGTAAAATTTTTTACATTGATGTTTTACATTGAGGCATGTTTACTTTACATCGAGGTTGCAAGATTCTGACAGGTAATGTTTTTATTTTTATTTCAATTATAATATTATTATACCCTTAATTTTTTTTTCTTCAAGTACGTTAAAAAAAGTCACCTACCTGCCCACCTTATCAAAATTATTAATGGAAATAATATTTAAAAATCGAATCTACTTCATTCACTATAAATAATAATTATGTAGCATTTAATCAACTTTTTGTTGCTTTCTGTTAGTTAATTATAAAAAATATCTTCCTCAACATGGTTCAAAAGTAAGTACTCATGACTGGGGAATTGCTCACTCGCTACGCTCATTTCACAAACATTCCTTTGAATGTAAACACTCACTTTTAAACCTTGGTATATAATATACTATTATCTACTAAACATTGAAAAAAAATTTTTTTGAAGTCCTCAAAACATTTATACAAGTAAGATTTGTGATAAGAAAATGTAGATATTTAAATACTAATAAAATGGCCAACATTTTTTTTTACCACATTACCACCTCTCTTCTTTTCATAAAAAAGTAATGTTTTGCCCTTTGGGCAAGCCAAGTTTTAGGATTTATTCTTGTGGGGGGGGGGATAAAATCGCATCTTACAATTCAACAAGTGTTTTGCATCAGCTTACTATATACACCTCATTTGTATTTACCATCATTTTATTTCAGGAGTAGCCTATTCTCTGAGAATATTCATGTTCACAGCAGTGCTTACTCAGAAAGTATACTCATATTAATCACAATATGCTGGTTCATTCCCAGTCGTCCTACATTTTTGAATTACTAATTTTTATAATTATATTTAATTTCTAATCAAGTTTAGAAGGAGCTTAGGTGAGGTGGAGTTTTTAAAAAAAACAGCGTGCTTCAATAAGCAAGCAGACTGAATCATTTAATGTTGTACACATTACTATTTTTGATAACTGGTAACATTGTATAATTCATTTTTCAATGGAAACAATGAAATTTGTTTTTTTGGTTGGTGTGCGTGTGTTGAATACAGTCAAATACACACACACACACACGTGCATCAAAAAATTGTTCTTAGTTCTCTCTTTTTTTCTATTTTTGCACCAAAATTTGCACCAAATCTTGGTGCAAGATTCGTGCAAGCTACCTTCACCTTTCAGTTTTCACCTTCAGTGAAAATAGAAATGTGTACCATATTAAAAAAAATATTCTGGTCTGCGATACTTCACTAGAAACTCAGTTTGCCAATTTTCATTGAGAATATTAAAAAAAAAAACTTACTCTAATGCAATACAAAATAGACTTGTAACCCCGCTGTAAATAAGAAAAAGATACCTCAAGTAACACAGTCAACTTGATTTTCTCTAGCAATTTTTCATTTTTGTTTTCCAGTTTTTTAGGGAACTACATATTTGTATTTTTCATCGGCTTAGTACTTTTTGAACTGAAAATTGGCAAATTTCATTGCAAAATGTTCTACCCACAAAAAGTAAGCGAATGAATTCACATAGTATGGTTGTGGGTGTGTGCGTAGACATATACACAGCACCATACAAATACCAAAGAAGGCGTATGCGTGTTCTACAATTGTAGTGTGTGTGAGCCTTGCTCAGTATACAATTTAGCTATGCAGATGAAGTACATAGCCGTGAGTGCAAAAAAGTAGTTCGTAGATATAATCCACTGGCCCACTTGGTGGTCGATGAGTGTGTAGTACACACTCGTTCATCAACGACCACCCGTCGCCACAATAGAAAAATATGAGATCAAATTAAAATGGTGAAATAAATGGAAATAGAAGAGAAATAGATATGAGAAAATATGTAGATTTTATTATACGCTTTTAAATTGCAGTTACTAATGCAATGAAATATGACATAATTTGGTACCAGACCACTGGGATCACTTTTATCGAGTTTGTTGTTATTAGCTATGATTTGGTGCTATTCTTTAAGTATTAGGGTAGTTAAAGAGTGTAATGTTTTTATATTTACAGAATTGCACCGCAAAATTCGTTCTAAATTTTGATTATATAGTCAAAGGTTCTAAATAAAAAAAACTAATTTAAAATTATAAATAAAATAAAATAATATTTTTCAAAAACTCGTTTTTAACTTAACTTATTATGAAATAAAGACAGACATATGATTCGATTTAAATCTCACCTAGCCTGCAAGAAGTAACTGCGGTAATACACTATATATTCTAAGTTTAACATTCCTTCGCTAAGAAATGGTGAAGACTTATGAAAACTTTGTATCGAGCCTGAGTTATTGGAAATTTTGTAAAAAGTATATTTTTTTTAAGAATTCAATTGTCTACTGGATTAACCACTTAACAAAAACGTTAAGAAAAATGTTGATATAAATGTTTTGTAAGATATGTTTAGGGGACTGTAAATGGGGCCTAATCAACTTTCGGTGTGAAAAGTTTTCTATTTCACGTCATCCACTCCATAGTACACAGACTCCACTGAATACTCTCCCCAAATTTTTGGATAAATAAATAATAAATGAAGTTAACAGGTAGATTGACTTAGGCATCTTGTTTTAGATTGCTGATAACTGTAATTGTCATGTTTCAATTATCAATGAACAAAATTATCGAATGAAATTTCAAGGACTTATAAGTACAATAACTACTTATTTAAATAAAATTTGTCTTTTTGATGTCCAAAAGGTGAATACAGTGGAATTTTAAAAAGTCTCCTTCCCTAAATAACTAAAATGTTTTGTCAAAAGTACGCATATTTTGAATTATCGCATCAAGCCACCAATTTTTAAATAAGTAAGTCACATTATAATCTGGTAGGTGATGCAGAAAATGGTAATATAAAGCCAAATATAAGTTTTGTCAGTTTGGGGAATCAAACCTGGGACCTATATATTTGCCAGCTAAAAGCGGTGAACTTGACCGGATGGCCTTTTCACCGCTGGCTATAAATACAAAATATATTTTATATAGGGCAAGATAATTATGTAAGTTTTTACCCAGTTTGCTTGCAAACGGGGTACAATGGAAACTACTCATTAGAGACACTGGATTAAGAGGACAAACACTTATTTGGAAAAAATCAGAAAAGTCGTAAAACAAAGGCACTAAATCTGAAAGAAATCAGACCGCTTATTAGGGATAGCACGTCACTTTATGGTGACAAAGTAGTCATTAAATGTGGTAAAATTGTTGTTGAACTCTCTAATTTAAAAGATAATGATCCCGGTTCAGTTAAATAGAGATAGTTCTTGTTTTTCTCTGTCATTATTTTGCCTCTCTTTGATTTTTTCTTGCTCAAGTCAATCAGACAAACACCATCAGGAAGATATGCCAGAATACACTACGTCAATACTCATTAATATCTTTTATCGAGAACCTACATACTTCTTTGTTATGCCATAAATATTGGACAATTAGACCTTTTTAATGATGTGTGCTTAAATTTGCCACTAAAAATTACAATTTAATATTTTATTTTTTTTGTTTGTACACCTGAACACCTGGCATCGGTTAAATAGGATACCGCTTATTTGGAACAAAAATGTACTACTCAATGTGTCCTTATTAAGGGGTTTTAACTTCATTAAAATTAATCTTATGGAGGGGTTAAGGGTGGCGATGAAGAAAATTTTCCTTTTCATGACAAAAAAAATAATAATGACACAAATTTTTCATTCTCACTCAATTTTTTTTTTGGTGCAGGCTATATATTTGTATATACACCTATATATGTATATTATGTTACCATTAAAGAATGAATAAATCATGAAACGACTACATTCATGAAATAAATATGTTATTTCATGCATTAACAGGCAGCTGACAGGGAAAGTTTAAAATCCAGGCTTAAGATAAAAGATGATTTAGTATAAGCAAGTGGTGCACGTTGCTTACGACACTAAAAAGTGGTTTTCGAAAAAACTGGAGAACAAAAAATTCCTGAGAAAGTGGTTTTTCTAGGATTTTGAAAGAACTACGAAAGGAATCAGGCTGAAATTTTCACGATACATCGTTCTTATGTATGTACAAGTATGATAGAAGTTTAGTGCTTATTAGTTCGGCAGTTTGTTGAAAAAACTGGAAAATAAAAAATTTAAGAAGAAAATCATGTGTACCACGGTTCTGAAAAAACTATGAAAGGTTTGGGGCTGAAATTTTCACGAACGGTAGTCTTTATATCAGGTCCGAAAGGAGTTTGCTGCCTATTGGTTATGTAGTTTTCCAAAAAAATGTAAAACAAAAAAAAAATTGTAGGAGAAAGGTAAGTCGACAGTATTGCTTGAAGTATCTTTTTCGTATTTACGGCGCGAGAGATTACGAGCGTCTTTTCGGCATTGTATTAATTTAAGTTTTGGTTTTTTTTTTTTTTTTAGTTTTTTATTTGTCTGTAGTATTGTAAATAAAAATTTACCAACTGGGTTTTCTAGTAACGTATTGCTGCGCTGGAGTTCTTTTTTTTTTTTTGTTTGTTTAGTTTATACGAAATGAAAATCAAAAAGTGATTTACGAATCATATGAAATCATAAAAGTATTCATTTTTTGGTTGTTAATTTTGCTTCGTATGAATATTTTTCTACGATTACCGAACATTTTTTATAATATTTGGCCCAAAATAGTAGAATAATGAATTTCACTGAAACATTAAAGTTGTCGTAGTCCATCGAGTAATAGTAGATATAGTCTCGTTAAGGCATGGTTTACATACGTTAGGCAAATCCAAGCGTGTATAATTGATCGTGAGTGAAATTCTCAAACTGTGGTAGAAGAGGTTCGGGTCCATTTTTCGCCACATACTTTCGGTACGCGTACAGCGCTTCTTTGAAACCTCCGTTATCAGCAATATTCTCAGCTAACGTTATTAAACTGTTAGCCTTCGAACAAAAGAATAAATAAGTTAAAATGAGCGATAATAAACTGATGGTAATAAAAAATTTGGATGCTTCGAACGCAATATGCGTAAGTTTCGAAACGAGAACGTACCCTTATTTCCATCGTTTGGAAGTGGGCAATGTAGCTGCTGTAAGCTCTAACAAAGCATAGAGAACGCTCTTGGAATTTCTGTAGCGTTTCTTTTTCCCACCAATCTTCAACGTTTCCAATAAAGTTATAATGTCTTCCTGTAATCACAAAAATTTTCAATAAACCGTAAGTACGATACTTTAAATTATTTTCATCCATTGTAAAATACACTTTTTAAAATAGCATGTACAATTAATGTTGTATTGTTGCGCAATGGAAACAGAGGGGCTCGTGCTTTTCTCCATGGAATGTAATTTGGATTATATTTCTCCAGTTCAGTTAGGTCACCAACTGAAAACAATCAATTTTTCATCTGCATAAATAGCAGAATTTCTTGATTGTATTATTTTCTATTGCTGAACTTATTAATTGATAGGTATTCCATAAAGATAAGCCAATAAGTGGGCCATGATACTGTCCCCTAATCAAAGTCATATTTATATGAATAAATTTTTGTTCGTTTTTTTTTTAGTACATTGTTCGTATCCAGGAACAGGGTGTTTCAGGACTGCGAAAGTGATCGATGGTACTTGATAGAATATTTAAGAAAATACCTACCGAATGTACTTGGAGCTACAGAAAGTTGCCGATCATTTCTTTGGTAGAAGTGGTTTTTAAACTTCAGGAATCGACTGCTGAACTTCAACAGTAGTTAGGTCAGTATTACTCGATGAGACAAGTAAAATAATATTATATCAACATGTGAACTATATTTTACATTGAAGGAGCTATAAAAGTCTCAAGTTTTAATAATCTTGGGAGTACCTATAGCAGTCGATTCTTGACGTATCAAAATTACTACTTTAGTCGGTTCAGCGAGAGATTGCCAAAACATATGGATGTGGAGGTAATAGGAAAGATAATTATACACTCTTTAGAAGAAAGTAGCCATTAATTTTTTTCTATCAACATTGTTGGTTTTATTTTTGCTTTTTCTTGCTCACTAATATTAATGTAATATTGCTCATTTAATTTTGACAATGTATCGCTGAATGGAGTACACCAAACAAAATGCCGTACAAAACGTAAAATATCTCTTCTTCGTAGGTACTTTATTACTTCTATCAAGCACCAAAGAAAACCAACCGCAAAAGTATATCAAATATTTCGTGAAACACAGTGGCGTATCTGAAGGGTATTAAGTAGCTCAGCAAAGTTACACCTAGGCTTTCTGCCAAAAATCCTTTTTACTCTTTCGTAGTGTCATAAAAAATTATTAAATCCTGTATCTTGTAGTTAAATTGGGTCTTTTCAAACATCTTGTACGAGAGCCTTTTTCCTTAGACCCGCCACTAGTGAAACGCCCTGTACGTTTTTTGCTTGTATACGTAGGTAGGTGCATGAATATACAAGACGAAACCTAATAACTAAGGTAAATGCAGGGACGGGAAGGCCATAAAAAAACGAAAAGGCTAACTTAATTTTCATGAAATGCAACTAATTAGGTAGGCATTTGAAAAAATATTTCAAAGGAATTTCATCGGCTATAAAATTTCAACTTATTTCCTTACCAATTCCCAATATCTACTTCATTCGAAAAATATTCGCAATAATTCCAAACTTTTTCGAATATAAAATTTCAAATTTAACTTTCTTTTTTAAATGTCCTACATTAGTCATTTTTATTGCGCAGAAATTATGAAGTTTTGGTAATCAAATTACATATACGTATGTAATGATTTGAAGTCTTTTAGTATTTAAATCAGTTTACTGACGTCGTCATTTGACTGGTGACTGAAGTCGAAAAATTGTTATGACAGTGTGACAGCTATCGTCATCTACGTAAAACAGTGTTTATGATATTCATCAGACCTGACTTATACAGAAGACTAATTCCGATAAACGAAAAATATTTCATTTGAAAATTAAGGGAGAAAAAGAGAAAAAGGGAGTCAGTATATGCACTTTATAAACTAATAAACTTTCATAACGCACTTCCACAAAAAAAAAAAAAAGATTCCTCAAGCTCTATACTCAGAATGAGAGAACGTTTTCTTTCAAAAATAAATTATGAAGCCTAATTTTCCAAAGTAATCGAAGTCCATTTTTCATTTTTTTTTTTTTTTTTTAACTGCAATCTGTTAGCAGAACGGGTGTACTATAAAAGTACGCAAAAACCACATGCGCATCATCTTTATTTTTTGTGTTCTATGCCTATAAAAATTAGTAATTAAAATATTAATTTTCCGAAGTGATCCTCCAACTATATTATCAGTGATTCAGATTGTATTAATTAATTTTGATCGTTGTGATGACAAAACTTATTGCTCTCAAAAGTGAAGTAAAGTTTAATGATGGTTGGTAGTGAAATGAGCAATACCTAATTGAATATTCTAATATATAGGCCTATTAGGTCTATTATTTCATTAGATTATGAATTTTAGGATATTTTGAGTAGGCCGATATCAGTAAGAATACCAAAGAGACTGAAAGTGAGAACGGAAAAAGCAAAACAGAGCCAGAATAAAGTTTCAATGGTAATCAGTACTGATGTTTTCTCATTTGAAAAATAATTATTTGCAAAAAATTAAAAAAACAGAAAACTGGCTGAGTAGACCCAGTTTTGAAGATAAATTTTTTTTTCTATGTTCAGTGATTCTGGCTGATATCATTGTTTGTTTCATCCACAAATTCCATTGATTATTCGTTGAAATCCTATTTTCAAACCATGGGAGAGGGCACTATTAAAAAGGAGTTACTTGACCAAAGTGACAAGTCTGCTGTTTTTCACCCTTCCAAGAGCTGTATTTTTCCGGTGGTAAATCTGACCATTTTTAAGAACATCTTATTTCTAGCAGGGGAGTTCAGTGTTGTCATATCGATTTTATCATTGTCAAAACATACAAGTGAAACAAAACTGAAAGATTTTTTTTTAATTCTCCAAAAAAGTGAAAAATAAATTTATGTCACGTTGGAAAATCCGACTTTTTATGAGCTGTTTTTAGCTATATGTCAGTAAATTAAATCAGATGTTCGTTTGATTCATGAAAAATTATACTTGCCTTGGGTATCAAAACTATGAGTAATTTCGTGACCTATTACGCTACCGATTAAACCATAATTTAATGCTCTGAAATCAAACAAAATTATTCACCGAATTAGTAGAGCTATTAAGAGAAATATTTATGCCTAAAATCTTATTGCTGTTAAATTTGATGCAAACATTCATCAATACTCACTCTATACCATTGCCAAATATTGGAAATCCTAAAATACCGGCTGGTATAACTAAAAGCAAATTGAAAATATTTCTTATTTTCCACTTCTTCAAAATGATTATATACTTATGCATCGAGTTCGTTGGCGATTAATTCAAGATTTCAACTTACTTATAGTGTTTCTTTCAGGATCGAAGAAAGCATTGACTGTAATTGGCGTTATAATTGTTCTGCAATTAAAATGGTATAACATGTATTTTTTTTTTTTAAACTAAAATAGAGTTTACAAAAAAATTAAAAGTTGTAGTACTTGCCTATCTTGCTTTAAATCGTTCACTCGATGCAAAGAATTTAAGTTCGCTTTTGTCTCTCTTTGTATGATGTTGAGAACCGATTCAAGAAAACTATCAGTTATTGACACTTTCAGCTAAAATTATAATAGAGAAAATTTGTTGAATCATTTTAGTTGAACAATTTTTTGGTAACATAAATACAAGTATATAGGTAATCAAAAATAGCCATTTTTTGATTATATACCTACTGAATTGACATAGACAGGAAAATTATGTATTTAATAATTATTTTTTAACCATCGACGTTGTAGGCTATATCTTTCAATAAAAAATAGTGGATATTCAATCTGCAAGGGTGTGCATCTTTAAGGCAAAATATCTCTGCCGCGCTTCAACCGCGATAAGTGTGTATTTTCCAAAAGTGTCAAATTTTGTAATGGCTACCATTCAAACTCCAGCTGACCAATTTTGCTCAAATTCAAAACCAAACCAATCCCTACTAGTCTCCAACTACTACTATAAAAATTTTGAGCCAAAATCTTTTAATTTACGAGAATTATCGTGATGACAACGTGGTGGGTTTGCAAAACTTTGAGAACCCCTTACTCCGAAACTACTGAATGAATTTCAACAATTTTAACACAAATGTGTTGCTCATGAAAGCGCCTAACATTGTCTTAAGTTTAATTGCCATAAGTCAAAAAGCGGAGGCTCCACAGACTCCCAAAAAATTCCAAAATCAGTAAAAAAAATGTCAAATTTGTAATGGCTGCTATTCGAAAACCAGTCGACCGATTTCTCTCAAATTCAATACCAAACCAGTCCCAAATAGTCTAAAAGTACCATAACAATTTCAAGTCAAAATCTACAAATTTACGGGTGTTATCATGATGACAACATGCTGGGTTTGCAACACTTTGAGAACCCTTTCCTCAAAAACTAACGAATGAATTTCAAAAATTTTAACACGAATGTGTAGCCCAGGAATGCTTGATCGAACAGCGAACGGTTCACAGACTTTCAAAAAGTTCCAAAATGAGCAAAAAGTGGAAATATATATATATATATTGTGTACAGATGAATTTGAGTGACCTATATATTCGTGATCTACGACTCAGGATCGGCGCTTTTCTACAGGTCGCACCCCCAGGTCCCGTCATTGCACTGAATGCAATAGTTGTATTTTACTTTGGAAAATACATTAAAATAAGCAACGTATTACACATTTCAGCAAACAATTTAAATTATTATCAGCTATGCTTACTGCTAATTATTTATACTGCTAATTTACTGATAATTGTAATAACTATACCTAATACATACATAATATCTATTGTGAATCAAGTATGAGTAGGATTAATTAATTTAACAAGTATAACTGTTGCAAGGCTAGGTAATGTGTAGCTATCAGATTAAATTATTTGTCTCTTTTAAATTTTCCATATTTTGTCAGTAAGAAAGCTATTAACTTCTGAACAAAACAATATGGGCATTTATAAATATCAGGAGCTGTAAAGTAGCAGGGTATTAGGGTCACAAAAAATGTTATTAAAAATTCAGTATCATTTACAGAGTGAAATTATTCAGTATTGCATGACCTTCAACATGAATAACAAAAATCCATTTTCTTTATTATATCGTTAGTACGTAAATTAAAATTAATGCCATTTTTCTGTACACACGAGCTGTTAAAATATTTTCAAAGACATTGACAATAAGGAAGATGATGTTAATTTTATTATTTTAGCAGTAAAAAACGAATGAATTACCAAAAGACAAACTTATTGTTTTAAAATAAACAAATTATTGTTTAAAAAGGATTTGAACATCGAAATAAAAATCTCTTACGTATTGAAAAAGGAAGAAAATTTAATATAAAAAACTCTTATCCTGGAAGAAAGCACAAAATTTGATTTAAGAAACTCATAGGTATGTCTAGAAAACAGGCATTACTTACACAATTATACAAGGATAAATGCCTCATATGTCGGGTTTACGAAGTTTTTAAATTATGATTTTTCATCAGTGAACACAAGAGAATTTTATATTCGCCTACAAAAGCACTTAAATCATTTGTGGACTTATGAGGTATTCATTATCAGATTTCTTGTTTTTTTTTACCCATAGAAACCACTTAAAACACACATTCAGAAAATTTCGTCTTACGAAGTTTTTAAATGAAGGCGATGATTTGGAAAATCTGTAATTTATATAAGGTTGCATTACTTTTGAGTTACTTTTACAACCAAATATTCGCCAGATGAAAGAGAAAAAAAATAAAAATTGTTAGACGTAATATTTAGTACGTACCGTACTTTATGCACCGACGACACTACTGTTGACCCAATGAGAAAATTTTGAGAACTTTTTTTGTAGGGAAATTTATAGTCTTTATTTTTGTATAGACCTATTTATATTGTAAAACTGAAAGGAAAATGTTATCGTGAAAAAACGGGTTTGAGTTTTCCTCTAATATTTTCACTCTGGATTAACTACCAATGATTTTGTTTTTAGTGAAATTTGATGACAAAAATTAATTTTTCATTAAAAAATATGAGGGTTACCAGCTAAAATTTTTTTCTACAACTATTAGTTTTTTAAATAAATAACAATTTATAAAACGACAATTTTTCTATTAATTATAGCTTTAATTTTTATTCTTTAATTACGAAGAAGTTATTGACAATAAAAAAAGAAATTATAGGTAGTAAATTTGAGTGAATTTTCTTTTTTTATAGCAATACTAACCTACGCTTTCCAGCTTCAATAGCAGCTGGGAAATCATTGTGTGAAAAACAATGTAGATTTTTCTTAAAATGAAAAGGTTGTTATTTCAAACAAGATTTTCATGATGTTTCATTGACAACACTGATCTTTAGGACCGAAAATTATACTTTTCGGACCTGAAGATTTTACTTTTTGGTCCTCGGATCAGAAAATAATTAAATGTAGTCATTTTTTTTGAATTTTTCGGTCTTACTGCTAAAAAGTAGAAAGATGAACTTTCAGTCCTAAAATGAGGGCAAAAAACGTTATATTGTGAACCGCAGGAGTATAAACGAATAATATTTTTTTTATCATTATTATTTTGCCATCTTAAAGACTGTTAGTCGATTGTACGTGTACGAGATGATTTGTAAGATGTTTAAGAAAGAAAAAAAAAAAATACTAATTCCCGAATTTTGTTTTTCTCCAAATACTCTCCATAGTCAGGTATTTGATTGTTTTCACAAGTGCCGCTTTCGATAAATTTTCATGAGTATGGTTCTATGGTAATTGGCAAGTTATTCCATTAATTCGAAAAAATTCAACTTTTTATAAGCGCAAACGAGTACCATCCTTCCTAATTTCAAATTCTCTAATGTAGACGCCATCGAAGTGTGGGCTTAGGCTCAAATAACTACCTTTTTATAGGTCATTGTGCGCAAATGACTTATTCCTGCAGGTTGGTATGTGGTACTTTATACAATTAGTAGGTAATAAAATACCTACGTAGAGATATTCTACGTTTTTTTGTGTACACTATGTACCTATGTAACGTTGTACACAAAGTAGCATCGCATTTGAGATTATAATTTTACAGTTCCGTAAATACGAATTAATAAATGCCATAATAACGTTGACTTTTGAATTGTCACATCGAATACTACCTGCCTAACGTTAAGGTTTAGCAGTCGATTCCCGACGTTTTAAAATTACTCTTATCAAAAGAATGCTGTGCAATTTCACGTACTTACATATACATTATACAAAACATAGAATATCTCCTTTATTCGCAGAATAGCCACACACAGCAGCAGAACGAAGCACAAATTACTCCAATCAATTTTGAAAAATATGTGCTCAGTTTTGCTGAAATTCGTGAATCACGTTGTTATTTTCGTATGTTGCGGATAGTATCAGTACCTTCTTATTTTGAATGGACTACAGGTATTTTATTACTTATTCTATTGCCATTTTCTGGAAGAGAAAGGAATGGCTCATTTTAGATTTTTTTTTTTTTTCATTACACATATTTTTGAATTTTTGAGCGAACTAGTGAAACGTTTTCCCTTATCTTGACAAAAGGTTCGAAGTGGAAGGCAATTACCTGCGCTGATATCCCATTCTGGATAGATATAGAATACAAATATTTCAAATTCATGTTACGCTTACCCTACTGTAGTATTTGTCCAATCCTTGTTTATCCGTCAAAAAGTCGGGATATCCAATGACTGCTCTGATTGAATCGGTTTTATTCAGAGCTTTCGCTCTGGTCACTTCGTCCATCCAGCTTGACTGAATCAATATATTCTTGAAAACACCTCGAATATTATTCACCATTTCACGTATCTAAAAAATATTTTTATAATTTCAGTTCGTCGTGTGAGTACCATCGATAAATTTTTGAAAAAACAACAAAAAATTTATCAGCGTACCTTCGTTTTTATGTTATTATACGACGCTTCTTTTGTATAATAATGGCTAACGGCCAGTCCAAGAACTTGACTGACAGTATCTGCGCACCATTGTTCTCTGCAATAAGCACAGGTTATCGATTTTAATTTTTTTTTTCCTCTAAAAAACGAGCTCTTCTAATTTAAAAAGTTTTCAAAATAGAATCCACTACCTGGTTTGGGTGCCCAAAAATTGTTCAATATATTTTACTCTAGATTCTCTTATGGGACGACTTGAATACATGGCTAGATTATCAACGACTGTCCACCATAATCCCATCTCTGTAAGCATTTTCGATTTCGACTATTTAGGTGGATAGACTTCAAAAAATTATTAATTTTTCATATATTGAAAATTTGAAAGTTCCATTTCAGAACAGCCAAGGGGTCGATTTAAAAAAATCTATTGAACTGTGGTAGCTGCGGGGCGAGGATTCACTGGTACACTATTTGTAGAATATTTACTCTCGTTTTTGACAAAAAAATGGAGTACCGTTTTTTGTTTTGTTTTTTGTTCAAAATTATCAGTATAGTGTTTTTTGTTTCCTACATTATACAGGGTGTTCCATTTTATTGCACGCATCTCCTTTTTTCGTTTGTTTTTGAAGATATAAAAAATTCAACGGAAGTAATGTCCTATCGCGACTTCAGATGAATACAATTTTCATAGAGCACAGGCAGCAGAATTTATATTACGTTGCTGGTTCAACTGTTGCTGCTACCACTGCCGCTGTGGCAATTGCTATGCAAATTGTCTGATTTATGTCATTTTCCAACCCGTACCTTCGTCAATAATTGACTTATTTTAATGTTTAACGATCCAAATCTGCACGAAATTTTCTTTAATTTTCAAATCTAAAAAGAAAAATGAGGGTGCTCATCGAAAAATATGAAAGAAGGTACAGTTTTTTTAATATTTACAACGGTTGCAAATAAGTTTTGACGATAAATTCAAAATTTACGTTAAAAATAGAGAGGAGTTACCTCTGAGTACTTTTTTATACGTTTAAAAACAAAAGTATAGACGAGGGTATGCGTAATAGATGAAACACGTCCTTTAATTCTGTTTAGTAGCCAAATTTCCACCAAAGTCATAATTTTCGCTTATTTTGCCTAATTTAATGGTATTCGAAAAATGGGGAAAAATAAATAAAATTTGACTTCTGGTTTTTTTTTCTTGTTAATTGTTGGTCATATAAGTACTTACTTGTTTTCCAAAATTAGCCTACCACTTAACTTGCAATATCAGCAAGAAATTTTAAAGCAATAACAAAACCTAATTCAATGAACTGGAAAACTTCTTCTGGCTTTAGGACAGTGATTTAGATAGTGATTTGATTATTATATTTTTAGTTTTTTCTTAATATCAATTAAATCCCTACATTTACCATTAAATTTAAAAAAAGAAAAATATAGTATTTATGTTTCTGTGGAAGTACATATATTTTAATAAATCCTACCATGTTCGACTAAGCTGTACGTGTGTATAAATTTTAAAGCATCTTGTATATACTCTTTTTCGACAATCAACTCGATTTTATCTTTTTCGGTGAAATTAAGTTTTACATTCTCGCAGTTCTCAAATGCATATTCCAAAACTTTTGTCCAGTTTAGCTGCAGGAAAAAAAAACAAAACAAGAACAAAAACCTCTTAAAAACGGTTTGCTAACTCAAATTTGACAATTTGATTGGAACCAAATGAAAATGTACCGGATGAATTGTGCTATTCACGGATTTGGCAATAGAATTGGTTAATGACTGAAGCTGACTTAAGCTGTAATTCGTTGTCGTCACTCCCACATTATCAGTTTTTGGATACTGTTTCGTAGTAACCTGGAACATGTTATGAAAAAAATATAAATAAACTGCGAAAAATAACGTGTGATAAGGTGCAATGTGATATCATTGGTGTGAAGTACCGTAGGTAATTGTCAATTATGGTAGTCAAATTAAAATATGGAAAAATTATGTTTTTCGTGGTAGATAGTAAAATACTAGGTACAGGTATAGATACCTACTTAAAATTATTATTATTTTTTTTATAGTCTCTTCCCTCCGTGCTCCATTATAAATTGAGGAATTACGGTAGAAAATTAACACTAGTGGAGGAGAAGAGGTAATAAACCCCCCATGGTCGTGTATACCGCTGCATTTAACGATAAGAATATATATATCTAAATTATGCTGGAAAGCAACGGGCACGTTGCCTTCATTTGCCAACATTTTATAAGACAAATTGGTCAACAATTTTATATGCACATTTATTTATATTTATATTTTTTGATGTTTTAGGTACGTAATACACATTTTAAATACCACTTTATTGAAAATTTCATCAAAATGAAAAGATAATTCGTCTAATTTTTGAAACTGAATTTTTAGGTAGGAAAAAATAACAATGTTGCCCTTACGGGGAAAAGGATTGTCAACAAAAAATTAAAATTATTCAAACTGCATATCACCATAAATTAGTCGAGGTAAGGTCACTGTAAGGTTTAACTGTTGAAAAATGGTAGGTATCCCTCAATTATAATCGGTGTGTACGATTTCTTCAAGTGGGGCAAAAAAATTTGATGACTTTTTTTTTGTTTTGCACGTCACTTGAAAATTTAGAAAATTCGAGAAATTTTGTATTTATGGAACCCGCTATCACGTATTTATTACTAAAATATTTTCCAAATTTTAAAAGTGATGAGAAAAAAAACAAGGTCGTGGGAACAATCACCTCTTTTTCGCCCCCTGGGTAAGTTTTTGGGTACGTAAGAAAAAAGTTCTGAAAATTTTATTCTATATTTTTAGCAGGGTTTGCTTCAGAGGATTTTTCTCAAACAAATAGGTACTGTTGACGACCTTTGCGGTTATCTCTACAAAATTGTGAAAAGAAAACTAAAATCGAATCCAATGAATATGACAAACTGCGAAAAAAAATTGTGGATTTTTATTGGCGACCTTTAACTGTTTGGCGTCCATATTTGGCCAGATGTACAATTGAGATAAAAGTATTTTTCATAAAAAAAAATCATCAAAATCGATGCTAAGGTCGATTTCCCATGTTTGCCCGGCTACGACCTTTGTTTAGTTTCCATTGCAATTCGCGGCGAGTGGGTTTATTCTGTTAATCTGCCCGAATTCGTTGGCTTTCACTGTTTTTAAATATTCAACTTCTGTCCCTCAAATGTTCTGATGATTCTAAAAATGCTGATCTTGAAAATACCATTAACGTGCAAGCAGATTTTTTTCCCAGTTTGTTTAACCCAAGTTAGTTTCGCCTTTTCAAACGGATTTTTATAGGTTTTTCATGAAAATCGACATATTATAATGTAGAATTTTTCGTAAATTTTCGGGGGACCCCATTTTGGGAACACAATTTATGAAGTCATTGTTTTGAGTTATATGACAAAGAAATTTATGTAAAATCAAAGGCTGATTTTACAGACTTTTTAATGTTATAAATAATAACATCAGGGACCATTAATCCTGATTTCTCCACTTATAATTTTGATTAATTTTTCTAATCTATATACAATTTTAAAGTTATATATCCCATGTTGGGTACATGTACTTTAAATATAAAATTTTATGATGGGTGTTTTTGGGGTCTGAGAATGGTGACTGAAAAAACTATCATGAAATTTTTTCAGTTATGACATACCGATCTCTGTGAAATCTATATGAAATTTTTAATGAACATTGTCCTGTTCTCAACTGTTATTTGTCTATGTACACATTGTTAACCCATAGTAGTCACCACGAAGAAAAAAAAAGGTCCCCTCCACCTTTATCTTTTCCTCATCAACTTCATAACAAAAACTGAAGAATTAGGCTACCTAGGTACATCCTTCTTAGATTTTTTAGTGCAACTTTGAAAACCTCTAGCACCTTATTTGTACAGAATAGAGTACAAGTGAAAAGAACCTTTTTTGTTCCACGTGGCAAATACTATAGATCTACGTAATGAAATAACAATTTTGGAAAAATTTCTCAACGTCATGCTTTTAGTAAATCTAACTCCTTAACCTCTTAGAACAGGACACACGTTTATTATTCATTTTTTATTCGTTTAAAGGTGTTCCATCAGGTATTAAATTTCAGGGAACCTTCTAGAAAACATCCTGTATAATAAATAAACAAGGAAACGTCCATATATCAGAACCAAGTATCGTTAAAGGAGGCTTTTTGTTTGAATGATTTATCATTCAAAAATACGATGTTCAGAAACAAGAAAATATAGGAGCTCAAATAAATTTAAAAAAAGGAATTCTTTTTCCCTCTGCTCATCAGTATATGAAAATTGTAATTATTGACGTGAAGACTAATGAATACAAATTAATGTAGCTACAACTTAAGGTTCCAGTTTAGTCGAAGTGGAGATTGCCCTTTTTCATATTAATACTGAATACATCAGTGAATCAAGGGCTTTAATTCTTTATTTCAGTAATTCGAAAATGAGAGTATTTTTCCTTTCCACAATCATTCGAGTCACTGAGTTTCATTCAACTTATTATAGTTACATGAACTCCTATATTACATATTTTCCAATCAATCGGATAAACGATTCCCCCGTAAGGTCAATTTTTATCCAATTTTAGAGTTAATTTCTTGTAAATAGGTACGATGGAGGATACAAATTTTTTTCACTAGGGCTGAAATTTTGGACACAGATATGTTAATAATGCATGTGAACCATATTGGTTTGGATTTTCATTAGTCAATTAGTTTTCGAGTTGTTCACTATAGGTACATATATGTAGGTACATAGAGTGTGATTTTTGCGATTGGTTCTAATGCCCACTTTAATTTTCCTTTTACCTATAGTCACATAATTTGGGTCAGATTTTCGCAAACGGTTGGGATTCAATTATTGAACGAATCTAGCTTCCTATCAAGGTATTATTTAATAAATAAGGAACATATTTCCCAAATACCTATTTAAGGGCGAGAAATTTTGGCTAGGATAAAAAAATAAAAACAAACAGTCCTTAAAAATACGATATTTCAGAAAATTTTCGAAAAAAAGATTACGCGTGAGTCCAAAAATCCTAGCTCATCAAGTCTCCACTAGAAAAGCAGGTTTTCAAAAAAACGATTCTGGAGAAAGTCTTAAAATCTGAGCTCAGCAAACTTTGCAAGATAAACAGGTTTAAATTTTTCTGATTTCAAAATTCTAGCCCACCAAATTTTGTTAAATAGTAGGCAAATTTTTGAATCATATGAAAATCCGAAAATACGCGTGCAGTATATAGGTCCGGACTACATACTTACTTGGAAAAACAAGTTCTCATATCATAGAAGATGGAAATTTTAAAATTGTAGAGTAGTAAGTTTTGAAAATGTGTTTATCGTACAAAATTTGCAGCGCTGGAATTTTGAAATTGGAAAAAATTTGAACTTGCTTATCTTGCAAAATTTTCTGCGTTAGGATTTTCGAGACTTTTTCTCATCTTTTTTTATTTAGAGAACCTGCTCCTCTTCTTGGGGAGACTGCTGCATCAAAATTGTTAAACTTTCTCATGACTTTTTTTTTTCTTAAAACCTACGTTTCTAGTGGAGCATACTGGTTTAGAACTTTTTTTTTTTTTTTCGGGAAGAGGCACAAAAATTTTGTTGTACCCGATTGACTAAGCAATTAATTGGCCCCTGTGATTAATATAAGACTTACTTGAATTAGCATTTGTAGGTACTCCTGTACCGCTTGCAGGGTAAAAGCACCCTCCACAGCGTCAACATACGAGAAATGTTTTCGACAAAACGAAGCCGTCGAATTTTCGCAAAATGTGTTGAAAATGGCGAACATAAAAGCTTTTTTACGATCGCTCGAAACTCGATGCGAGGCTGACCTAAAAATGTGGTGAAAAAAAGAAGAAAGAAAACAAAAAAAAAAAAACAAAAACGATATATCGCCTTCGTAATTAAATGCTCGCGAGTCAACAAAAGTATTTACGTTACATTTTTTTTTTTTTTTTTTTGAAGATTCGGAAAATATTACTGACTTTGGCAAACGCGAAGAAATCGTCCCCGGTCTTGCAACCCCAATTTTGTTCATCGTCTGATTAAATGGGTCAGGGGTGACGACGATGCTGAAAAACATTTCGATTCCCAGCAGATTTTGCAGCTTAATCAACGACTTGACCAAATCGAAATGCTTATTCCTGTGGAACAATGGCGGATTCTCCGACAGATGAACGCGTTTTAGCAGTTCTCGAATCGGCCGAATTCCTTTTTTATCGACGTTCGCTAAAGAAGGTAGACAGATTTAGGAATAGGAAAAAAAAAAAAACACGTGATATTATTATGGACCACCGTACATTTTATTTTCAGTCACGATTTAAACTTGATTTTTTTTTTTTTGTTATTCAGATTTTTCAGTTACCTGTTTTTAAACACGTGGAAAATAATCTTCTTGCATTATGCACCATTTTCGGTTCGTTGCCACTGTTATTTCGACGCAAAAATCCTAATTTAAAGTGAAAAAAAAAAAAAATGCAAATTTTTACTTTCAAACCAACAACGAAGTAAATTTTTGTATATTATATATACTGTATAATGTGTGTATAGGTAGGTAGGTATTTGAAGCTACGAAAAAATTATATATTCTAGTATATAACCTAGTGTTCACGCTGGAATCACGTTTTTTTAGGTTTTCCATCGTGAAAAATCTATGAACCCGTTTTTTCTTAACATTCGTGTATCCAAAAACTATTTCGACATTTTGACATTTATACCTATTAGCTGCACTTGCCAGCATTAATCACGATATCATATTATACCTTACTTTATATAGAGACGCAATTAATAGTTACCCTATATAGAGTGAATCATACCTATATAGGTATATATATATATATATATATATACCTGCGTATGTTGGCACATTCAACAATTGCGACAAAATTTGCGATGTGTCAAAATGATAAAATACGAAATAAAAAAAAATTTTTCCTTGAATGAGGATAAAAAAAAAAAAAATTATAGTAAATTTTATTTAAAAAGCTTTGAATTCTTTACGGCCAGGTGTCTAAATGCTTTGTTCGTCTATTTTTATGAATTTTGAATTATTAAAAACGATAAAAATTGCCGCAGCAGCGGCAGCAATTTTGGAATTTCGTACTAAATATATTGTAATACGCTGACGACGAGAACAAAGTGAAAAAAAATGTTGTATTATATCTCCAACATCATAATAATAAATTAATTTTTTTTTAATGTTTTCAGCGAGTACCTAAGTAGGTACATTATTTTTTCTTGCTTATTTTCACCGCGTAATAATTCGTTAAGACAAGGTAAAAAAAAACAACATTATATTATCTGGCTTACCTAATAATTCTTTCGAATTAACCTCTGTCCTCTGCTGTATGGTGGTGGTTGGCATATAATTTGTCTTCGTCGGATGAACTTTACCCCAATTTCCACACGCGAATCGATAAAAATCGTCGCATGGATGTACAGTAGGATCCATGGATTCGAGTAAATTTTTTGCTGAAAATTTATAATTTAACCAATCAATGTAACACGTGGACATTGAACCGACAGACATCGGATACGTAATTAATTAGTAAAGGTAGGTATCCAAAAATTCATTTGACACCTCGCAAAATCAATGTACGTATGCATTTAAAGAAAACGAAGGTTGAGGATACGATGAGGTACCATCCATTATTTTAAAAAATGTATAAAAATTATCTCAATTTTATATTCGATTTTTTTTTTTTTACCTTTTTACCTTTTTACCTTTTTACCTTTTTACCTCCGTCATTTATGCCATAAGCTAAGGGAAAAAACTTGCTCTTCATTGTTTATTGCATTTTTCGAGAATGATTAGCATTGATATTCATGAAAGAGAAGTTTCGTTTGAATTAAAGCCAATTATTTCATCCTCCATTTTGCAGGTAAAAAACAATTTTTCTCACGCATATACAAGTGTATTCCATATAGAAGGGCTCCGGGGGCTCAGCCCCTCTTCGAAAATTAGCAGGAAAATGTAGGAGAGGTAAAGACCTTTCTTGAGAAAATCACCCAAAATAGGAAAAATTCAATCCTCTAAAGGTTTCGTGTACAGTGGTGTGTTAACTTTAATCCAAGAATAAAATTCTACTTAATTTTAGCGAGTTAACTCAGTTAAATCGTGTAGCCTACATTCTTAAATTAACTCGAGTTTAGCTCCCACTGTACATCACACCCTAAAACAGTCAAATGTAAAAGTGTCCAACCTGAGAACTCCTTGTAACTGATCACTGTTATATAGTTTTTGATTTGTAAATATCTTAACACTTGGTCTACAGTATAGGATAATTATAAAATTGCAACTCGTATGAGTTACATTGTATGAGTTACATTGTGGTTGTGTGGGGACAAAGCGCACGATCACAACCACATTATTATGTTTACACATCAATCTTTCATGAGTGTAGCCTCAGCAGAATTCAACCTTTTTTTTGTCTGTTATATTTTCATTTCTCCTTAACTATAGTCACACTGGTAAAATTCTCGTAGCATATTATCAACTTGAAAAACCCAATACCTAATACTTTTTTCATTATTGTTTTGTATTGTTGTCTTATTCATGCCTCAATACAATGTTATATTACAACTTATTATTTTGTTTTCGCCACATTTTTGTTGCAATATTCAAACTATTTTTGAAAACTTAAACTACAATTTTATTTCGATTGAAGCGGGTATCATTTCCGAGCGGAGTGTGGAAAAATTTTTGAAGGGGTCACCTAGCACGCATAAAGAGCCCCCACTCAAAATATTTCTTATAAACAGCAGTGCGCATAAATAACACTTTGTATGTAGGTTTTAGATGGAAATCTACGCACGTTAATTTTGATCTCAGAGAAAGACCTGTGAGTAAGACTGTTCACCCCTAGGTATGCGCATGTTGTAATGATGATAATGAGACACCATTCTGAGTTTTCCAATTACATTGTATTGCATTATTTATATTCCAGAATATAAAGTGATTGATAATTACAAAAAAATTCAAAATTGTGGCTCATTATCATTATCATGACATGCGTATACCTGAGGGTAAAGAGCCCGACTGCAGGTGGCTGTGATTATTTTTTTGTTTTATGACCCAAAGAAAGGTCAAATTATTGAGAACATATTCCATTTTCTTGTTACCAAGGTACAGGGTGCAATGTTCATCCTGCAGTGATAAAATTTGGTACCTACAAATATTAGAATTTAGTCAAGAACCAGTTCTATTGATTTTAGTACAGATCAGATGGATGGTATCTCCAGTACCTGTGTTCATTTTTGTTCCCATTTTGAAGGTTTTATAGGTCTAAAACCGTTGAATTTTGATTAACTGTTTGAGCTGACTTGTGGTCTCGACTCTACAATTTCTCGAGACTTGCTGATATACTTCGAATCATGATATCAAACCCCTATACTCAGGTTGTAAGTTCGGTTTCAGACATCACACCTTCTAGAGTTATTTTTTATACAACTGTCAATTTTATAAGTTACTAGTGATAATAAAAAAACAAAATAATGTTTTACTCATCAAAAATTTCACTTCTCACATTAAGTATATTGTTTCATAAATACCTGTTTTGCGCTTACAGTTATCAAAAATATGTGATCATCCTTTCAGCACTTTTAATTTCTGTCAACAGAGGAGACTCTTTTGTACCTGACTTCTTAATAACAAGGAAATTTTGAAAACATATTATAGGGTATTCACTTGTTACATCATATCCGCACACTTTTAAGGCGAGTAACTATGCAAACGTGTATTTTGAGAAAAATTTGCATTGTTTATTGGCAAACAACTGCACTGAATTTAGGCGGGTAATCATGCAACTGTATGTTTTGATAACTTAGTGAATACTCTATGGTAAAGTGGTGTCAAGGGGACCATGAGGTCAAATTGACCACTACCAGGAGCGTGTTCAGAAAGGTTACCAGGGAAGGTAACATTTACTTTACTCCGTAAACACAATCTGAATGAGCTTGAGGACATTTCATTTTAGTACAACGAATTATATGACGTTACCTCGAGGAATTATTTTTCCTGTCTCCAGAGTTGGGAAAAAAATTTCTCTCCTGTATAAAAAAGGCGTTTCTGAACAATTTAAATGGGAAAAAAATTACTATACTCTTCCGAGTACAAAATTACCTTTTTGAATGCATCGGGTAACACTTTTCCCTCCCCAGTTATCTTTCTGAATGTGTTTGCAGTATTGTGTCATGCGTTAGTCAGGAGAGCTATTCCGCTAACATTTTCTATCATTTTGGCCCTTTGCATAATTCACGTTTCCTTCTGCATGGCTTAAAGTCCCATAAGAATCTCACAAAACCATCAACCAAGTTAAAGTTTGCTTAACCGGCGTAAGTGGCTGAATGACAGAAAGTGTTAGTGGAATAGCTCCCATGATAATATTTGGCAAAATATGAAATACCAACAGCTACAAAAGTTTATTTCGATATAATGAGTGGAGCTGATACTAATTTCAGGGACTATATAATTATATATCATACGCACGACATCATCTCTTATCAAGTGCAACCAAAATCATATACACACTTTGTTTGTTTGTATGTTCTTACTTGCACATACAAGCAAGTAAGATACAACATTTGGCCAAGGACAATATAGTAGATAAAGATCTTGGTGATGTCTCGGACCAGTACGCAAACTAATTATGTCATTTCTTATCAATTGGCATAGCAATGAATAAGAAATGACGTACTTGCTATAACACATATACGTATGTAAATGTACATATGTGTGTCTGTGAGTGTGTGCCAAATCCACTATATATCACTAAACAGGCTACAAAATCGCCAGTGTTCACCGAGGATTTGGCTTTCCAATTCTTTACAGTATGAAGTGGCAGAACATGCAAAACCTGTAGAAAACCTTCTGCGTGTGAATATCTCTCACGACAAGGTATTCCACACTAATATTTGGTAAATATTTAATTTTATTGTCGGAACAATTAACCACCAACATTTTTCACGTTAGCAACAGAATGGTAGGTACTTTAAAACCAAACAATGCTGAATAAAAATTCAAAACTTTCATTTTATGTGCTTTAAGATCATAATTTGAAAAGTATAACAAATTTAAAAGATAGTTTCGTGATTAACAACGTGCCAAAATTGAAAAAAAAAAAAAAAATGGGCAGAGACACAATAATTTTTACTCCACTTTGGTGCAAAGGAGACAAAAATTTCAATAAATTATTTCTTCCAGAGATTTTGATGCATTTTTTAAAACCATAAAGTACTATACTGAAATTTTTGCATGAAATCTTTGCTACTTTGTAAGTCGTTTCCTGAAGAAACCTTCTGGTTTAATTAAAACATGAATCTTCTGGAAGCTCGACGACTGCAGTTCTTCGTTCTCCGAAGAATTTTCAATTTTTTTTTTTCGCTACCGTTTAGAAGATACGAAACCAAGGAATATTAAATTATTTCGAACTCACGTATTGAATAAAAGGTGATGCGGGTCACAAAAATAAACAGAACTTATAGAATTCTCATTAATTAAAATATTAAGGTAAAAATAGGATGCGAATGGGAACGATTGCTTCCAATTATATCGGTAATAAATAATTGAAGAATCTTGTAAAAATTTTCTTTCGTCGAAAATTAAGAAATAATATTCATCCGTGTATAGCCAGAAAATTGGGTAAACCGAAAATTTATTTTTATTATTTAGTCTATGATGTCAAAGACGCAAGCATTAAGTACCAAGAATAAAAAACCAAGAAGAACAAATTTTTTCGCCTTTTTTCAAACAATGAATAATATCATATAAATTAGGTACCTGTACCTATAAGTACATGCAAATAGTTAGGTAATTTTGACGTGCAGCCAATAAAGCATTATCCTCCGTTTCTTGGTATATTTGATCTGCACGAATAAATTTGGTAGGTATTAGATGGCGACAGCACGAAAACCTAAATTCATGAATAAATATTACGTTATTATTATAATTTTTTATTTGGGTTTATGGTCCACATGGGCAATTTTTGGCTGAATTTTGATACTTCGAACGCGAGAAAGTTTTTTTCTTACAAGTGTTTCAGCTTGCAGTACTTACAGATAGAAATATATGTTACTATTCATTTTTTTTTTTTGTTTTTCGTTAATTATACGCTTCACAAATTTCTACGAGAGCAATGAAGGTCAATAGCTTTTACAAAATATACGAACAGTGTACCTACCCAGCTTACAGAAAAGTCTACATTCAAATAGAATATTTTCATTTGCGCGGTCCTGTTCAATAGGGTTGAGCATGATTTCGAATCCGTAATCGAATCAGTTTTTGTGATTCGACGAGTATCCATTCGAATCCACTTTGACAAATTGGATTCTTATCAGTGATTCGAATCCGAAAAAGATACTGGATTCGTGAACTTTATTCGAATCCGTTTGACAAATTCGACGGATCCGAAATTTTTGAATGATTTTCCAAGTATACAGGATTCATTTTGGTTTTTTCTTCAAAGAATCGGAATTGAAACTAATTTCGACTCGTTTAAATTTTAAAAGTTTTTGTGAAAACCAAATATGTACCTATTCAATACTGAATGTGAGATCAATGAAATTCGATTTTTTCTTAAAGTAGTTTCTATTTTAGATCATATTAAAAAAAAAAATACCCAATGAACTGAGAAATCGAATTCGTGGATTCGAATCCAAAAAAAAATGATTATGAATCGAATCATATTCGAATTCATTTTTAGTGGATTTGTGCCCAACTCTGGTGTTTAACTAGTATTGTTTAAAACTGAAATTTGAGAAGTTCCACCGTGGCTTCTTGATATATGGCAAATGCAATTGTAGTCTATTCCAAATAGAAAAGATTTGACGTCATGGAAACAATCACATTTCACAGCTACGTCAAGCTAAAAATATTGGTGTAATCACAACCATTTAGGATGCAGCTTTCGTTGAATAGAGTGAATCTCTACCTCCTGGTTTAGCAAATCAAATGACGTCATGTCTGTCTTATTTGGAATAGACTATAGTCCGTTTATCAGAGTTCGAAACCCTTGTTTTTGCAACAACAAAAAATTTGTAATTTTGTGAAAATTCCCAAATTTCAGTTTTGAATAACACTAATTGAACACCACGGTTAGGCACGAATCCACAAAAATGGATTCGAATACGAATTCGTGAATCCACATTTTTTGATGATTCGATTCATTATAACTGTTTTTTAGATTCTAATACAACCGATGGATTCTTGGATTGAAATCCATAAATCCGATTGCTCAGCTGTATCTTTGAGGGTGGATGAGCCAAATTTGATTTTGCATAGTAAAAAAAAAGTGCTTCAACAGGCAGAAATCTTCCGGCTGTTATCTTATATACTTTTACATTTGTGCATGCAACTATAAATACCTGTAAAAACATCATCTTTGTATAATCACACATGCTTGTCCAGTTTATCACATGCAAACAACAAGAAAGTTTGAGGCCAGACGGGTGTACTTCAAAACTTCAGAAATTGAAATAATTCATATCTTTCTCTCCAGCATCTTGATATAGAAAATGCTGCGGTTATCCTTTTTAGTTTGGAAAAAATATTGAATTTTAATAACAAAATAGTTGCTCTTCTGATACAAGTTCATAAAGCGGAATAGAAATCACCTACTTTATATGAGTATCGCACACTATGTTTTGGTGTAACCCCCTCTCAAAAAAATAAAAACAAACAAATCTTTTGAAAATGGTATTGTAGGTTTTTTCAGTTCAGGGAATCAAACCTGTGACCAACATATTTACCAGTTAAAAGTGGTGAACTTAACCTTACAGCCATCTCACTGTCGACTATAACTGACAAATGTATTTTGTATAGGAGAAGGTATTGTGGTTCCCACACACTCTCTCTCTAGAGAGACTCAACATGATTTGAACAACATTAGATCCAGTGGAAAGTTGGGGGAGCCAGAAATGCCTCTTATACCTATATGCACAGGTTTATACTGCATACATGGGTTCTATTTCTATCATATAGGGTGCCATCTATAGGTGACTCAAATTAGGAAGGAGAGTTGTGAGTTCCACCATGCACTATTAGAGTCTGTGCATGTCCAGCACATGTCTAGGGTCACCAGATGTAGGTTTTATTGATTTGGGGAATTGAACCTGGGATCTACATATTCATCAGCCAAAAGTGGTGAACTTGACCACACAGCCATCTCACCACCTGCTATAAAGGGCGAATGTATTTTATATAGGGCAAGGTATGAGGGTTCCCACAGGTATCTAAACAATTACAGATATAATTAATACTCTGTTTGCAAAAAAACTCGGTAAAAACAGAAAATTTTTCATTAATTTACATTTTTTTTATTGGTTAATCTTTAAGAAGCTAAAGATGAATGAAAACTTTGATGATATAATTATAGATATTCAATTAAATTTTCTCTTCTTTACCACAATACCAACCCCTAGCTTTCTAGCTTAAATAGCAGCTGAGGAATTATTGATTGAAAGAAGAGACATTTCTAGATTCCAAAAAACTGCTAATTTTCTGTTAATTTACTTTATTTTTGTTTATTTATTTTCAAGCAGCTGTAAAGATCATTAAAAATTATGTGGAAATAAAATTTGAGAAAATTTTCTCCTCTTTCCAGCTGTGCAACCCTAGACCTCTAGTTTAAATAGCGGATAAGAAATCATTGAGTGGGAGTGAAGAGGTTTATAGATTCCAACAAGCAGCCAGTTTTCCATTAATTTGCATTTTATGAAAATTTTGTAAACTGTATCTCCTTTCCATCAACAACAACTCCAGTTCTCTGACTTACATAGAGACTGAGGGAATCATTAAGTAAAATAAGAGAGGTTTGTTCTAAAATTTATATGTTGTATTCAATAGAAGTGGCAACTTGATAGACAATTTTCCACGAATTCAAAAAACACGATGTGAAAAAAAAGAGTAAAATATAGAAATATCAAAATGTCGGATAATACAAAGTGCGCATGCGCAGACAAGACACTGATTTTCGAAGATCAAATAAGTCAGAAGCCGCACATGCGTGAAAATAAGCATTTTTACCTACAATGGGTTGAAATCTCCCCCTTTACATATTGTTAAGATGGACAAAAACGTATGTTTTTGAGGTGCGTGTTACAAAAGTTTATTTGAACTGCAACTGGACCGTGGAAAACACATACTTCCTCTTTTTTTCTCCATTCCAAAGATAGTCCTACATAATTTTTGATGGATAATAGGAATAGTATTTCCACTCACTATTTTTATTGTTTTTACTTTTAAGTAATATCTAATCAACACTTATTGTTAATAAATGAGTCAGTCTTTCAAGTTTTCATAATTACCTGAGGTTTTCTTAATATCGGTCAGAAAAATCAATCATCAATCGCGTAAAAACAGATTTAACGGAAGTTATGCCATAAAAGTTAAAAAAATAGTTTAAAATTGTCACATCTTAAAGTAATAAAATTTTAGTTCGATTCTCTCAACCTTTCTAAATGAAGTTTTAAGACTAAGACAGCTGATAGTGATTGAAATGAATCTTATATTGAGACGACTTCGGCGGATTATGCTTTGTAATCCACAAAATGATGGCTGATCCGTGTCTTCAATTTCAGTCCTTCTAAACAATTTTTCAATACTATACCTGCATAATATCTCACCACCTATGACAGGGTTTTATAGATAAACAATTAAATGTTTATAGATTTTAATACAGGATTATGGCTGTTTTAGGTAGATGGGTAAGTATATAATTTTATACTGAAGAGAATTATTCCCGGACATTTAGGAATTCTCAGTTTTCTTAGGTTTTTTGTGTAAGAGAAGAAAATGACGATAGCCTTTAGAATGTAAAATATTTTTATTAGATTAATAATTTTAAAAAATTGACCAAAAAAGAAAAAATCCACCTACACCGCAAAAGTAGGTACCTATGTTCTCTTGAAATCTATATTACATGATAAAATCCTTACTCATAAACATGTGTAATGCATTTGGTTATCAATATTGGTCACCTATAAAAATAGAATTAGGTTCCCAGAAACTTTGATAGTAGAAAGACTTCCCCTTCCAAATTTATAAATGACTAATAACTAAACGACTGTCTACTTGATCCATTTGTGAAAATACTTTCAGATAAATTAATTAGATTACATAGAACATGTTTTTTTCCAACAGGCATCAAGGTTACGGCTAGGTCTAAAATCCTATATTTCTTAAATTTATTCAAACTTTTCGTCCGTTAAATTTAAGATAATATTTATAATAAAGGTCATTCTTGTTTACCTGTTCGAACACATTCTGGTGTCTTGCAAATCTTGGTTTTCGTATCTTTGGCACCTGCATTTGAAACATAAAATTATATTTACTCATAAAATGTATTCTCATCCATGATTTTACGCGACAAAATATAAACAAAGTTTATTAAAAACTTATCTCTCTTATTAGTTCCTTGTTATTCGTAACAAAAAAAGAATATAAATACTTTTAGTTTGTTTTTTTTCTAACTGGCTGTTCTATTTAAGAAAAAGTGTTGAACTACTTCTCTAACGAGGCCGTTCTAAAACCTTAATAAGGTTAAACTGAGAAGTATAGTAGAGAACTATCGAATTTCGTTAGACGCTTTCATTTACCTTATAGAACAGAGCAATTATTTTAATTAAAAAATTCCTCCTTTCGATGTGATGAAAAATCATCTCAGCGACGGCCAATTTGAATATTTACGTCTAAAATAAATAACTTTTTTTACTTATTTTTCATCATAAATTTACGTTCAAATCGAGAAGACAGATATCCAATTTAGATTCTCGCATAATTATAGGCTACCATTTTCCACTGTTAACAACATCGAGATTATAGAATTTGTAAAGAAAATAAAAATATTCATTCGCCCATAAATTATACTCACATGATACGTGTAAAACGAAAATAAAACAATAAATCAAATCGTAACGAAAAACTAACATTTTTTTTTGTTGCAAAATTTTATCAAACAAAAACAAATCCGAATGGATTCGAAAAGTTTGAAAATCGAAAGTAGGTAAGAAAAAATAGTAAATAAAAGAAGAAATTCACTATTATGCACCAAATTAATGAAATGTATATAATTCACAATATTCTATCATATAGGTATTTATACGTTGTATTGCTAATTTACATCTCTAAATTATGACGAGAAAGAAACATCATAAACACAGTTACGTTTTTTTACGATTAAACATCGATTTTGTGGAGAGGATATTCTGACGATGAAAAATCGTAAGAAAAAAAAAGAGAAAATAAATGAAGCACTGTAACTTTATCATCTGCGGTACTTGATAAGAAGTCGCACGAGTTCATCGTGAAGAACCTTATTTATAGGATAGTATTTTGAAAATGCTTCCTGACTAATGAATAATATACCTACGTTTCGTCTGGCATTAATTTATACATTAACATAGGTACAGGTAAAATGTTGTGCGAAATAGCGACGAACATTCTTCATTGATTTTTTTTTTTTTTTTCTTAATTCCTCGTCAGGTACTCGTTGATCATTCAAATACCAGATGCGCTGCCGTCGAAGTATCACCGGTGTGAACAATTTGTTTTTTTTTTTTTGTTTTTTTTTTTTTTTTTTGCAATTGAATTATTTTAAGTTCGTGATATTATACTGTTAATTATTTGTTTTGGGAATAAAATTTTATGATAATGAATCATTCGCAACGATTCGATGTGAAATTGAGAAATTGGAAAAAAAATCGTCAGTTACTTACCAAACGATATAAAGTCGAATACCTACATGAAATTAAATATTATCATTTATCGATCGCCTAACTGGATAGGAGCTAATTTTCACAAAACGATATTTTTAAGCAGCTTTTTTTAAAACCAGCTGATTAAAGTCGTTTCGTGAAAAGAAATGCGAGTGAGATCTAAGTATAGGGGAAGGTGGGGCAGGTTGAGACGGTTTTTTTTTTAAAGCCCATAGCAGCTTCCCTGTTACACCTATCGAGTTAAACTATGGGGCAATTAGTAGGTACTTGGGTAAGCTTTCAAAAGATTTACGAGATATTTTTCCAAGAATCGTACAAACAGAGCAACTCCATTTTGAAAAATTTGTGACAAGCTGCCCCATTGAAAATTTGATGGGGCAGCTTGTCACGATATAGAAAAAAAAAATTGGGGCACTTTGAGACAATTAAAATAAATGTGATAAAAACAAAAATAGAAGGCATTATCATGTTGAACGAATAAAAATCTGTATTTTGGAAATTTACAATCATATTTACCCAACATCTTTATTTTTAAGTTATTGTGGTGGAATTATTTGAGTGGGGCACATTAAGACGTTTTCAGACCAGCATTACGAAGTTGTATATCAAGCAGCAATGAAAAAATTTGCACTAAGTATTATTCTGGACTACTATCATCATATAAGATCATACCCATCACAATTGGAATCCAATTCCTTAACAAAAATATTCAAATTGTAATTTTGTTACTGTTATCAATGAAATTTGTCCCAACGTACCCCAAAATGAAAAACGTGAAAAAAATGGTATACAAACCTGTTATAAAAAAATGATTGTTGGTTCATTATAAATAGTTATGGTACTAGTATGAGAAAATACAACTTACTTGGAAATCGAATCAAAATTACTTTTGCTATAAAAAAAAAAAAATACCCGAAGAAAAAACAGTGAAAATTTTCTGTTTTTATCACATAAAGGTCACAGTACAGAAACAAAATGACAGAACAAACCTTTTAATACTGATTCAGTGCCGGTATACTAAGGAGGTAAAAATGTGATACAGTGTTGCCACCTACAGTTCATAGTTTTTGAGAAATAAGCGTGTGACAAGCTGCCCCATGTCTCAACCTGCCCCACCTTCCCCTACGTATTTCGATTCACGACGAAATATGACATTTGGCACCATTAGGTAACTCAAATTCGTATGTAGGTACATACAGGGTTATTCACTTTGACTCGTAGCATTCAAAATCCAAAATACGAACACGTGCAAATTAAATTAGTATTTTTTTGCAATGAGAAAGTGTGTTTACCGATGGTGAAATTTTTGAACATATAATTTAATTTTCATGTTTGTATTTTTTTTTATAATGCCCATCTAATGCAGTTTTGCATGTGTTTATTTCATTTTGTTGAATAATTTCTTTTCATAATTAAGTCGAATAAAGTGCTATGAAGCTCCACTTTTGTTCAATAGTTTTGTTCAATTTGTCGCCGATGTACACGGCTGCATTTGAATTTCAAAATAACATATAAATTTTCGCACACGATTCACTTTGACTAGCAGCAAGTGGGGATTTTGAATGGTTCGAGTCAAAGTGAATAACGCCTGTATGTATGCATGTGTAGAAAACGGAAGGTAAATTGGCGGAATTTGTTTCTTATTGCGTATACTCATTCATCTATATGTCGTAATGGGAGTATATCCTTCTCCTACTTCTCCTAACGTTGATATTTTTTCACTGAGACCGCAGTTTACTTTCCCACTTTTAGGTAGCCATATTGTCAGTTAACTTCAAAAAATTCTGGGAAAGAATTATGCAAAGTTTGTGCATTAGGTAGAGTACGTTTCCGCCCCTCGAGTTGATACTATATTTCCTTTTACAGCTCACTAAAAACAAAACTTAGTAAAATAAAATTTTCGACTACTTTCAACTCCAAAACTATTATGCATATTAGAAATATATAATGATTTAATTTGTAGAATTATTTATGAGAAAACGTTTTGACAAGAATAAAATTTTCTTTAGGACTAACCCTCAGACGAGAAAATCACACGATAACAACTATGAAATATGGTTTAAAAGATATTGGGGGCCTGAGTGAGGAGTATCAACTTGAGAGACGGTAAGTACTCGATTTTATATAGTTCGACTCCTATAATATAATAAATCTCCGTGTGGCTAAATATTATCTTCATTTTTTGTTGAAAAAAGGCGGATGTGGTAGTGTGGCAGATCAAAAAGTTCACCACATTGTAAAAAACACGCCATCCATTACCTGTACTTAAATATCTATATTGATAAATATATTTACAGGTCGCAATTTTTGTCTGACAGTCACAAATTTTGGTACAAACATTACCATTCAGCCAAGGACCGGACCTATTGATTTCGGTACGGATCGACAGGACGATACTTTCGATACGTTCATTTTTGCTCCGATTTTGGAGGTTTAATGGCTGGAAAATTCATGAAAATTGATAGTACCTACTAAGACAAAAACAGGGCATAGTGATTTTGGTCTTTCTTTATTTGGTAAAATCTTTGTAAAATCAGTTCTGTCTGCTTCTGTTGTTACCAGATGCAACGTTTTTCTGATAAAACCTGCTTTTTTTTAGTGCAGTTTGCTACGCGAGAGTTTTTTTTCTATTTTTTGCTGTTCATTCGAGGCATTATTAACGCCACTTTACTGGTGAAAATATTCGTAAAATTTATTATCAAGTTATTGACATATTGTAGCCGAGTAAAATAGTGATTCTTGCGGATACTTGTAGCCTGCGGTTCGAGCAGCGGTTTGGTGCTCAGCCTTCAATCCGATAGATTTGACCAGCCCAAGCTTACACTCTTAAATACAAGCAAACATACTCATATGGCCCTCACTCGAACACCGCAACAATAAAGGCCTTGAAATAACAGTGGCGGATCCAAAAAGTCATTTTGGGGAGGGAAATGACAAATTTTTTTTGAAGTTGAGCTTTTCTTTTTTTTTCTTCAACTAATTTTTATCAATTTTTATCTGAATTCTGCGATCGTATGTCAGTTTTCTCTAAAATCTACGATCGTATTTTCATTTTTCCCTTAAATTTTTTTTTCGTGATTTGGGGAGGAGAATTTCCCCCATTTCCCCCCTGAATTCACCACTGTGGAATAGCTGAAAGCTCCCACAAATATAAATGAAAATGTAAATATTTAGATTAGAATTAATAGATACAAGAGGTTCTATATTCAATATATGGTGGGGTTGGGCTCTTGGATAATCTCTATGCCTTGTTTTTCCTTCAGAGGGAGCTCGAAAGTGTGTCTATTTTTAGTATTTTCAATTTCTATCGATGACTAAGTGGCATACAATCCTACATATAAATATTGAAATATAAAAATAATAAACATAAAAATTTGTAACCAAAAATGTTTTTATACAATTTTTTCATAATTATTGTAATGGTTGAGATATAGGCTTGTAAACAGTAGGGTATTTTCTTCAAATTTTAATAATCTGCATGATTTTCTTATTGGGAAGCTGTAAAAGAACACACAGATGACTAAAGA
This sequence comes from Ericerus pela, assembly GCA_011428145.1. Taxonomy (NCBI): domain Eukaryota; kingdom Metazoa; phylum Arthropoda; class Insecta; order Hemiptera; family Coccidae; genus Ericerus; species Ericerus pela. The sequence continues at coordinate 449,095 of WOFM01000527.1, read as the reverse complement.
AATGAGCACTCTGAGATTTTCCATCAATATATTATATAGCCTACACTTGCTTCATATTTTACGGTAGTACGTATAAGGTGTCGATAATAATGGAAATGAACCATGAGAAAATTAACTTGGTAAAAAAAAAAATTGTAGTTATTACTTATTCGCTTGTTTTCTTCATATGATTTTTCTAATGGATGTCTCTACGTCACCTCCTTTTCCAAACATGGGCTCCAAAAAGTTCCAAAATTTAAACACTATAACTTGCTGTGTAGTGTAGGTACTTGCTACTTACATATACCGGATGATTCAGTTTAACATGCAGCATAGGATAATCCCCTATGGTGCGTGTTAAAATGCCTCACACATATGTTAAATGATAGGGGGAGGTTAAAATAAATGCACCAAATCGAGCGGATATGTTATTTGATTGTCCACTAAAATGAGATTTTCCACCAAAGTTCACATCACTTTTTCATTACATATGTTTGGGTGTATATTATGAAAATTTACATAATATAACTGTCCCAGTGTCGTTATAAAGTAGCATCTACATCATCTGTGACCCTATTTTGACACAGAAGTCCCACAGATACAATAAAGAAGCCTAATAATATTAATGCGTCGATTAAACATCAGATCAGTAAAATAAATTTTCTTTACATCTGTATTTTTTTCATAGTCTTTTAATTATATTCATGTTGATAACAATGTTAATTTTTGTTATTTTTTCAATTTGGTGTATTTATTTTTACCTCACCTATATCATTTAATGCGTATGAGTCAGGGGATTTTCCTATGTTGCGTGTTAAAATGAATCACGTCCCAGTATACCTACTATAGCATATACTTACATATAGCTTAGTCAAATGAGATGTTTGAAAAGGAAATTACACCTAACAAAGAACTGTGATGCATGAGGCTATCACCTGTTTAAAAATAAATAAAAATAAAATACGATTTAATAATAAATTAGAAATTGTAACGTATATTTTCGTCTATTTTTAGAAATGACGAACATATTCGTTCACTCATTTTCGAATACCAAAAATGTAGATATTTATCAACAATTATCATCCTATAACTCTTTGTAAACAACCACTAAATTACCCGTAGTTAATTTTACATATACAGATATACCTTCTGTATATTTATGACCTAGTTGTACCTGTCCCTCGAGTACTCGACGAGTCAGCACAACCCTATAATAACAACACCCTACCTCACTTTACCTATCTGACACGTACGTTTTCATACCCTGAACGAGTATATAATCCCTCGATTCAGTTGTATAATTGTTCAGTGTTAATTCAGTTCTTGAACAGTTCTTCGACAGCTACTTCCAAGTACCTAGAACCTCTCTTGTAGAAGTCTCTGGTGAACAGATAGTCTTGCTTGTTGAATTGTGATTGTATATGTATAAATATTAACGTAAATGTATGTACTGTGATGTACCAATTATTATTTTATTAAATGTGTAAACTCACTCATGTGTTTGAAATATTATTGAGTCTCTACTTAATGTTAAGGTCCACAATAGTATGTGGATGATAAATTTATAGTTATTTTAGAAGTATTACTGCTTTTAAAGTACGTGATATTTCGTGTATGGTGTACTCCCAAAAGTGGTCTTAAATAGGTACTTTACCACCTCTTTTGGCCGTTACAGAAATAACTTTTGTCGAATTTTTAAAACCGTTTTTAATAATAATAATGTACGGTAGACAGTTCTAGAATTATACTTACCTATTCACACTATTTCTTTCCATTCTTTTCACTACCCGCAGCCCTCTTTCCTTCACTGTCTCTCTTCACATTCATCTTCCTTCATGCACTCATAGACTCACACAATCACCTTTCTTCTTTCACGTCGATCTTTTTCTCTATCATTCCACAAATCTTTTTGAATCTTCATATTTCTTATAATTTTTCATGTTTCATCTCATACTGTTCACGGATCATCATCTCATTTTATTCATTCTTTCTTATTTCATACCATAGTACGTACTTTTCTATTCATAATTTCTTCCACAGAATGTTCTATTTTTTTTCATGTATATTTCATTTTTATTTTATTTTCCCACCTTTTGAAAATCTTGGAGGTAAAATTGTGTCATTTGACACAGTTTCAATTAGGTCCCCATTGGAATAACATGTTCTATTATATCATGTGTCTTTTATATGAAACTTTTTATTTCTGAATGTAATTATGTTTTTTAAAATGTGTTGATATTTTAAAAAAGTAATGGGCAATAATTGGTAGTGTAACTCCAAGCTCTGATTCAAGTTTAATGGCAATATGAAAGTAAATTATGGAGATTTCTGAGGTACTTTTGGTATAATAATTTAGCCATTTACCACACTGACATTGGGTCCACAAACTCTGGTAGACTGAGTGAGTTGGGGGTGACAGTTTTTAAGTTGCCTCCCTGTACAAAATGGTTTTCAATTATTTGAAAGTTCTTGGCCATGGTTTGTGGTCCGTTACATAAAAAATAATGTTGGGACTGTTGGGTGGGATGTTGAAATGACCCCCCCTGGCATACCACAACTGACTTCTAGAAAGTGATGGAGTGGTCTCCCAAATGAGTGATCAAAAATGTTTCATCTCACCCTATTTTTACATCAATTAAAGGGTTGATACATGGGACGGAAATGAAAAGTATTTGTGATTCAAAATAACATAAAATATTTTCTTATGACCGCTAGTTTCCACAGCACCAAATCCGATGATATAAGATGGAAATGACAAACTCCAGGAACAACAGCCATGTTCTCATCAACAAGGCTCTGAATTTTTATAACAAACTTATGATAATGTGAATGAAGACTTTGCCTTTTTTTTTACAAATTTTTCACTTCTATTTTTGTGACTCACATTTTTTCTTCCTGCCATTTCCTGAACACACTCCTTCGACCTGCAGCTCGATTTTTCATATTTTTAACAAATTTTTCCATTTTTAAACTTAATTTTGAACATAAAAATTGAAGAAACCCTTCAATATTATCATCAGTAAGTACAAAAAGCACTTCTGATTTTGGTTTATCCATAGTTTTGTGATCAAAATTTAGCTTATAGCTGTTGGCTTGTTTAGCAAATGTTCGCTTTTGAAATAAGGGTGAAACTTTGAGTCTATATTGAACGTAATTATTTATGCCACTTTGTGGAGAAAATCATTGTTACCATCGAACAGAGCGCAAAAAGTAATGGAAGAATGAACTTTTTGATCAAAATTTATTTCTTTGCATATATCTGTCTTCGATATCAGGCTACACATTTATAATATACACGAGCCAAAAAGCTATCCATAGATTAAACATAGTGAACAATTTATTTAGTGAGTAAGATTCAAGAATCAAATCATCTTTTAGTATCGTGCTCCTCAAGGAGATGTACACCTTGAAGCATCCCAAATTTTTGCAGTACATAGAACAATAATATAAAACAAATAAAAACAATTTGATGAACATATGTGTCCTGTTGTTAAAGGTTAAGGAGCCACCAACTTTTATATATATATATGCTAAACTAAAAGTATTATTTGTCTTTGTAGATTGTAGACCAATATAGTCTTCTCCGCGAAGAAAAAAAAAGGATACTCTTCAGTTTGCATCTTTTCCATTGATGGTTCTTACCAATTTCAAAAATTACGCCAATATCTTGGATTTTGTAGCGCAACTTAGAAAACCTTTGAAACCTTTGTGATATAAAATGAAGCAAATGTTAACAGGACCTTTTTTGTTCCTCATGACGAGTAGGTACTGAATGTCGACTTATTCAAATTATAATTTGAAAGAAAAATTTCAATGTAACGCTTTTATAGTAGTACGTATACCTAGCTCCTTAACTCTACTTTTAAATTGTGTTTGAATTTTCAGAAAACACCTTGTATAGTTTCACGAGTATCAATAAATTTTTTTAAAGGAACGATTTTGAAATTTTTCCGAAGTCGGGTATTTCAAACAGGTTCAACGTTTCTCACACACTCGTAACTTCCTAAAATTAATTTAAAAAAAAAAAAAAAACCTTCAAAACCTTCAAGTTTACTAATCTATTTTGAAGAATGAGTAAAAAAAAAAAAAATTAAAAAGAACACAAATACCTATAACTTTTCATACATGAAAATCGTGATCATTTTTTTAACCATAGTTTGGACACGTGTTTTTTTTTTTTTGCTTTTTTTCCGTGAAAAGCAATAAAAGATCAAAATTTACGATTATTTACCTTTTGTGCGGAAAACAGTGGATTAGTTTGTGATGTCTGGTCCTGCTTCCATTGCAGTTTAATGATCTGAAATTTTGGACATTACCAACTTTCGAGTTATACCAATTGGAAGTGTATAGTTGAAAAAAAAAACAACAAAAAAACAAAAACATAGACTCGCTTCATTTACGCCGTTATTCAGTCACCGGAGTATTTATGTGGTCGGGGGAGGGGGCGGGGTCGATTGCAGAGGATAATCATCTTTGTTGTAGTCGAGAAAAACTGACGAAAATGGAAATATAAGTTTACAGTATTCTTTTTACGTAGTTATAGGTGTATGAAGAAATTTATGCGCGATCAGTTGGGTGAGAAAAAAATTTATAACGATGTTTTGAAAAGAAATTTTACGAACGATTAAATAACTTGATAGGAAAAACGTGACGAAAATTTTTTTCAAAGGCGTATCAACTTCTAGGGTAAACTTTCAGCTACCGCACCGAAAGACATCTATTCTGTCTGTCGAATTTTAGTTAATAACAGGTGTAGGTATAATAATAAAACAACAAAAAATATTCGGTAGATAAAACATTTTTGGTAACATTTCAGACTACCATTAATCTCAATGGTTAGATGAACTGATCGATCTAGACCATTTTTTTTATATGATCGAAATTAAATAAGTTTTAAATCACGTATTTGTGAGCAGAAATAAATTGATCGTAATGAAAAATCATTATTTTACTCCTTTTCCTTTGTATACTTATTTTTCATTTACTTTTTCTTTGACAGTATACTTACTGAAAGAATGTTTATTTTTTCATTAATCAGAATGAATAATAATCATAGGCGAATTTAGGGTTGGGGCTAAGCCCCCAAAGAACAGAAATGAGTTCCCTTGAGGTTTTTCCAAAAAAAGAAATTCTAATGGGTTTTTTACTGATTGATAGTAGATAATGAGACAAGTAAAAAGAAATACCATATTTAAAGAGAAGCTGTTATATGTAAGCTACTTCATAAAATTTTGTCAATAAATTAAAAATATAAAAAACTTTGTTCCTTTTTTATAGGTTGGGGAAAAAGAAAGGAGGTGTTGGGGCACAGGTAAAACTTGACCAAGGCCTTAGCCCTTCAAACATTACGACCAAAATTCGCCTATGATAATAACAGTTTATTGCGTTATTTGAGAGTCCATCTGACCCAAAATGACACGTCATTCTATTAGATGGCCCAAACGGCTCTCAATGCCATTCCCTCACAAACCGAAAAGAAAAAAAAAAGTATATAACGACGAAACCACCCACAAAAAGAAAATACCTGTCTCGTTCCTACCATGTGAGAGAAGGCTGACAAAGGTATTTTCATTCATAATGGGTACATCGATACGATACGATGTAGAAAACCTTCAGTAAACTTCGCATCAACTCAAAAAAGTACCTATCCTACCTTTTAAGACGATAACTTTTCAAACTTTTGCCATAATTTCACATCTCAAAGAAAAATCACCGAAGATCTAAACTTTGTTGGTTACAAAATAATACAGCCAATACTTCAACCTAACTTTTTTGAAGATCTCTTTATCTTCAGTCACGTACGTCACAAATTTAAATTTTAGCTTAGGACATTTTTCAAGAAAAAATATTCAAATTTCCCGAAATCTTATCATTTTTTGAAGAAGTCAACACAGAAACAGAAAATTATGACCGCGCTGAGAAGTTGACTTTTTCTTAATCGAAAGATGGTTTTTTTGAACGCTTATACCCATTTAAAAATTAATTTGCTGATAACTGTCGGACACAATGACTGTACGAACACAGTTGGCAGAGGTATGGAAATTTGACGCACGAATTTGTTCCCTTTCGATGATTTTTAAAGTTTGACCTCTAATTAGTCTTTGAAATTTGATGAAAAAATGTTTTGTGCCAAGAAAATGAAGTAACCCATCATCGAATTTTACTAAACTTTCTTGTAATTACCAATAAGCAGATGTTGATTCTTTTTCTTTAACTTTTTACCTTGTTTTTTTAAAGACGGGGTATTAAAATTTATTTCACAAAAGGGTGAGGGGTGGGGAGGATGAAAACTATCCATGTCAGGAGAATAGAAAACGATTGGTACCATTTTCACATTTTTTTCTATTTTTTTATGCATAATTATAGGTATATATGTATGTATATATACGGGCCAACAATTTGTGTTCACGGTTTTGAGAAAACTATCAAACGAATAGAACTGAAATTTTCGTAAAATTAATTTTCATGTAGAAGTAGATCTGGAAGAAGTTTGGCGCCTATCGGTTCAGTAGTTTCCGAGAAAACTGGAAAACCAAAAATTGCGGGAAAAGTTGTTTTTCCAGAATTCTAAGAAAGCGACGAAAGGGATCGGGCTGAAATTTTCCAAATACCTAGATTTTCCTTATGTTAACGCAAGTTTTATAGAAAATTAGTGTCTGTCAATTGAGTAGTTCTCAAGAAAACTAGAGAAAAAAAATTTCTGAAAAAATTTTATGTTCACTATTTTGAGAAAACTACGAAAGTGATAGAGCTCTAATTTTCACAAAAGATATTCCTCATATATAGGACCAGATTTGAAAGAAGTTTGTTGCCTATTGATTTAGTAATTTTCGAGAAAATTCCAGGATTCTGAAAAAAAGGACAAAAGGGATCGGATTGAAATTTTCAAAATAGAATTCCCTTATGTTGGTGCAAGTCTGATAGAAATTTGGTGCCTCTTGGAAAATCGGTTTTGAGCAATAAAAGGCGGATAGATCAATATTTTTGTTGAAGAAGACAATTACTATCGATGGTTTTTTGTGATTATTTTACCTCAAACTTGTTGAGACCACCAATCCTTATCCCCTCTCACTCCTGCAAACACACGATTGCTTTAATATATATTTTATATCTCTATTCGCAGCTACACTGTATTACCATCTCCGCCGCTCACTCGTCCTATTCTGTACATATTTGTTTATCTCACTCAAACTGTACTCATACTTAAATTATGTAACTGTTACAAAATACACACGCTTCTTGGACGTAACTTCAAGTAATTCTTTCGTTCTTGTTACTAATTTATGTCTTCAACGGTCCTCGTCCTCTATAAAACTAGCTTTAAAATATCGATAGATCGATATGTTTGTCAAATATTGATAACAATCAATAGTATTTTCCAGTGCAGGATTTGGGTTTTTTCCGCCTGTAAGCTTTACAAATTAAGCTTTTTTTCTTCGGTGATAGTAACGTAAAAATTATTTTTTATTGAGAGATTTAAAAAAAAGAACTTGAAATTTTCCGCCTGCAGGCAAAGCCTTTGCAGACTAATAGTAAATACTTCAGCGCACTAGTATTTTAAAATTTTTTCAACGATTTGAAAATTTGGAATACATGTTTTGAAATATTGATAAAAATTAATAAACTGAGTTTTCTCGCGAGGTATTACTGCGCTAGAATTTTTTTTATTCAAAATAAAGCCAGCTTGGTAAAATTCACTTTTATAGTGTACAACACCATAAAAAATGCAAAGAAGAAAATCCAGTTAAGTGGAACTGAAAACAAAATTTATGGAATGAAATTTGTTGTAGACTTCGAAAAAATTTGATAGTGTACACTTCATTCTTGTTTGTCAATGAAATTCTGCAATCATCTATATTCAGACTTGAAAATAAGTTACCTAATCATTGTATGAGAAAAAAGAAAAAAAAAACATAAAAGACATAAAAATATTATTTGCGTTATTAATTTATTTGACCTCTTAAGACTATCGTTACTCTTGAAAGTTATTATGAAGAGACATTTCAAACTCCTCAACTTTCACCAAAGTTCGCACTTATCCTGGTTTGGATTCATTGGCGTTCCTTTATCACATCCCCAAATTTCGGCGAAATGCTTTGAATTTTTCATTACTTGATTTATCCGAACTGATGGCGGAGGATATTTATCAGTTTTTAAAATTTCGTACAATTTTTGGGGTGTCTGAACTTGGCACATTGACTGAAATAAAATATTATTAAGTTGATGCACAAGTAAGCAAATAAATTTTTTATTTATTTATTTAAAGAAGTTGCCTCTGCGTTGACCACTTAAATAACAAAATATAACTTAATAATAATAAAATTTGACCAAACTACGAAACACTTTTTTTTTCACAATCTATTACTCTCTTATCCACTATTTGCAAGGATAATGATTAATGGGCAATTATTAAATGAGTCACACATATTTTTTCTAATTGATGGTTATATCAGTTACTCTTTCACGCTTCCATCCCTTAATGTCTTCAAATTTAATGTAGTTATAATCATTTTCTGTGAATTTTCCACAGCTATACATATACAGTCTTCACTTTTCCCAAAAACAGCCTAAGGTGCTTCAAGTTTATGGCATTTAGCAAATTTCGACTAATGTTTAGGGTCGCGTATTGATTAGTATATATTTTTAAGTCATGAATTCGAATTTTTTATTTTGTTGGTTGTATTGGTACTTCCCTCAATTAGAAATCTCTACTTGAACATGGTGGTTCGTTATATCATTGGAACCTAAATCATCATAATATAAGTAAGTTTATAACCTTAGATTACCACAGAGGAATAAAATATATTTTCAAATACTATGAGATGCAAACGGAAATTACTTTTTTGTAACACCTAATCGAAAAAATTTTTTTTCGGGCGCCTTTGCGGAACAAAAAGTAGTAAATTTTAATACGACCTGACAAAGTACAATTGAGCGCATGCGCATTTGCAAATTGACTTTCTTACATGGCTCACTTTTTTATTGAAAAAAAAAATTTTTTTTTGAAGCAATAATATTATTAATTTATGATCTCATTCCAGTAAAATTGATTTGTTTCCTGAATGTAAACCTTTTTTGGGAAGGGGGAAACAGGTAACAATTAAAAAAAAAGTAAAATTATCATCGAGTTCTAGAAAACTTAATTAGGTATTATTTTAATTATCTTGAATTTTTTTGATTTGTAGGTCAAAAAAAGTGAACTCATTAGGTAATTAATTACATATTTAGTTCAAAAAAACTTTTTTTTTAATAATTTTGTTTTTGGAGGAAATGGTGTTGCAAAAAATAGTGAGTGACACACCTACTTTTTGCACTCGTATCACAAATAACGGTTTTGATTATTGTGAACAATATTGTTTTTTTTTTTTTTATAAATCCCGTTTCCAATCTAGTTTATTACTTTAAGCTATCTGTGAGGCATAATTTCTCTCTACTCTTGATGGCATAAAAAATGAAGTTTTCATACTATCGTATGCATACGTAAATATAATTAATAATGTAATTAATTTTTTGTCATCAGTTTAACGATTGATATAATCCTGATAGGACTTTCGCTAATACAATTCTGAGACATTGGAATCATAACTGATAGACTTATTTACTTCATTTATGGATAAAATATTATGGGTATAGTTTGGGAAATTATGAGAAATTATTAGAATAAGAGTTTGAGTCCAGAACTGTATAATGAATAATTTATACCTAATCTACGCAGGTATAACTTCTAATGATTGGTTAATCCACTAATGCATACACAAAAAAAAAGGAATGAAGATGAAAAGGTATGTAATCTCGAACGTACAACCAACATAGCCTAATCAAATCTTTTACCTCAAGAAAGGACTTTCAGTATTAAATGATAACTTCCAACTCTTGTGAAGGTTGTTCTGCCGGTGTACTCAGAATACATTTTTTGCAATTTTGCAGCACATGGTAACCTGTATGCGCTGCATGGTTATATTTCTGCATTAGTTTTCAATAATTCGATATGATTGTATACTTACTATAGCAAAAGATAGGGTGAGTAGCTTAAGGTGAGAAAGTGATTCGAAATTAATTAGTTTGGGTTCCGAATTAACATTTTTCTTGTATGTTTTATAAGCTTCTATCGTTGCTTTTAGAGCAGCACTGTCGGCGATATTTTCATGCAGGGTTCGTTTTCCATCGACCTACCAATATTAAAACATTTAACTTAGGCATTAGAAAATCAGAAGAATTTGGAGAAAATTGGCGAAAATCGAATTGGCTATGAAAATGTCTTTTCGATTGCTTACACAGCCTAAATCTCCGAAACATTCTTTATTGTAAGCAGTAACATAGCATTCGGCTTGAGAAAGATATTTATTCATCACTTTTTTGGTCCACCATCTTTCTTTTTTTCCCCACAAATTGTATTCATTACCTGTTCGACAAGGAAAAATTAGTTTTTTTACATAATTATCAATATAAAACAATCTGAAGTGAATAAGAAGTCCAAAAACATTTTCGTTTTATGTCGCAAACACTTAGCCTAGATAGCTTTCATGAATAGGCTATATCGAGATCTAATTTGGAAAAAGGGTGGCTGCTCCAGGGTGGGTCTAGTGAGCCATGCCATACAAAAAATTAATATGAAGTTATAATTAATCACTCCTGTGCGCGGGTGTAGTTATCGATATATTTTTTTTAACAACTCAACTCATTCACTCTCCTCCCACGAACCCCCAAGAGTGTCCCCTAATCAGGGCCAACTATTTTTCTTGATTTAATATGCCTCCTTCTCCTTTGACACACATATCGAACGGTTAAATTCCAATTTTACTATAAAATTCACTAAAGCACAGACGTAAACGGGACAGTTAACCACCCATAGTTAGCAATTGTAGGCCCACTTTCTTTGTAAATTTGGGTATAAATGTAGTTAATCTTCTTTGGATGAGTATAAACCACATCGTATTATCGACATTGATCATAATTCATTCTTTAACAGCTCCCTTGTTTTGCTGATGAATGTCATCTTCAAGTGTAAAAATAAATAAATAAAACAACGACAACTAAAATAGGTTCTTAAAATCGAACACTTCCTGAAAATAAAACCGGACGGACCCTTCCGCTTTTATTACAACTACGAACTCAATATTGATGTTGAATTTAATTCAAGAAAATATTTTCGACTAGTTGATTAAATATATAGATACTTGGATACATTTTTTAGATTTGATTTAACACGTACCTAATGCGTCAAAATGATGAAATGCTTGCCGGAAAAAAGGCATTATAAGAGCACCGAAAGTTAACGACCTGGAAAATAAATTAAAATATAGAATCCAAAATTAACTGAATAAATTACGAGTGCTTAGTTATGCCATTAAAAAGTGTAGGCCTAAATAAGGATACCTACGAGAATAAAACATCTAGACAATCTCAGTTTCAACAGTTATAGAATAAGGTTACCACTGATCCATGTGTTGAACAGTGAAATTAAATACAAATAACCATTAGGGAACAAAAATTTTCTCAATATACTCGTTTTCTCTTTCTTTACAAGCTTAAGAAAAAAACATCATACCCAAGGATAAATAATTTATACATGTTAGTTTAATAAGTTTAGGCTTGAAAAATAGTTTCAATTTTCAAAATTGTTAATTTAGTTTGAATTTAAAAACTTCTACATCATATTTTCAGAAAATTTTAATTAAAATTATTGTTTGAAAATGAAAAATTTTAGTTTTATTAGATGAGAACAATATTTTCTAAATCGTAACACTAATAAAAGTGATTAGTTTCCTAAACTGTACACCTTTTTGTTGTTAGATGTTTCAAAACTTTTTGACAAATCTATTGTAATTTATTTATTGAAAAGAACCCTAAAAATGTGGTAAAAAATAAAATAAAAATAAAACTAACACCAAAAACGATAAAATAAGCTATAAAAATGAAAAAATTATTACAGGTGCAATTTAGGAAAATAGTTGCTTAAAGCGCACTATTTAGGGTTTGTTGATAAAATCAGTTGTAATTTTGACGATATTTAAGTGAGGCTGATGTGAATAAAAATATAATAGAAGTAAGGATATAAAAATTGGAAACATAATGTTGGGGATTCTAAAAAACATTATTTTTGTAATTATGGGCGGCTAAAGTGAAAAGTGGTAGAGATGTATCATTTTGGGTTTCATTTATATGAAAAATAGAGCATTTCAGATACGCGGCTTGAATTTGTATAGCTCTTTGATTACTTTTGTGTATAAATTCGGTATATCTAATTAGCTGCACTGCTAAGATGAAGACACCCTGAAAATAGTTTTGTGTTCCGACGTCTGAATTTCACTTTTCACATCAAGAGAGAAGATTCTACTATCAGATATAGAGTATATTTTTCATTTGTGTTATTATAGGTTTTTTTTCTGTTGTGTTCTGTAGAGGTTTGTTGAGAATAAACGCCTAGGTAACAACCTAGTAAATATGAGCACACCCAGTCCATTTAAAATAAGATGGTTATTTATCCGGGTGAAGTCCTTTACCGCATTCAGAATAAACATACTTCCTTCACCCAGATACAACTTTTGCAACCCACTGTCGAGATGGTTAAATGTTACCTAAATGGTTGTTTATGTATTCGAGTAAGTTGGTTTGGGGATTTGAATTGATATCACAACAAGAACCAATCAAATTAACAAGTGTCTCGCACCAGCTTTGCTAAAATATCATTGGGTTATTTATCATGTTCTTATATCATCTATGATAGGACAAGCATTTTTTTTAAATTTTTATATAAAAGATTGAATGTTTATATCTACCATAAAGATACATTTGAAGATACCAAAATTTAACAATTACCCCAAAAAATTTCATAAAAATTGCAGCAGGTTCAGGGGTTTGAACATGGCATATGCAGCCATTAAAGCTATGCCTGAACCTATTACACCTTGCGCAACTTCCCAAATCTTCAGTTTTCAACACCCTATAATACACAACTGTATAAACATATGATATAGCATACAGTAATGATGTTTTGGCAAAGCTGGCATGAGACACTTCTTCAAATTACAATTGTAGCACAAGTTATCCTACACTGTTCAGAATAAAAGTGACAACCCAAAGAGAATGAGTGAATTATGGAGGAGGTAAGATTTAATCGGGTTTTTTTATTCTGAATGCACTTCAGTGTGTTGAAAAAGATAGGCCTGGTAAGTTGGTGTGGCTCCTTGCTATGAAACTCTGTTTACTAATTCGATAAGTCAAATTCAAATCCCTGTTATAGATACAGAATTTTTTTTACCTAATTTTTTTTTAGTATGTGTTACATATTTTATGTACATGCTTAATATATACCTTTGAAATTAGATGCCCCAAATTCAATTCTACATTAAAAAAATGCTTTAACAGGCAGGAATCTTTTGGTATTCTCTCAAATACTTTTTCTTCGTCTATTTATGGATGCAATTGGAAACACCGAAAAGAACATTCTCTTTGTCTGTTCACAGACTCTTGTCATTAAGAGTGGCACAATTACCACACTCTGAGTGTTTTGAAAAGTTACTCGTTTTTACCCTGTCTCAATTCAGTGTGAAAGGGGGTGCATGTTGAAAGCCATTTTGCCACAGTTTGCAAGTGTGACTAGGTTTTGCTCAGCAAGAGAGCTTTACTGTATTGTAAACTAATGAATCACTTAATCAGTCAGTTTGCCCTAGACATTTTAAAAGGGTGTGACAGAATAAGTATAATTAAATGGTCCAAATGGGAATCTAGGTTGAAACATATGCTATAAGTAACATCAACTATGGCATTAGAAATTGATTTATGCAGGTTTTTCCCCTGATCTTGATGTGTCATTCAGAAAAGTGGGAAAGTAGGTGACAATTTGAAATCACTGAAATCCACACTTAAAATTTTACACTAATTGTATTCTAGAACGTTTCTTGTACTTTAGTTAGACTTAAATACCATTTTACGAGGTTTATCCTACCCATATACATGAAGTCAGAGATAAAACATTATGTAAGTGTCGGATCTTTACTTAAGTACCATTCTAGAATACAGGTAATAGACATCATTATCATTAATAATAAACCGATTCATTGCAAATAATCTTGAAGATAAATTCCGAATTGTTTCATTTTACATTGTACTATGTAAATGTATTATTTGTTAAAGGATGAAGTTTTGGTGTGCTAAATTTAAGTGCATCTCCATACAATTTTCTTGCGAGGGTCCAACATAATGTACCATTAATTTATGGGTTGCTCCAGCTGTAAAAAAAAGTAATTATGCTAACCTATTGATTGGGGAAAACGATGTAAGAGTAAAGGAGCTTTTGATTGACATTTTTTCAAGCTATCATATGGCAAATGATACACCATGACCACATCTGGTACCGCCTATGATGCTATGTGGTACATACTTAACTATAAGCAAATTCAGCACATAGGCATATACTGGTAGTTAAAACTTTCTTAACTGTTTTTTGATGTGTTAGACGAATGTTTTGGAACCAAAATGTATAGGGTGTTATAGTGCATAAAAAGAAAATAAAAGTATTTTTTCAATAATAAATAGCATAAGTTACATGAAATTATAAAATATTGAAGTTTTAATATTTCTTTTCAATTTTTCAAGTATGTGACGAGAACTATGAAAATATATTATTGTGGAACACCTTGTGTTTTGAGAAAGGATTCCACAACAGAAGATAATCTCCATTTTTCCATTTTTACCACCTTCGTTTGTAAGTATGGGAGAGCCAATTTCAGTAAACAATGCCGAAATTTGGTGTTTACTGTCCCCTTTTATAGTGGGCTCTGTACATGCAGATTTACTTAAATACATACGTATTTGTGTCTATACTGGTGAATAACTACGTTATACTTTGTAGATAACAAAGTACAATGAATGCACTTGTCAATATGACATATAATGAGTGATAAGCTGATTCATCAATGTCCAACAATTATGAATTATGAACAGAATGTAACAAGTAATTTTTACAATTATATTTTTAAAATGCAGTACACTGAATTAGCCAGCCTTTTGGCGGTAACTGCCGTCGGGGAGTTCGCCCCCAAAATACCTCTTATAGTGTAATCTCCACGTACCTATATAATAATATATTATGACATTAAATTTAATGTATTAGGTAGGCACATAATTCCTCATATTTATTTTATCTTTCTAGCATAACTTGTTGTCGAAATATGGGCTCTTGAAAAATGCCATTGGGGTTCATATTTCCCCACCTATCTCAAGAATATATCAAGGTCGAGGCCGAAACTACATAATTTAATTTTTAATGCCTGTCTGATATTATAATATATATACGTTTTAATTTAGATTTCAGTTGAGGGCTGTGGGAACGGGAGTTTCCCACCAGAAGATATTGGGGCGTACAAATGTACACCCTACTGCATGTCCGTATAAGGTACGTAAGGAGAGCCGAGTCCTCATACACGCTGGCAATCATAGGTCACGGCAACGCGTGTATATACGCGGGTAGTTGGGCAGCGTATCGGCGAGTGCGCGTATACGTGTATTCACGTAGGACCGCGCTACTTGCTGTTTGCCATTGGTCACTCGCTACGCCATGAGCGAATGTCGCGTTTTACCCGCCAATTGGCGTGAGTTCGATTGGCGGTTCGTGTGTATTATTATTACCCGAGCCTCGTCATCGTGTGCGTATAGGCCGAGCCTATCTTGGCTGGTGCAGGTGAACCCCACAGCACTACCCCCCAGCTTTTGCATTGCACAAAAGCGATACCAAAATAGGGGGAGTTCATCCGCCAAATCCTACCCTAACTTAATATTTCGATGGGACCTAGTGTCTACCATCTTTCTTCTCCATCTCCCAATTGTGGAGGAAGGAGGCAAAGGCCGCACCTGGGCTACGATATTGATCGGTGTGGGCCCCTTGTCTGTCCCTATAGGACATCCTACTATTTCTACCCCATCGATGGGGGGCTCGCTGGGCACGATTATCCTGGTGAGAGTAGGGAGTGGGACAAGAGTTAGGATAGTACATTTGAGAAGGGGGCATGTTGCTTTGGGTGTTAGCCCCTCCAACGTAGCCCCTAGGCATACCCCAAAGTGTGGGTAGCTGAGCTGCCACAATGGGTTCCAGTTTTGACTCTATTGCTCGAGTTTGGATTGTCCATTGTGGGAGAGGGGGAACAATGGGTTCCACTGCCTCTGCCACCGAGGGTGCAACTTCCATCGGGAGCGCCGGTGGTGGTTGTACAGTCGGGGCATCGTCCAGGATAGGATTAAGGAAAGGTACGACAAGAGGAGCCATTTTTCTTAATATTTCTCGGACGGGACTGCAGGGAGGAGGTAGGTTTAAAAGAGTATCCTCCGCTTCCTCTCGCAGTAGTTCCTCTTCCCTGGCCTGGTCAACAATGCATTGCTTGCGCATTTCATCTGAGAGGCGTTCCTCTGCAGATTCATCAGGCTGGGATGAAGTTCCGGATTTGGTTTGGTTTTCAGACATGATCGGGTGTGGTTTTCCAAAAATGAATTCAAAAATGTTTTGAAAGTTGTGTGAGGAGAGGGTCACCACTGTGGGAATAGGAGTTTCCCACCAGAAGATATTGGGGCGTACAAATGTACACCCTATTGCGTGTCCGTATAAGGTACGTAAGGAGAGCCGAGTCCTCATACACGCTGGCAATCATAGGACACGGCAACGCACGTATATACGCGGGTAGTTGGGCGGCGTATCGGCGAGTGCGTGTATACATGTATTCACATAGGACCGCGCTACTCGCCATTTGCCATCGGTCACTCGCTACGCCATGAGCGAGTGTCGCATTTTACCCGCCGATTGGCGTGTTCGATTGGTGGTTCGTATGTATTATTATTACCCGCGCCTCGTCGTCGTGTGCGTATAGGCCGAACCTATCTTGGCGGGTGCGGGTGAACCCCCCAGGGGCCATTTCACTCCTATTTATTTTGCTAGACCCTTTGAAGTGCAAATTTTTCATAGATTTGGCTTATTTTTAAGTATGTTTTAATACGTTTTCTTTTTTGATTAATAATTGAATAAATACATTCGAATTTGTTTGTTTCATCCAAATATGGAGGTATATAATGAATAATATTCGTTTTATCTGAATATAAACGTATGATAAATACCTAATATTCGTTAAATTCCCAGCGTTAGGCTAAAAGCGTACCCCCTGTAGACTTACTCCTAAGTATTCTCACCAAATTAAAATCCAAAAAAAATTTACAACAAATAAAAATATTATTATTTTAAGTTACCACACGATGCAGGTGTTGAAATAATTATTCCTCGTGTATTATTTATACAATTACATTCCTTGACATATTGAAAAAAGTACGAAATAAAAACATATTCTGGAAATACATTTATATAGATATCTTCTTTTTGATTAAAGTATATTTTTCAAATGAAAAATATAATTGTGTATCTACGTTAGAGAGCGATGATAGTATTGGTAGTATAGTGTATCCATCAGCTGTGGCTCTTCGAAGCAGTTTAGCCAAAGAGAATAAAAAGCTTAATTCAACCAACTTTTTCACAAAAAATTTTCCAATTTTCGGAAAACGCAAAAATTAATAATCAAAAAAAAAAAGAACAAGGTCGTCAATTACACGAATTTGCCGACTGCATCACCATATTTTGACAACTGAGATTTGAACTAAGGTGGTAAGACATCCTATGCACAAAGAGTCCCTGCCCATCGGCCTCCCACTCATACGCACAGAAATGGTATTAAGAACACTTTGTAACGCTCAGAAATTGGGGAGAACTCAATCTACTACCATAAATTCTCCAAGGAGTCAGTTGCAGATGAGAAGGTTGAGGTTATTTTGTTCGATAACATTTGGGAAACTTCGTCATGTGAAACATATAATGTACTCAACTTTCTAGGCCAAGACCAAAGCACGACAATATTCATTTCAGTCAGACACAATCTCAGCTGAATGAACTGTCACCGAATTGTATTTTTCCCCTTCTGAGTGACCTTGATTTTTGTGAGTTTGTTGTCTAACTGAATTTGGAAACAATGTGTAGCCACTCACAAGCATTTTGTGCATGAGTGAACTGATCTGATCTGTTCTGTTCCCCGTACTCTACAGAAATTACCTGTTTGAAGACCACCCTGATTAGCTTAGACTGATTCAATCTTTACTGGTAGACAACTGCGAAAAGTTATTTTCACGTTGGTGAACTCCAACTTTGGTTTGAGCCAAAACTTACTTCAATTTTAGGGTGACAAAATATGTACAAACGTCTGTTTGTAAGGTCGTTCGCAAAATTGAAATCAGGGATGCAAGCCCAAAAATATTAGGTAGCAACTTTTGCAATAATTTTCCTATAGATTCATGAATTTATTGAGAAAAAAAAATTCGTGAGAAGAGTAAGCGGAAATAATTTATTAACTTACCTATTTTTTGTTTCTAGAACATTCATACCTATATACCTACAGCGTTTTTTTTTTAACTTTGTAGGGGATTTGACACCCAAAACCTACCCTTAAATACGGCCATGTCGGCCATGCTTTCTCTCTCTTCGTCTCTTTTTTTACTTCGTTTTTCTCGACCGACTATGAGGAAGCTCCTTTCCCTGTCACCCCCTGAATACGCCTTTCGTTCATTCCTGAGGGACCTATAAAAAAAAAACTCTTGCGCCCCAAGCTTCGCAAGAAAAATTAGATTTTCTTTGTTTAAAAATCACCTCTGTCGCCAACATTTTTCTAATAAAATAATATATAAAACATTTATATTTTTTGCAAAAATTTCCAATATCACACAAATACGAAGCATGCGATGAAATATACTGATTCCGTATTATTCTTTCAAAATATTTTATAAATTATTTCTTAATTTTTGTGTCAAAAATAATTATTTTTTCGCGAAATGAAAAATTATTCCCAGTTCTAACCAGCATGATTTCTAATTCCACACTTTCAAACCTGTTAAATAAGACCATGATGGTTGGGACCAAATCGAAGTTTATGGAAAAATTTTAAAATATTGGGCTGGGTTTGGTCAACGGTTTCGACTGCAAAACTTATCTTAAACGAAAAATAATTTTCAGATTATCGAATAAAATTGTAATTCTCCAGGCTGATGGAGGAGGCCCCTCCAACAGCCCCAAGTAATGAACCATAATACCAATAGGAAACGAATTTGGATGCGTGAATTTTGTGACTAAAGCTTTAAAATTACTCATTTTAGAGCCATTAATCTACCAAAGATGCAACAAAATCACCCCCACCAGATGTACTGTAAATCCTATCAGCACCAAAATTGGTGGGTATTGTTCCAGACATAAAATACGTACGTATACCAAATTTCAGGCTGTCGATTGAAAATTGTGACCTGTACGCAGTTCAATAAAAAATGCATATAAACTGACCTACCGGACGGACCATGCACCCGATCCGGACCAAAAACAATAGAATTTTTTCTTAAGTAGATCCGAATAAGTGTTTCAAATTTCGAAACCATCCAATAAAAATTACGCCTGGAAATGGACTCGACGCAAAAGGAGGTACATACAAAAAAAAAGATGAATTCTCAAAAATAGTTTCAAAATGCTCAGAAGATTATAAATCGAAAAACGTACCCACTCCTACCCCTGGGTTCGAATACTCAAGTAGTTTTAATGAGTAGATTTTTGAAAAAAATCTACTTAGAACGTTTAACACTCTATTCCTATTACGTTGAAGGAAAATAGTGTCAACTCTTTTATTTGCTGATGCTCTACAATTTGAACTTTATATTCACTTTAGCCCCATAAATTATTTTTTACAATACATGATCAGAAAGGCCATGTTTATAATCGTATGTTTCAGGCGAAAAGCAACTCTTGTCATTTGTGAACTTATGCTAGCCTCAAAGTAAAATGATTTCTCCCAATTTAGAATTATAATTTTTTTAGAAAGGGATTCAAACCTGCGAGACCCTCACGTTAGAAGGCAGACTTCTTAACTACTCAGCTACTCGGGCTACTTGAGGAAAGGCAGACAGTATGACTATATCTGTTTATTTTGATTTTTTTTTTTTTTTTTTCATTAAAATTGCTTATTAATTATTCCGTTGCTTTCTAATCATTAATTATAAAAAATATCTTCCTCAACAAGGTTTAAAAGTGAGTTTACGTGACTCAGGAATTGCACACTCGATACGTTTTGCAAACTTGCCCTCGCATGCAATTCCTCACTTTCAAACCTTTGTGTGTAATATGCTATTTTTCGACATCTTATTATCTGTATCTATTTTCCGTCGTTGCCTGTTAAAGCTCAAAAATATTCGAAAATTTTACATTAAGCTTCTTAATCAATTCCAATTTTTTTTTTTTGGAGTAGAATAAAATTGCCTGTCGGCTACAGTAGTATTTTATATTTGTTTCCAAATATCGAAAACCATAAGTCGATGCGTCAATAGATACCAGACTCATCTCGTCGAAAAAAAAACAAAATAATTCATTCAAAATTCTAATGTAAATACCGTTTTTTGCGTGCCTTATATGTATAAATGGTGCGCAATT
This sequence comes from Ericerus pela, assembly GCA_011428145.1. NCBI lineage: Eukaryota > Metazoa > Arthropoda > Insecta > Hemiptera > Coccidae > Ericerus > Ericerus pela. The sequence goes on along the minus strand of WOFM01000527.1, from coordinate 428,625 downwards.
CCTTCCGGATTGTGCGCACTATACTCATTTAGTTTCAAAAATGGTACACAATATTTACACCAACGAGAACTTAAAAATGCGTTTTTAATATCTATAGTGTCCGCACGCTGCTTGGGAAAAACTTTTTTTACATTAAATGGAGAAACACCTACGTTTTAAAAGGTGTCGTCGTAGAGAATTTGGATTAATCGGTAATAAAAAATTGAATGAGGCTACAGTTTGGTATAATTGTATCTAATACAGACTGGGAAATGCGCAGTCCGAATAAGTATATACCTGTATTATTTGTTTGTAACCAAGTCTATCAATTTTAGAGAATTTTCACTCGTTTAATGTCGACAAACAACCCAAATTAAATATCTACGTTTCCAAATTTTACTAACAAAAACGCATTTTATTATGTGATGAGAAACTTTATTAAAATTGACTGTCTATGTTTGAAAATATGCCGTCACAGTACGTAGAAAATACGCATAATTATGTGGTTCCCCACGAGCGTTTCAATAACTGCGACAGTGCTGTCAAAAATCACCTCAATTATTTCAATACCTAATTAATATTGCTGGAACTGCGTCCAATATTACCAGTAGATCGTACGTACCTCCTTCTTATAAACATGATTTTAGTCTCCAACACTGATTGTACATATTATTATAAAGAAAATTCGTAATAATAAGAGACTATTCTTATAATACTTACATTAATCCGTTACCTACGAACGGGAATTGAGTGTACACCAGTGGAATCACTGAAAACAATTGAAAAGCGAATTTAAAATTTCAGACCTTCAGTTGTTAAGCGATTTCGTCAATGATCAGCTATAAAATCAAAACTGAGGTACTGAAAAGGCGTCGATAGTAGGTAATAAAAGAAAATAGTGTGAAAATCTAGGAAACATTCAGTTTTTGGCAGGTTTTTAAACATGCTATTTAAGATTGTACTCGTGAATTATTAGAGTTGGGCTTGGGATATAGCACCTTGATAATTTTCCATTTTTGTGAAAAATCATGACTTTTGGCATAAATATCATAAATTTCATGTATCTTTATGCACATACACTTTATTAATCTATATTAATAAATAATAGGGGGGAAACTGTGGTTTGCCAGGAGGGTAGCCTACATAAGGCTTCCACTAACCGCAGTCTCGACAGTATTTTTTAATCCGACTTGCTGTCTTAGACAGAACCACTTGCCATTGGGTGGCGGCCACAAAATTATCACTCAACACATCCTTAAAAAGACCGTCATGAATTCGAATAAAAACACAAACTCCAAAAGTGGGTACATAGAAAAATATAAATTAGCGTTCGGATCGATATACCAGACAGAGAACTGAACGAGTGAAAAAAGTTTACATTCATAGTTTACATCCGAGGTAAAATATTGAGTACAAAAAACAATAAAAGAGGGGAAGATCGGGGAAAAAAGCAAATTTAAAAATAATGAAGCAGCAACACTCCACGAAGCAGATCAGTTGAGTGGTGACAACAACCAAGGAAACACTGTGGCAGTGAAGAGAAGGGGAAGAAAGTAAGAAATTGGGAAAAATGGAAGAGAATTGCAGTCTGTGGTACAGTAGCTACGAAAAGTGAAGATGAGAAAATAAGACAGAGAGAGACTACAAAATCGTGTTCACGTTTCACTGGAGAACTACTGGACCGATTTTAGATGAATCTTACATGAAATTGATCGGCGTGTTCAAAGGAAGGTAAGTGAAGAAGCTACACGTTTGAAAATTGGTTAGATTGTTTTTGAATTATCTGTAAAAAACCGTCCATCAAGGTCAATTTGCTATTTCAATTATAAATGAAAATTCAATGATTTGTGTAACGAACACATTTGCATTTTGGAAACGAGTTTTATTTTTTCACTCAATGATTTCTTAGCTGCTATTTACGTTAAACAGCTACTGTGGGTTTGGTTTTGCTAGAAAAAGGAAAAAATTTAATCCATTTCATAATTACCGTACTTATAATTTTTCATCATTCATGGCTATTTCAAAATGAATGCACAAAAAATCAAATTAAGAAAAAATTTGCCATTTTTGGAATTATTTATTATTGCAAAATATTTAAAAAATTAGCAATTGTAGAAAAATATTTTCAGCATGACCCCACCCATTGTTTAATGACAAATTCATTTCTATCTCTCAAGTTTATTTAAAACGAATTAATTAGTAGTTTTGATGGTGAGTGAAACTACAAGAGCAAAACTTTCAACTCTGTTTGATGCCAAGAATTAACTTTCTCTATTTAACTTCTTTCCTTTCAGTTATATGGTGAAAATAGGTTTATCAGAAAATTAACCCCTCTAATTTTCCTACAAGTTGTATTCAATACATATTTTTCAAAAACGCCTATTTTCCAAGAAAAACTGCATAAAATTGGAGAAAAAATTGAAATTTGTATTTCTTAGTGACAATTTTTGGTGTCTGTGGGTGAGAAAAACTCAAATTGCCGGGAGCTGAATTGACGCTAGGCGTCCATCTTGTTAACGAATGGCAGATGATTTTCTGAGATATCCAAAAGTATTTTCCAATGGCTGAATTTCTTTTCCATTACAATGTTAAAGCGAATTAAATGCAAAAAATTGAGTAAAATTTGAAGCAAAAATTGAGTTTTTAGAAAAAGCTTAGTAACTTCTGAAATAATGGATATAGAGCTCTGGGAATGAGCTCATTGAATTTCTCATTGAAAAATACATAAATTTCATATACAAAATTGGAGAATTTGAGAAAAAATTGAAATTTGAAGTTTTTGATGGTGCTATTTTAATTTTCTGAAGGTTTTATTTTTAATTTTACCGAATAATGCCAAAGATATAATTTTCATTGCCATACTTTTAATTTTACTAATGCCGAAAAATCCGCACCCAAGTTATAATATAAGTAATGTAGTATTGTACGTAGGTATGTATTGTATTTAATTATGTATTGTACTGTTTAGGTTGTTGACAGAGTGGATTTCAAAAACCCTGGTAGTGGTAGAGTGGGTTGAGTACATATGTTAGAATAGTTGTGTATATATATATACCTAGCTGCAGCTTTGTATTCAAATTTGTCTTAAAAATATTCTTATTATAATAAATCATTCCAATGTGTCATAGGGAAAAATTTTGGTAAAGATCATAATATTATGCACGCAAACTATTAGAAAAAGTGCATTCTTTTATAAATGCTTCGTACTTCCCGTCTCTATCTCGATTAGTTTGAGTTATTTCAGTTGGAAATGTAGAAAATACCAATTTGTCTGAAAAATTTTCATATTAAGCTCTATTTGATAAGACTATCCAACTTACACCAACCTGCATCATAAGGACTATTCTAAAAATATAACAATGTTACGTGACTGCACCAAGTTTTACTGGAATATTTTTAGAGTAGCGCCAGAGGTGTACATTGGTTTAAGTTGGTGTAGTTATATCAAACAGAACTATTATTCTCAACATTTCTGAAAGCTACAGCCGAGTGTGCAACTGTTCCAACACATATATACGTACTTATGAAAGAAAATAATATACTTTGTTCAATTTCTCTTAATCATGGATTATAGTCCATCCAACGAAATATGATCCCTGCCCCTTAAAATAACATTGCCGAATATTCACATTTTCATGTATGGTAATACTGAGGTAATTGTATATTTTATATTCCCTCATATTCAAATTGGCAATAATGAGTAAATAATGCATGTAAAATTGTACAATAGTTGCGGGTTGTATTTTTTTCTGGGATCAACTCTCACTGAATCGACTATAGTAATTTTTGATTTAATCAAAAAAGCAACTTACTCCGAAAATTTTCTTGAACATTAATAACACTATCTTCGGCGAACGGATCAATAACCCTGTGAAAAAATAAAAATAAATGATTTATCAAAATGGGGCTTATAGCTAGGCTTACCATATACATCCAAAGTTGACCTGGACTGTCCCAGTTTGAGGTAATTATCCAGTAATGGTCTCCATCTTTTGAGCTTCATGTCCTAGTTTCAGATATTTCTTTGATTTTTTTCAACTTTATTAAAACTATGAGACCTGCCTATAAATACTGTTTTTATTTGAAATATGCTAAAAATAAGTTGAGTAAAAATGAATTTTTAATGATACACTTTTATTAAAACAGTATAAAATTGAAATGCTGTGTGAGACCTAGCGCACTCATACAGTTGTCAGGCCAGACTACAGTTTTGTTTTTGAGTGAGTGTGCTATCCAGTTATCATAAAAAGTCTAAATTCTGGCTTCATTTAACATTCACAGAACTAAATGTAAAGCAACTGCACTGAGTTAAATAAAAGTGTATAAAAAATGAAATATGCTAGCTTATCGGATGGGATTTGAACATACAACTGACCAGTGAAATAACAGATTTACATACAATGATTTTTATTCATTATTCTAGCCCTTTTGCCACAAACATTGCATATCTATATACAATATTACAAAATTTTAACACAGTTCGGAGTGTCATTTATGTAATGCCAACCCCATATATTTAAAATGTCTTTATGATAATGCAGGATTTTTGATAGGTAAACATCTTAGCACTAGGTCTATGGTAGGGGCTGAATGAGAATTAGTACGATCGTCAGATTTTTGTAACTTTAACTCTTCAACTATAAATCTCGTTTGTGTGTGTTACATGTAACCTACACAATGAGAATTACATTTAGATATTTTTATGTTTACACATCAATCCTTCATGAGATCCCAGCCGAACTCACGCCTTTTTTTTAATCATGATTGCGACCATTCGCAGGGTCAATAGTAGGCAAGATATAGGCAAATTGGACAGAGTTTGTTTCTTATCAATTAACACTAATTTTGGAAGATTTCAGTGGGAACATCTTTATATACTGACCATCTGTGAGGTATTTTTCTTTTTGTTGTTTCTGTTTCCGGCTTCAATATTGTTTTGACCATTGAAACACCAACAAATGTTTGATAATCAAAACATTATATATTTATAATTATCAACAATAAAACTTTTTTTTAGATATAAGTTAATCTCGAATATAGATTTTTTAAAACATGATATTATGACTCAACATTTCATTTTTGGAAATGTATCACGGTCCAAAGTTGCATTCATGAAAATACGTCATGGCACGGTGTTGCGTATTATAATTATGCATCTCTAAAAATATAAAACTGGCTGAACATTATACCATAAACATAGTACCTACCAGCAGAATGTGTTGAAAATGTACACGTGGGGAGAAGGTCCCATTAACATCATTCTATACTGGCTAGATTCTCTCGTATTTAAACAGGAATTTCAAAATCCTAATAATTATCCTATGATAAGCTTGAAAAAAAATTTAAGCTAATAAAAATATCATAATTCTAAAGCAGCTAATTGCACTGAAGAAGCACGTTTTCAAGTCACAAAAATCTCAAAATGCTAGGGCAGCATGCTCAATGAGAAAGCAGGTTTCAAAATTATTTCCAACTTTCAATATTATTGTGAAGAAAGTTTTGCTGGAAAAGAAAAGTTTTTGTTACCAGGCTCGGAATTTTAGAGTTGCGAGTTCTACAGATGACAGAGCAATGTTTTCAAGTTATGATGTTTTCATCATCTTCAGGTAGCAAGTTTTGTTAAAAGAGAGTTTTCTTTTTTTGAAAATTAGCTAAAATATTTGATACAAAATCAAAAATATGATCTGTTGACCGCCGAAGTTGTACCATCGTAAAGTTAATTTCAGTTGAATTTCATTTTTATTTTTTAAATGAACTTAAAAAGAAAACATTGTCAAGTTTTACCTGATTTTCATGGAAAGGAAGCTGTTTTCTAACAGAGCCTGTTGCCCTTGTATTTTAAGATATTAATGAATTTGAAAACCTGCTTTTCTCATAACGCTTGCTGCGCTAGAATTTTGACATTCTCAAAAAACTTGATAGACTGAAATTATTTTCGGTAGATTTCAACTAGGCCCGATTATTTGACCGGCTAGTCCACACTCTTCAGCAAATATACATATTCCCAATCCCAAAAGCAATGTTGGCCCAACCTGAGGAATCTGAATTTTTTTTATTCTTCTTCTTCAGTTCGTAATCTTAATAAACCAAACCAAAAAAGAGGCACCCAATAACGCTATACCCACATTATTTATCACGTTCTGCGAATCACTAATGTACATTAAACTAGAAATACTTCTCCATTATTTGCGAGAGAAAGTCAAACCTCCTCAAGTACCTAGCCTACTTTCACTCTCTCTCTCTCTCTCTTAAACAGGAAAATAAATTAAATTTCTACTGAAAAAATTTTGATTGAAAATATCGAAAACCAAAATAAGTATGTTTACATACGACGTATTTATGGGGACAGCTCTTCAAAAGTGAAGACATTTTTTGTAGCAGTGTTTAGATGGTCATGCGTCCACAATTGTATTTAATACTCTGTGATTGCAATGTTACAAAATTATTTCAATAACTTTTTATAATTGTTCCAGTACAATGTTTTTCATTGCAACCTCCTTGTTTCATCGCATGGGTATAGTAATTATAATATATACTTTAGCGAACTCAAACAGTATCAGCAAGTTTCTGGTACATTACCATTAAGTACATTTATCTTCTTTTTTTTTTACACTTTTTGGAATGAGATATAATTCTAGTGAATCAGTAGCTCTGATAGGACTACACCAACTTATACCAACGTACACCAATCTACACCAGTAAGGCTATTCCACAAATATTCAAGTAAAACTTGATGCAAAATCACATAACATTAGCTCTATTTGATCTGACTACACTCACTTACACTAATCTACACTGGGAGGGCAATTCCACAAATATAGGAATGTTATACGACGTTGCGCCAAATTTTACTTGAATATTTTTTATTTGTAGAGCAGCCCTATCGGTGTAGGTTGGTGTAAGTTAGTGTAATCCTATCAAACAGAGATATTCATACATTTGTGGAATCACCTTCCCCCTGAGAGGTTGATTTCATAAATGTAAGAGTAGCTCTAATACACCAACTTACACCAACATACCAGATGTCTCACATATCAATTTCATCCAGTTTCTTAGCTGTTATCAGTAAACATTTTTGGACATTGTACAAATGTTATAAAATTGATGCAATGTTACAGTGAATGAATATTGTCTTATACGCCATTTTGAAAAACATTGTCGCATTGAAAAATCATGATGTCACTTATGGGTGAATGTTATGATGCATCACCAATGTAACAATTGTGACTGAAACATTTTTTAATCCTTGCCAATCAAGAACTTGGAATAAAGTAAACTCATCTGCCATACCCACATGTATTTGTGCGAAGTGCAAACTTCTAATAACAGTATATTTTTGCATAAGTAAAATACTATTAACGCACGTCGAAATGAGCCAATTAATTTATCCTGACGCATTTTGAGCTAAGTTAGCCCTCAGGCTAATTTACTTGATATAGGTAATTCCTCCATTTAAGATTACTGTTATGAGCAAAAATTTCACTTATTCTGACTGATGCCAATAACAGTAGGGGCGACTCGGGCATAAGGACTCACTTTAGTTTGGAACATCATTAAAAAAAAACTACTGGCCCAAATCTCTCAAAAATACATCTTCAGCAAGGGTAAACATTTGGCTTTAACATTTTTTTTTCAAAATTTTAAAAACATTTTAAAGGGTCAAAATTTTGAATTTAGTTGGATACACTCAAAATCACCAAAAGGAATCATAACCTAAAAACGTCATTTTTATGCATAAAAAGATGAAAAATTAGGATTAGAATTTTATTTTCAACTGATGAATACAAATAGAAGAAAATTAATTATTTTTTTAAATTTAAAGACTTTCTGCCTGAATTGATGCAGAAATCACAAACATAAAATCCAATAGAAACATAATCTGTACATTCTTTGTGGGCCCATTTGGAACAAATGTTGCACTGGAGCCACTTCTCTCCATCCTGCAAAATGGAGGAGTTGCAGATAAGACATGGATAATCTGAATCGTCTGTATTATATTTTTCATGTTTTTTTTTTTCATTTTTGTCCATTATTAAACATCGATTTACAGGTTTTTTCTTCCCTTTTTTTTTTTTAGAAACACTCTTTTTCGGGGGTTTTAATTTTATTGGCTTTTTATTCTCTCGGATTCGATTTTTTCTTTTATAATCGTACACCATTTTCAGCTGTAAAAGATTCCAAGTTACTGCAAATTTTGTATAGAAGCACAGTATGGGCAAAAGGAATCAGTGATTCATTTTGTCTGGTTCTTTTTGCCCGAAAGTTGGTTTTTCGAAAAAATGAAAAATAAAGTTTACTTACTCAATAATACCATAATATAATGAACACTGGTGAAAACTAAACAAAATTTGCCGTAACTCCGAACCTTCAAGAAGTTCAATTACTACACAAATTTTTAAATCATTTCAGTTTTCATTTTCTTGATTCAACGAATCTGACAGCATGTTTTCACATTTTTGCTTATCACAAGAATAAAAATAATCAGATTGGAGATCTTAATATTGCCAATTATACAGAATATGAACCTCTATGGAATGGCTGTGTTGCCAATTTTTTGCAACAATTTGATAAGAAAATATTAAGGAGATTCTTTATGCCCGGGTGGGTCCTTATGCCCGAGTCTCCCTTATTTGTACTTGAGAGGAAAACTTTTTAGATGTGAATGCGTATAAGTCACATTATATTGATGAAAGCTTTAATCCAACGGTGGTTTTAGGTTGTATTGTCGGTCGCATTGGTTAAACAACAAAAATTGATGTAGGCAATTTCATACATACCCAAAAAAGAATGATTTATCCAAGAATTCAAATTCCTGTCTGATACTATCTCGTATTTCGAAGAACTGAGAAAAGAAATAATTGTTCTCATGGAAGATTACCTATAATTTTTAAAATAATGTTAGTATTTTATAAAATTATATGGCTCAGCATTGAAGGAAATATTGGCGTACCCAAAGGAGGGAAATACAGGTGACATATTATTACTCTGGCTTTTTTTAACCGTTATTAAAGATAACATTATGATGTAAATTTGACTGGGAGTCAGATAGTTATTTCATTTCGCGTCAAAAGAAACGTGTAGACACCAGAAAGTCAAGAAATTTTCATGAATTTTGAAAATAATTCTAGTAAAGATTGCGGCGCTAGGAATTTGGAATGTTAATGGCTCTTGAAGACTTGCTTTTCCAGCGAAGCCTAAGGCGTTGGAATTTTTTGAAGTTTCATTGTTTCCGTCAATCAGCCATCGCATAATTTTATGATTGATGTAATATATTATTACAGACACAATCATATGAGTAATATTTTATATGAAAATGGTGATTATGATTATTGATTTTCCTTTGAGTGAATATTTTTTTTTTTTTTTTCAACTTTGGATCATAAATTTTATATTTTTTGTAGAGTGAAGATCAAATAAAAATTTCTTTTTTATCCTTTGAGTACCTCTTACACATATACGGTACCTCTATTTAACGTACTGCTACGCCATGTAATTCGCAATAGCAGTTTTTGAGAAAATTTTGTCATTGAAAATGCTGAAGGATGTTTTTGAAATTTAGAACTAATAAATTTTTATGACCTCTCTTATGGAAAGAAGTTATATGGATATACAAGTATTTATATATATTATCCAGTAGATACATATATATGGTCGAATATTAAAAATAAGACTTCATCTTCAGAAAATTCGCCACTCAAATCTAGTGATGGTTAAGAGCATTTGCTTTTTTTGAAATGCTTGAATTAAAATAAATTCTTGAAATTTAAAATAATATACTCAATAATGAGCATATGCTGAAAAATGAGCAAATGTTCGAAAATTTATTAGCATTTTCAATAGTTCTGGTTTCAGGACTAAACAAATGAATGATAAGTTTAAAAAAAATCAATTTTCAAAATACATATTTATTATAAATCACTATGTGAAATCTAAAGCACTCACACGGCTGTTTCCCGTACTACGTTTTGTTCTCGAGTGTGTACACTATCTAATGACCATCCATAAAGTCTAAATTTTATCTTCACTTAACAACTCACGGAACATACGGACTGAGTGAGAATATAATTATTGTAACTTGTAAGTTTATAACTGATTACATTTTGTTTTAAGAGGAAATATTAAAAATTCTTTAGCATGCTGAGAAAATGCTGAGCATGGTTGAGCCAATACAAAATGCTTGAGCATTTTAAGCATGAGCATGTACTGCCCAAATGTCTGAACGTACTCACATTTGCTCATCAATAATACTGTCACCCCTGCACACAGACTAATACTTCCCGCACTACACGGAAGAAAAAAACATTTTTGCAAGTTGTCTCAATCAATTTCCATAATCACGATCCATAATATGCATTTAATGCGAAATCTTTAAAATTTTTCAATCGAAATTCAAAAACTCTTTTTGAAACTAATTATTACGTGGCAAAACTAAATGCTATTTAGAAAGCAGCCTTCGTAGTGAAATATCGACTAAACTGATTTCAAAAAGGCCCTGCAGGTATTTCCTATTCGTCCTTGTAGGAGCCTTAAAAATGTAGCATTTTCAGGAGCATTTCGAATATTTGGAATGTTTGGTCGCATTGTCAACGCATCGATATACGAGAACACGATATCGTAATTTTCATTTCTTTTTGTCTTTAAATAAGATGTCGCTGGAAACACCAATGGAAATAAATATGAATTTCGGTGATATACAATATCAAAATTAGGGTGATGAGTGCGCATTTCCCCAATATAAATAGGATAAGATTTAATATAACTCCTCCATAATAGAATGATTCAAATTATTTTGCAGTCGAAGTTGTGACCGTTCTTTGAACACTAACTACATCATTTAGGTGTGAAATACTGATTAGATTTTTAGTGCCGCCTACCTATATCATCATACACGTGTTGTAATTTTTGTATCTTAGAACAGATGAAATACCAGTTCTAGTTCGAAACGTGGTATCTACCATAGACAGCTTTTGGCAGATTGGGAGGAGAGTGACCATTTGCTAGCTCGGTCCAAGTGAGGTTTTACAATAAACTATATTTCCCTAAAAAATTTCTTTATAATCTGTACTCACTGTTCCAAACATGTTATTCAGGAATTCGATTTCCTCAAAACTGTTCGGGAAACCAAACGAATAATTTCCACTGTCGAATCGTGCAATCGAAGCCATTATCGTTTTCGTGTCTAATATTGTGCTGGATCGTATCATCGAGACAAGTTGACCGTAGAAATACTTGAACAACTCACGAACCTGAAGTACACCAGCCACCAGGTATGAAGAAAAACACAACATATTAATTGCATTTCACAACAGTCTGTTTCTGTTACATAGCTAGGTACTGAAATAAGAGTAAAGCATCGGTGTAAACTCATTTCTTTCGGAGGATAACGTAAAAAAAAAAAAAGTTAATGAAAGCATGCGACAACCAGCGAAAAAAAAAATCTGATGTAACATTACATTGTGGTACAATTTTCACCTGGAATTACTTTAAACTAGTCTTAAAATTGAGGAGAAAAGAGAAAATCGTGGAAAATTAGGTAACTTAATACCTACCTATTATCTTACCTTGTACAATTTTTTAACTGAAATTATACATGATGAAGTAATTTTACAAGTCAAGTAGGTACAAGTTATTTACAGTATAATTAGTCCAGTCAAAGCAACATTAATATAAGGAAAAAAAAAAATCAACACACAAACTTTAACTAAATACCTATATAGGGTTGTTGGTTGGGTTCCCTGGATTAACATACTAAAAGTTGCATTATCCCCATCGTTTTAATTTTTGTAGAAGGATATGTTTATACCCCAAAATTTGGTTTCTCCCATTTTTTTTTTTGCGAATTTTGATTTTATGACAAAAATAGGTCTGTACAAAACTGTTCAATTTTCTCCAACGCCCCCCTTTTTCTCCAGAGAGTCTTGAAAAAACAATTTTTCAGTGAATATGTTCGATTGAGATAAGTGTATGGGAAATATAACTCGTAATTATATCATACTATGTAGATAATTCGCATATTCACTCAATACATATTTTCTACACATCCGCTTCCCTTCCATAACCATTTACCATCCCTTCCTACTTCAAAATTTGTTCTCTAATGTCCTCTTCCCCTCCAGAAAGTCTTGAAAACAACTATATTAACTGAATTTGGTTGTTTTCAAGACTCTCTGCCGGGAAGGGGGCGTTGGGGAAAAAAATTGCATCTTACCCTATTTGTTGGAAGGTGTTATGGAAGGGAGTGGATGGCTATAAAATATCTATTGGGTTCACGAATTATCTACACGGCATGATAATTACGAGTACTATCACTCATTTAATGCTATTGAACATATTCACTAAAGAATGGTTTTTTCAAGACTTTCTGGAGGGAAAGGGGGCGCCGGACAAAAAACTGCTTCAAATTTTTTTTGTAGAAAATTTTATGTTTAACAATTTTGTACTTACTATTTTTATCACAAAATCAAAATTTGCGAAGAAAATTGAAGAAACCAAATTTTGTGGGATAACACCCCCTCTCCAAAAACGAAAGGGGTGGAGGGGGAGGAAATTTCAGTATGTTAATCTGGGGGACCCTCCCTACAACCTTATATAGTTAAAGTTTATGTGATAAATTTGTTTTTTTTTTGTTTTATTTTTGTAAGATTTGACTGGACATAAGCTTATTCAATATAAAATTTTTGTCATTATTTTAAGAATAAAATATTGAAAAACGGACTTACGGTTTTTTTGTTTCGTTTGGTAAACTTGTCGCTAATATAATTATAAACTGTTGGGAATCCATATGTTCTAGCTGTGACCAGAAGGCAGTATTCCTCCCTAATAAAAAGAAAATTCCTCAAATATCATAGTTTCAGGATTAAATTTAGTCAAATTTCAACTACAGTTTTCCAGCTGTTTCCATCGTTTGAATAATGTACCAACCTGGACTTGTCTGGAATTTTTGCTTGTTTTCGATAGCTAGATTCTAAAGCTCGTAAATCGGCTTTTAAATCTGAAATGTAAATTCTAACCATATGCCACCATAATGCGCAATCTGTAATTTAATAACAAAAGAAAATTGTTTGGTACCATTTTTTAAATTACTTCGTAAATGTGAAAAGTGAGTTTTAATTTTTCTGAAAAATGAACAAATAGTTATAAAATGTATCTTTGGAAATATGGAGACGGAGCATTTAGGTTCTAGAATAGCCTGCCTATATCGGTCTTATTTCTTTATTCTTAACGTCATAAAGACACTGCTGCTCACTTAAGTGCCCAAAGTCTATGGTTTTTCAACATAAGTTTGAAAATTTTAATAGCTTATCTGTTTGATAAAAAAGAAGTCGACAAACGTAATACCAAGCACAGTGATTAATCCACAAATTGTAAATTTTTATACCATTTTGCTAGAGATGTTAACTTTCTGATGTTTTAATAATTAGGTTAAATATTAAGTTTAAAAAATACACTTTTATAAGTATAAAAAGTAGTATGAAGTGAAGCCTAGCACATTCTAACACACACACACACACATATATATATATATATACATGTATATATTAACACTACGAAGACTGGAATCAAAAACAGGTGTACCTACTCATCCGCCACTATGCAATGAAATCGCAAGCCAATAGAACGAAATCAAGAGTATAAAAAATAGTAAAAGTTATTTTTTTAACCCTCTTACGTGCCAAAAAGTTTGTAGTTTCAGATACCAAAATTGTAAATGCACCTCCATATTAAATTATCTGCAATATATTCAGAAATCTAAGATGCACCTTCCAGCTTGCGTGCTCGCATATTCAAAAACATACGAATAGAGCCTATTTAGGTTATCCACAGATATTTATGTCATTATGCTAGATTCACAAATGTCATGGTCAAGGTATGTGTGTCATTGACCCAGAACTGTGAAATCTGATGGATAGAATATGTCCAAATTAAGATTTTCTCTTTTTAATAAGTATGGTGACTGGAAAAAAAATTTTTGAGAAATTTTTACAAATGGCCCCTGTCAGTTGGTTTATATTTACACTTTTTCAGGTTTTGAAATACTGTCGGTGCTTGTAGGATTTCAATACTTTTTTAAGCCAAATTGAGAATTACAGGTTTCATTTGCTGTTTACCAAATTAAATAAAACTTGCCATATTCATAATAAATTATAGCCTGCATCAAACAATTACAAATTTATAACAACCTATTGCGAATAAAGTACACCTACTCACAGAGTGATCGTGGATTCGTGTCGTAAAGGAATTTCAGCATCGACTCCAAATAATTCATATCTTGGATATAAATTTTGCGACCTTGCTCAAATTGCGTTTTCATCGATGGATTAAAGCTGAAAAGTGTACCGATTAACGTCGACCAATTAATCTAAAATGAAAACACGAATAATTCATTGGAGCATTAAAATACAGATTAGGTTCGGATCTTGGGTGAAAATCAGCAATATTTTCCATATACTTACTACAGGATTTTTATCCGTTTTAGTGTCGAAAGAATCTGTAAGCTCTTGTAGTTCTTTGATTGTCATTTCCTTGCCATTTTTTTCTGACTTATGTGCTTTAACAGTAATCTACACATATTTTCAATTATCCATATAATAAAATTGTATAAAAAATAATCACAAATACCTATCGTGAATACAGTTCTAACACGTATGAACTTACTCTTTGACTGAAAACAGAGAAAGGAGGTGAAACATAATATTATGTCTGTTTTAATATTTTAGGAGCAAAGAATAAAAAAACTGATTTGGTCAAGAAATTTTACTATATTTTTTTGGGGTTTCACAAAAATCCTTTTCTTTTTCTGTAATTTATAAGAGATTAGAATAAAAAATGATAATTTTATAGGGATTTGTGTTTTGCTTTGAATTGGAAAAAAAATTTATATAATTTCACTTCAATAGGCTTACCATTTTCTGAAAAAAGATCACAGTGAAAATCATTACGATGTCAAATGAAAAACAAAATTTAGTAGAAATGTTTAAAGTGAAACTTCTTATAATTTGCTGCTCTGACATGAGTATGAATTTCCAATAACAAAGCGAGTGTGAAGAAAAACCATCCTATGATTGACCCCATAGATCTTACTATAGAATTATAAATAAACAACGGATTTGGCCTCAAATAGATGTTATCAGTTGTTCAGACGTAGGATAAGAAACTTCAGCCTTTACAAGAGCCTAAGATCAGACAAAGAGGATGTTTTTTCAAGTGTTTTTGGTTGGGTCGGTAAACAGATGACAGACAAAAAGTACTCTCGATAGAATAAAATAAATAGAATAAAATAAATACTTCTGGCAGTTTCCTCTTTTTTTTTTTTTCTTTAAATATAAGAATCAATCTGGCTAATCTGGCTAATTAACTCTGACAGATACAACATAAAAATAAAACAAAAAATTTATAATGAAAAAATAAAATTACAAAAAAAATTTTCAGTAACATCATAAGGATTTGAAACACGGGTTACAGAGGTAACAATCCAAGTCATTAGCCCAGAGCCACGAAGAAGTTTGCAGAATTGTTGATTTAAATGTAACTATATACAACGCCATTTTAAAAACACTTATTATAACCTTTGATAATGCAAATAAATATATCCTCTTTAACTGAATGTTGATGCTTCTTAAGCCTTTTGGCAAGCAGCTTCACCTTTTGAATGGAACGGAATTTTTTGATGGCATTATAACACAAGCACACAGCCACAAAAACATGTATGTATGATTGCCAAGTCCGTTTTACCACTATACTCAGTCCACATACAGGGTTAGTCAGTTTATCACGCAGCATACGAAGATCCCATCTGCTGCGTGTTAATTTGACTCAGTGGGCTCAACGCATGTATTTTCACTACAGTGAGTCATCTTGATGTGAAACATGTGAGCAGGGGAGATTGAGTTTCTTTTAGTTTGCTCCAAAATGGGTGGAATTACAAGAAAAATTGTTCAGTAAAGATATATTTATCATAAAATTTTCTACAAAAAAGATTTTATCCAACAATTATCTCAGTGGCATCATTAAGGTTCTACTGTTCTATTAGTATAATATGAAATTTGAGAAAAGGTATCAAGTATTTTCTAACACAACACGCCTAAATTTTGTAAGCTTGTAGCAACTTAACTAGAGAGCCTCTAAGACAAGTATGAGCATACCCCATTAACAGTCCAAAGGAAATTTTACATAATTCCTAGTTAATTTCAGTTCCAATGAGAAATTCTTTACAATAATCCAAATAATTTATTTCGTGTAATTAAAATAATTTATAATTGAGAAAAATAATTTTGTATTTTTCCACTACCCATTGAAATAACATTACAATGTGCAGCTAAAATTGAAATTGGATAGAAAATGGCGTATGCATCTAATCGTCTTAGAGGTTCTTTATTTTAACTACACCACTGAAATAAATTTTTGTGAAAATAGTTTTTAAATAACATTTTATGAAAAATATTTCTTTATTATTTTCTTTATAACTCCACCCATTTTAGAGCAAACTGTAAAAAAAAATGAAATAACATCTACTCGCAACATTCTATGTGTTAAGATGACTCACTGAAGTGAAAATACATGAGTATTGAGCCCACTGAGTCATATTAACAAGCAACCAATAAGATTTTCCTATGCTGCATAATAAACTGACCAACCCTGTGTGCTGTATAAACAAAGGTTGACCTCTACCTTCCCTTCCACTGATTTCAAGCTTGCTACAGAAAAAAAAAGAGATGGGAAAGGACAGGGTATGGACAGTGGGTATATTATGCGGATGAGGTTGCTGAATGAGAACAGTTTTACTTGGATAGGCACTTGCTATTTTATGGTCTTATAATAACTCCTGTTTTTTATGTTTTTTTTTTTTAATTTCTATTTCAAAGTTCATAAATTTTGTGGTCAGTGTGATTTAGTGATTATAGGTGCTAAGCTTTGCAGTCTAAAGGTTGCAAGTTTGACACCGGCTGCTGTCATATTCCCAACCTATAATGGCAGTGTTTTTGGTTTGGTTCTGTCAGTATTTCAGTACGTGATTGAAAAATTCATTCTGGTACACAACAGGAATAAAATGGCCAAAAACCCAAAGCTCAATAAAAAAAAAAAGTTCTAAATTTTTTCATCCATCCCTCTATCCGATAGTGTTTTCTTTTGTACTGAACGAAGAACGAAGATCACATAGAATCATTTCAAAATTGATACAACGACCTTTAAAATGATTCAGCCGTAAGGGTACACAAAAAAAAATTGGCTCCCCATAGTGGCAGGTTTCACCTATTCCAGATTTTGGTCGGTATTCTATGGAATAATATGGGAAAAATTGAAATATACAATTTTGCTTCAACAAAATTATATCTATAATAAATTAATGAATATTGTTTTATAGGCAATGTTTACACTAGTATTTTTTGAGTGAAAAAAAGCTCCTTTATATGTAAAAAAATGAAGCATATTTGTACATGGAAGCATGTTCAGTTTACGTCAAGGTAGAGGTTACATTATTCAAATGAAATGTTAAATCTACCCCAATGAGGAGGTTGATATTTTATTCCATTTTTTATAATTTTTAAGGAAGACTCATCATTACGGTAGAATTTTAATATTTTGTTCCTTTTTAATCATTAATTATATAAAATATCTGCTTCAACAAGATTCAAAAATGAGTTTACATGACTTGGGAATTGCTCACTCGCTGCGCTCATTTTTCAAACTCCCTCACATGTAATCACTCACTTTTGAACCTTGGTGTGTAACATACTATTACCAGAGAAATACAGCAAAATAAATGTCCAACGCTCCATATGCGCTATATGGTTTAAAAATACGTGAAAAACAGAAAAGAAGCAACTATTCTGCACATCCAAAGCCGCGCATATTTTGTAATGAAAACGGACATCTTTATACCAATACACACACATACCTACACTATCAAGCTACACATGCGCAACAACAAATACTGGAATTTTAAACGATTTATAACATTCTATCTTTAACATGCTTCTGACCGGGTGTTGGACAATATCTCTGACTATTACCCACCTTTTCGAGTTCGTGGAATATTTTGGAAACTTCAGTCACCTTCTCGCGAAGCAATTCACTTTTTCCTTCCAGTAATTTAACGTTTGTGTGTTGGTACAACACATTCGCCACTTGGATCATATAGTGAATCAAAGGCTGATTTTCATCGTCTGTAATTTCCAGCGGGGTCGACGGCTCGTCATTTTTTCCTAGTTCTCCTTCATTATCCTGTACTTCATTAGCTTGGTCGTTAACCTTTTCTTTTTCCTCAACTTTCTTCGTCTCTTCCACTTCTTTTTTTTCTTTATTTTCTTCTGATTCGTCAGGTTTCCTTTCTTCTAGATTTTTAGCCGCTGATTTTTCGGGAGTTCGTTTATTTGAAGATGAGTTTTCCGGAAATGGTTTTTTCGATGGCACTTCTTTGCGAGGGGTTTTCGGTTTGCCGACTTTTTTGTCTTTATCGTTGGAATTGGTGGCACTCTTTTTGGTTTTCTTTCTTTTGGTTACCGGTTTTTTTTCTGCTGTTGGTGTTTTTTCTAAAGCTCTCGTAGCCAGTTTGAAAGATTTCTTTCTCGTCCCTTTTCGTACCAGTTTTATCGCTGCTGGAGCAGCTGGATTTTTTTCCTTGGAATCATCGATTTCGGTAGGAATTGCAGATTTATTTTCTCGTTGAGATACCGTGTTAGATGGTTGATCGGACGGCTGGTTCGGTTTCGGCCTAAGCAAAAATATCTCGAATTATGTGTTTAGAAACGGTTAATATAGCTTTTTGTTGATAACTAAGCCTTTTTATTTGGCAAAATCATAAAGGACTATCCAAAAAGCCTTCCCCACAGCTTCCCCGGTTAGGTACTGCATTTGTGGCGTATTTTTGGGACTAGTTGTAAGCGGGTTTCAGGCCAAAAACGTATTCTACATTTAAAAAAACCCAGTCAGATACGATATAGTTTGTTTGTTGTTGTCAATAAGTTTATTACATATTTTTCTTCCTAAAATCACGTAAAGGTGCATTTTCACTACGGGTTGAGTAAAATATAAAACTGATCGAATATTTTCGCTCAGCTTTGTCAACACCACGTTCACATGCTCAAGTCTACTTGCACAAACTTTAGTTTGTGTTAGTTTATTCGAATGTGTAAATGTACCATATGACAGCGTTACCATTTCCATCGCAATTTTAATGCAATAACCAGTTTCACAATGAAAAAAAAAACAAAAAGAACAAAAAAACGGACAATTGATAAGTTCGTTGCAATTAAAGCAAATAAATTAAAGGGATAATCATCTTCACAGGAAATGTGGTGGCTGGAGGGCTTGTTTTCTCGCCAATGACCTTCGATCAGATATGTGCGCATGAACACAGATAAACACAAAAATCCTTCATGTCATTTAAAAACCACAAAGTGGTGAGACAATATCTGCACATGTGCAGTACCTAGGTATTTTTCAATCTTTTTCAGAAATAAAATTCTTCCATCACAAATAATTAACTTGGAATTCACTAAACAAAATATAAGGAAATAACTTTCATGGAAGTAGAAGATATTAACAACAGACTAAAATTGACCTACTGGGCATGTGCCGATACCTTCTCACTCAGTCGGAGTTTTAAAATGATGGCAGGCTTGATCAACACTAGCAGTGGCATAGCATTAGGGAGGATAAAATAGACATTGTTGAAGATAGTTTTAAAAACTGTCTCCAACAAAATCAACTTTGTGGGTAAAAAATCTAGTGTGAGCATGTTTTGTTTATCCCAATTTGTAAAGGCCACTGTATACAATTTCAAAATTGTTTCCACGTGGGTGGTGCACATGGTGGATTGTTTGTTTTTTGTAACCTGTATATTGTACCAATATCAAATCTAACAAAGAAAAAAGGCGTGAGTTTTGCTGGGGCATACTCGTGGAGGATTGATGTGTAAACATGAAATAGTGTGGTTGGGTGTGTGCGCAATGCATTGTGCATGCACACTACCACACACCTACATGTCATGTAACACACACAAATGAGTGATATGATTATAAGAGTTACAGTTATGTGAATCTGACAATTGTAATGCTCGTTTAGCCCCTACCGTACACATCGAGTACTAAGATGTTTACACAGAAAAAATTTAATTGTTTTTCCAACCGAATTTTTCACCCTACACCACTAAACAGTGGTTGATTGGTGAGATGAAGCTGAAGTCTATGAAATTATTATAGGATGGCCAACTTTCAAGGAGCAGTCGATAAATGTTATCAATGGTTCTTAACTTGGAAATGGCCTACAACTTGTGCTATATCAAATACATTACGAAATTGAGATATTATCCATCATTTGATGTAATAGAAAAAATAATTTTGCCTTGTCTAAATTAATGTGGCACAATTTAAATTGTTAAATCTATTAAATCTAATAGAACCATTGATTTCATTTATGACGCGGGTTATTTTTTGTTTAAATATCACAGTTAGCCCGCTTTTATTAATTTTAATGAATTTGAGATAGAACAACTGGGTATCTATACATCTGTGTCAATTATTCTCAATTTATTTATAATATGGCACTCTTTTTGAATGAAACCTTTTCCATGGAAACTCGATACTTTTGATTTTATGTTGAAAATTTAAGAAGTAAGTTATATTTCTATTCTCAATGGGCACTCATGAAAGTGGAACCCTAAATAAAGTCATACAGAACCATAGGATTTTGCGGAACACTGTTTCAGAACCTCTTATCTATATGATCAAAGCCAATGACTTATTTTTATACCATTTTAGCTACGAGTTCTTTATTAAGGTTTTCCTTTTAGATGCAAGTATAGTTTAGAACATTGGCTATTACTTATAGTGCATCATCAGGGTCATAGAGAGGAAATTTAGGCCAGTGGAAGAATAATTTTATGAACCCTCCAAAAAATTAAAAATCGCATCTGTGTTCAGCTGTAGTACCCATAATTTATTTGTGGGAGATATTTTACAATATCCAATGAAAAAATTTTTGCAGGGTCTTTCATGAGATTTTCCACAAAAATCTACTTATTTTCTATTTTTTTCTTTTTTTTTTTAAATTCTTTGCTCTTCAAAATCTACGGCCCAGGGGATTATCTCTTACCCTTCACTAGGTCTGGCATCATACTTCAATTTTGATTTCTTAGCTTAAAAAATTAAATGCTTAAATATTATAATTATAATACTGAATTATCTAATTTGACAGATAAGACTTTTTTTTTAAATTATTATTCTACCCTTGTCTTGTAAAGAGCACACTTCTCAAATAGGTGGGTATATAATGGATGGCATAATTATATTTTAGGACAATTTTTCTAGCCTAGGATTTTTTAATATTATTATATACGGTATTAACTAATAAAAACTACATAGTTGTAACGGCTAAAAGAGGTGGTAAAGTACCTAGTTAGAACGAAGCTGAAAAAGCCTTTGAAAATATTAAAGAAACACTGGCAAATGCAACTCTACTCGCTCACCCAGACAAAAGTCTGCCATTATGTGTTGCAACTGATGCATCCGACTTTGCTATTGGTGCAACACTGTACCAAAAGGACAATGACAAGAAGTTACCGCTCGCTTTCTTCTCCAGAAAGCTATCAAAAACCGAAAAGAACTACAGCACATACAACAGGGAGTTACTGGGAATATTTGCTGCGTTGAAGCATTTCAGGCACCAATTAGAGGGTAGATGTTTTACTGTGTATACAGATCATAAACCCCTAACACATGCCTTCATGAAAAAGACAGAACCAGCTTCCCCGAGAAGAGCTCGACAATTGGACTATATAGGACAGTTGACTACAGACATCCAGTATATAAGTGGAGAACTCAACACTCCAGCTGATGCTCTTAGTAGGATCGAAGCCATCTCGGCACCGTCTCAATTACCTTACGCTGAAATAGCTAAAGAACAGTTAAGGGATGCAGAATTGCAAGAACTGTTGTCGAACGATGACACAGCTCTCAAATTGAGACAAAGGAAAATCCCTGGTACTAATGTTTTACTAACATGCGACATTAGTACAGGCAAGAATAGGCCATTCCTGCCGACAAAGTATCGCAAATTGGCTTTCAGTAGTGTGCACAATCTATCACACCCTGGACCAAAATGCACTGCTGGACTAGTAGCATGAAGATTCATTTGGCCTCGAATGAAGTCCGACTGCAACAAATGGGCACACAGTTGCCTGAATTGCCAAAAGTCCAAAGTAGGAAGACACACTCGTTCGCCTCTCAAATCTTTCAAACAAACGGAGCGGTTCAAAATGATACATATAGACTTGATGGGTCCATTACCTCCATCTCAAGAATAAAGATACCTGTTGACAATGATCGATAGAGCAACTCAATGGCCAGAGGCAGTTCCTCTCTATGAGATGACAGCTCCTACGGTAGCTGCCAGGTTATACAACACCTGGATTGCCCGCTATGGCATACCTGAAGTCATCATCACGGACCAGGGCCGTCAATTCGAAAGCTCCCTCTTTCAAGAGCTGTCTAAGAAGCTTGGTGCACAATACAATCACACCACAGCTTACCATCCTCAAGCAAATGGTAAAGTTGAGCAATGGCACAGAGCTTTGAAAGCCTCTATCATGGCTTGCGACACCAAGAAATGGGTTGACATACCACCAACCATCCTCTTGGGCCTTCGATCTGCTCTTCAAATGGATACAAGTCACTCTGTGGGGCAGTTAGCGCTTGGCAAAGAGTTACGCCTACCAGGGGACTTTTTCACCCATTTGAAAGAAACTAGCCCCAAAACGCTCGTCCAAAACATACGGACTGATGCTAAAAGCTTTTTGAAACAGGCAGCTTGTCATGGCCAACCAAAGATTTATGTCTCCAAACACTTGGCCACAACATCTCATGTGTTTGTCAGAGACGAAAAAATAAGATCTTCGTTGGAGAAACCATATGCCGGTCCTTATAAGGTTGTATCACAAGATGACAAGAATTTTGTGATACTAATCGCAGGTGAAGAAAAAACGATTTCAATTGATAGATTGAAACCTGCGTACCTTATAAACGACGACAGAAAAATGCTCCAAAGAGCAACAAGGAAGACGACACGCAAGGAAACAATAGAAGAAAAACAGACCGCACAGTCCAATATCACACAACCACAAAAAGTTGAGGACAAACCGTTCAAAAAAGGTGATAAATCACAAAAATCACCAGTAGAAAAAACAAAAATAAAGAAAACGGTGAAGTTTAGTGATGAGATTGTCAAAATACACTACGATCCATCGGCCCCCTTATGCCCACAAAAAAGAGGCAGGCCCCTTGGCAGCAAAAAGTGAAAAAACCAAATTCCAACTCGAAAATCCGAGAGATTAGCACGGAGAAACTAAAAATATTCATGAAAATTAATATCCGTTGCAAAATCGGCAAACCCGCACAAAAATACGCGTGAGAATCTAGTAATATTTATAACAAAAGAAATTCTGCAGATAAGCAGAGAAAAAATGCGTGCAAATAAAATACGACACGAATAAACAAATCCACGTGCGATATGGAAGAAAACATCGCAACGTGTTTCTATTGACAAACATTCAGATAACAAAATAGTCAATAGATTGTGACGTCACAAACAAAGAGTGCATTCCTTTGTGAGATACAAAATTTCAAAAACACAAAAATTCAAACACGCTTAACTCTGCTTGTACTTAACAGATTTTCAGCAAAAGAATATTTGATGCACTATCCCCTCCAAACATGTCTGAAAAGAGATAACAACTTGGAATAAAGCTGCAATCGAAAAACATTCTCGCAACGTTTTTCACTCGCCTTTCTGCTGTTGACAGTAACATTCCGAATTTTGTAAAATTTTCTACCATTTTTTCTTTCCTTTTTCTAATATTTTTCTGCTTTTCCTTGTATAATGTCGTCTCCAATTAACACTCCATTTCAGACTACAAATTTCCAATTTGTTGTGCCACCGGTTCCTGAGCCTGTAAAGATTCACAAACAGATGGAGCACAAAAAGGAGATTGAAAGACTCGAGAATGAATTGCTCATGGACACGAACTTGGCTGTGGACATTGTTAAGATGATGTCCACACCCCTTCCTGCCCTCATATCACCGCCGAAGTTGCCAGAGAAGACACCGAGAGTGGAATGCCCACCCCCAGAGTCCTCAGCCCTGGTGACATTGGTGGTGAAGAGGCAACCTCCTGTGGAAGAGGTGCAAAAAATATGCCCTCCTCCCTCCCTCGGTCTAACCTATAAACCATCAGGGAATTCAAACTCCCCGATGTTTAAACCGCCAAGACCAATAAACCCCTCTGGTCCTCTTTCTTCCCACCATCCTCACCCATATACCCGTTTGGCACACCAAAACCAACCGCCCAGACATAGGGGGCAACAAAGCCGGGAATCCTACCAGGCTAGATTCAACGCTCGTAAGTTGTTTTACAAATGTGTAGGCGCCGTGGTAGGATTGGTTCTGGCCAAATGGGAGAGGGACCAGCAACAGCAGTAGACTCGATAAGTCCCCCCAGGCACGCGACTTATCATTTTTGCGGTGCAAAAACTGGGGGGGAGTAGCTGTGGGGACAATACTCGTATGAGGTAATAGGGGCTTGCACCCCTCAACAACAGTCGCCGCCCAAAGGCTGGCAATAATCGTCTCTATGACGTTAAACAAATTTACACTGGTGCGTTTGTATGTTCGTACCTGTACGTACATACAGGTAAGATACATTGCACGGGCTGAGATCAATTACCTGATAACAATCTCGGTGATGTCACGGCCCAGTACCAAACGCGCTGCGTCATTTCTTATCACCTCGACAGAGGCAAGAAACGACGTAACGCCTGACATAATTACGTACATGTACGTATGCATGTGTGTCTGTGTGCATGTACCAAATCCTGTATATAAACTCTCAGAACCGGCTCAAAAATCGCCAGTGTTTGCCGAGGATTTGGCTCTCCCATACTTAACTGTATGAAGTGGCAGAACACGCAAAATACTGTTGAAGACCTTCTAGTGTGAATATCTCTCACGACAAGGTATTCCACAACCACTTTCAGTGTTACACCATACATGAGATAATTAACACTGGACAAGCATTAATACCTCTACAATAATTTTAGATAAGTAATTTATCATCCACAATTATCGTGGACTTTAACGTATTTGAGAAACTCAATAATATTTAAAAACACAAGATTAAGTTAACACTTTTAATAAAATAATAATTTGTACAACACAAGTACATTAAATAATATATTTAAACAATATTAACTAGGTTTAACATTTGGGATTAAAAACCTTTAGACAAGACTTTTTGTCTATTAACTAGTAGCTCTGTAAGAGAAGCTCTAGGTACTGTGTGTTTATTCCTTCGAATTGAGGGTTTATATACTCATTTGGGGTATGTAAGCGTACATGCTGGATAGGCCAGGTGAGGTAGGGGTTTGTCATTATAGGGTTGTGCTGACTCGCGATATAACCGAGGGACAGGCAGAATGAGGTCATGAATATACAGACATTATATCTATATTCATAAAATTAAATACGGGTAATTTAGTGGTTGTTTACAAAGAGCTATAGGACGTTTTCATTATTGATGATTACTTGCATTTTTTGGTATTTGAAAGTGTGTGGACAAATGTGTTCATCATATTTAGAAATAGACGAAAATATACGTTGCAATAGTATTATTTCTTTTTCTGTTTCTTCAGGAATACCTGATTATTGCCCATAAGATTATTAGAAAAAAATAATCCTTGTGGTATTACATATCGATCCACAAAGTTTTGTTTTGAAGTAGTAGGAGGCTGCGACGGATAATTCTTTTTTTATGTAAACTGTCAACTTTGTCAGCTGATAAATTGAAGCTATCTAGAGAAAAATAGGTATTTGTCTTGTATACGCACCAGAATGGAAGTTTGGAATTCTCACCCGAAATGGGTAGTTGGAGTTCCAATCGGAATTTATTCTTATCAGCAGGATCTGGGCCAATATTTAATTGGAAAGGAAAATTTATATATATAATCTGCCTCATTTTTCCAATTAGTGTGCTCAGGTCATCTTTCATTTCTAAAGTGCCTAGATAAGGCGGACGCATTGGTAAATTCAAAGTACGCATGACAATGGTGAGGGGCACCAATCCTAAATTTTCAATTTCCGCTAAAACATATGAGTAAAGAAATAAAAATTAGAAACCAATAAAATTGTTACTTTTAGGTACTATGGTATTTCAAATATCTAAGATACAAATTATATTTTTGGGTACGGTGGGGACTCTACTCGTATGAGGTAAAGGGGCTTGCACCTCTCAATGACAGCCATCGTCGAAAGGCTGGCATATTATTCGTCACTATGACATTAAACAAATAAACACAAATACATTTGTATGTTCTTACATATACGTACATACAGGTAAAATACTTTGTTTGGGAAGTGACAAATCACCTGAGAACAATCTTGGTGATGTCACTGCCTAGTACCAAATGCACTGCATTGTTTCTTATAATACACAAAATAAGAAATGACGTAACTAGATGACATAATTTCATATGTATATGTACATATGTATGCCTGTGTGCATGTGCCAATTTTCCTGTATAAACTCACAAAACTGGCTACAAAATCACCAGTATTTGCCTAGAATTTGGCTCTCCCATACATTTCTATATGATGTGACAGAACACGCAAAGCTGTTGATTACCTTCTTCTTGAATACTTCTTCACGATAAGGTATTCCATAGGTATTTTATATCTGTGTTTTTTTTTGTGGAAAATATTCATACTTTATATTAAACCACATTTCAATTTTTTTGATCAGTCCTGTGTTAAATAATTAAGGGAAAATCAATTTGGGGTCCATGGTACAACGCTCTCCCCTACCCACTATATATTATGAGTTTCAATTTTTGGTGCCACGATTGTCCTTGGTTTATAAAACAAAAAACGTACTCCTACCCTCACCCCTAGATCATTCCATCAAATCGAAATTAATGAGTAGATTTTCGTAAAAAACACATGCATTTTAATGAGAAAAATAATTTACTGATATGTCGCCCCCAACCTTTAATTTTACTTTACTTTGGTTCCCACATTTTGCCTCTTTACACCCGTTTTTCCTAATTTTTTCGGTGGAGCAAATTCCCCAGCTGACCTTCCCGTTACTACGCCCATAAATTGAAGTGCACGTATTTTGCATTAAAGATCATTTCTTGCTTTCCCTGAAAAAATTTATAGGCAGCATATATTATGATAACACTGTCTATTGAAATGTTATACCACGCGCTTAGACTGTTGGACTCAGTGGCGGAAATTTTTATCGAAAAATTTTTGCAACCCTCAAAATTTTCTCAAATTAACCGAACTTAAAAATCAAAATAAAATATAATTTATAATTATCGTAATATTCCTCTTTCTGAGTGTGCAGCGTCTGTAACACATGGAAAAAATCTTATTAGCTGTCAC
This sequence comes from Ericerus pela, assembly GCA_011428145.1. NCBI lineage: Eukaryota > Metazoa > Arthropoda > Insecta > Hemiptera > Coccidae > Ericerus > Ericerus pela. The sequence goes on along the minus strand of WOFM01000527.1, from coordinate 401,214 downwards.
TGGGTGCGCTATAAAACTTTGGTAATTTTCAAATAATTATTCTATATTAACTTATAACTCCTCTTCCTTCTCCCCTCTCACCGGCACCTCTATAATTGTCTACGGTACATAGTACACTGACTCCACTGTAATAATTTTACTGAACATTACCCTCACTAGTACAACTGGCAAAAAACGACTTAGCCTTTTTCACCACATCTGGATCTTCTGGTGTTTTTGTCTTCAAATACTCTGCAAAGAAGAAAATTTGTATAATTGTTTTTGAAATTCACGAGTCGTAGGCTACTTATTCCTCGCGTTATGTAATATGTTGATTGAAGAAGTAAAAGTGGCACGGTACCTATTATTTTATGTTTCATTTTCATCAGAACAGTTTTAACGATATTCACTGAATCCCATCCTTCAGGAATGGTTGTATCCTTTAGAAGTTTCCCACAAGCATATTCATAAAAATTATCACAGGGGTTGATGTCGCTGTCGATAGATCTACTCAATAAACTGGCTGAAACATTTATTTTAATCAAGTTATTGTTGTCCATTATGCTATACATTAAATTAATCATTAGCTACATTTAGATAAGTATTAATTCCAAACTAAGTAACGACCTATAATTGGTAAAAAAGAAAAAAAAGTAATTACCAACGGATGAAATCGAGGATGTTCCACAGAGGGATGGAGGGTGCGAATTCTAAATTTTTCAGTCGGATTTTTTTATTGATTAGTCGATGAAATGATGGCCCAGAGATGGAAAAAATCGTCAGATTTTTTTAATTAACTTCATACCATAGACACTTTTATATTTTTTAAACGGTAAATGTGGGAAAGGCAAAATTCCATCGTAGGTACCATTCCAAATAAGGACATTTATCGTCTATCAAAAAATTTTATGGCACTGATATTAATTGTATCCTTTAAAAAAGAATAGTTAACACAGTTAAATAACGGTTTGAAAAGGAAGCAATATAACTACAATAGGTTAGATATCTGAAATATGGCAAAGTGGACTTCTGAAAGAGTAATGAAAATTCTCCACTCCCACACTAGCAGTACTTCAACCAAGATGCCCTCAAAGTTATGACAGTTTTTAATTTTTTTCAATTTCCATGATAACTGAGCAATATACAATAACCATATAAAAATACATACTTAATCGGCAAAGTTTGGGAATTGAGCAGACGAACCCAAAACTCAATATTTAATTGTCAAAGTGTTCCATCACATTTCTATAGACATTTTCATCATCTGCAGAAAAGTGGCGAAACAAAATATAGACGACTATTATTCCTGTTTCTTGGAATAATAGCCGCTTATAGTCTGCCTGTTCTCACAGATGAACACCATCAAATATGCTTACTTAGCCAAGCCATCATATTTGGAAGATGTTAGAACTGTCACGCCACCTGATGGAAGGTCGGCCATTTTGATATTAATAAAAAGTATAAGTGAATTTGTCCTCTATTGTTGAAGATAAATTCATTTCTGTATCTACTCTGCAGATGTGAAGGAGTATTTTGGGTGTCGACACTAGTGGCTGTGGACAAAACAGGTTTCATATAGAATTATATAATAAATCACAAGTATAAAATAATATAATGTTTAATTTATATGATGTTAGATATTGTGATTTAATAGAAGAGATGAAAAATAAAATCTCTTATTTTATGAGTTTACCTGAATAAGGAAAACTCAGCATACAAAGTAAGTACTTAATTTAAATTTGTAATAATTAAATTTTTGAAAAAAATTAAATCTACTGCGTGTAGGGACATAAAACATAATAGAACTAAAATGTTGAAAACAAGTTTTCCAGGTTTTATAATAGTAATTTTTTTCAAAGTGGAATTACAACTAACGCAGTCGCTGGCAGAAATGCTTTCCAAGTCACATGTTATAAATATATAATGCAAGATTTTTGAATGAAGCAATGTAGATGCCTTCATATTAAATATTTCCCTGATGCTATTTTTGGTAAATTTAACATGGTTTTGACAACCTTGAAATACATAGCATTATTGCATATTTAATTGAAACATTAGGGAGTTTTATTTGTTAAGAATGTTTAAATTCCTTAGATGTGCTGTCCTAAACTCTCCACTTTCTATTTGATTTCAATCAATTTCATATTAGGCTTAATGATAGGTAGTTACTTATGAAATCTACATTTATTTAAAAGTCATTTATTACACAACTTAATTAGTGTGAACCAAAAAGTATTTATTTTCATATTAATATCAAAATGTATTTCTGCCAGCGACTGCGTTAGTTGTAATTTCACTTTGTAAAAAAATTACTGCTATAAAACCTGGAAAACTTGTTTTCAACATTTTAGTTCTATTATGTTTTATGTCCCTACACGCAGACGGTTTAATTTTTTTTTAAATTTAATTATTTGAATAATTTTTTATGAAGTCCAAAATGAAAGTCTCCAGCAGTTTTTCACAATAAAAAGAATTTACTCTAGAAGTGACAGATAATTGTCGATATTATAATATTTGAACAAAACTGAATTTGATTTTTAGCCTACTGTTTTTTTCTCAATTACAGCAATTCAAATTTATTCATTGGTCAACAACCAAATTCCAATCCGACGCAAAGAAAACCAATTCAAAGTTTGAAATTGATGGTAAATACTGTCAGATTTACTATATTGGACTATATTAATAGTAGGTAATAGTAATGATAATTTAAAATAAGGGCGTATCAAAAAACGAATGCTATGATGTATCACACAATAAAATGTGGAAACTTGAAGTTTAACCCTTTTTAGGGGGCACTGGCAGTTGAAGAATGGGTTGAATGCAAAAATGAATACCAAATTCAGACTTGGTACCTCAAAAAACATAGTTGGTGATGTATTATATATTAAAATGTGAAAACTCAAAATTAACCCCCTTTTAAGGTCCATTCGGGGCTGAATAACGAGTCAAATTGAGAAATGAACACCAAATTCGGACTCAGCACCTTAAAAAACTTACTTGGTGATGTATCAAACAGTAAAATGTCAAAACTCAAAATTTTGCTGACAAAATGTTTATATGGGCATAACTAAGAAAGGCTAATATTATACTGAGAGAATGGTGTTATCTGAAATATCTATAGAACCACAAGAAATACCATATCAGGATATGTTATTCCGTTTTATTTGGAATCGGGGCTTGTGATTGGTCATCTTACTCTTTTGATAAAAAAACTTCCCTAATTTTGAATCTAACTTTTGGGTCATCTATGGGGAATTTTTTGGATTTCTTTGGCCAGTGTTACTCACTGTAAAAATACCAATTTTTTGAACCATCAAAACTTCATTAGATTGCCAGGAAACGGGTCAAACACGGTACCTCTTTCTGACGCAGTCGGTAAAAAATCAGAAAATTTTGTGAATTGATTTAGCTTGCAGAAATTTAATGATAGGCCCTATACCGGATCAATTATCAAAATTTTCCGATTTTTTCTACTCTTTGACTGTTTAATATTGAGTTTTGGGTCCGTCAGCTCAATTCCTAAACTTTGCCAATTAAGTATGTATTTTTATATTTTAGAGCACACGAAAATTTACGGTTTTGAACAAAGTTCTTGATCATTTATTTATTTTTATCGTTTTAAATTTTAAGAAATTTTGAGTAATCGCTGTCTTTCATATTTAAACTGCAAATAAGCAGTTCAAAAATATGCTACCGATCCCTATTTACATTCGCTCGGAATTTCTTTTTTTCTTCTAGTTATCTCCGAATTTAAAACATTCGAAAAGCTATATGCTTATGGACAGAAACCGTAAGGGAATTTGTGGAGTTGGCATTGTTTAGAAAAACCATGTTTCCACTAAGTTTTTTTTTTTTTTATTAAGTACATATTAACTTTTTTTTCAAAACTGGCGTGGAAATCAAAAATAGTTATCTCCTGATTTTTCTGTCCAACTTACTCATGACTAATATTTTGAAAATAAAAATACCTAAGTTGTATTTTGTTCCCTGCGTTTCGTTTCTGGTCTTGAAAACCAATTTCATTGGTATATTCGTTCCCACAACCATAGGCTGATTTCATTATTTTACGCATAACTGTGATAAGTAATTAAGCAATGAGAAAAAAAGTTTACTTAAGGAACTAACAAATGAGTTAGTAATGAACCAGTCAAATGGTTTTCTAACTTTCTAAACATTCACGATTTTCTCGAAATAAAAAGTGATTTCATGATTATTTTTACAAGCAGGTATTTCGTAATATTGTCGCTTCGTCGAGAAAAATAACAAATAAAAAAGCCTAATAATTTAGCAAGTATCTACTTTGCCTGGTTTAGTTACTACGCTTCTAAATATTCGTACTCTTCTAAAATACATCTTAAATGGAACATTTAATGCAGAAAATAGAACTCCTTCGATGATGGAGAATAAAGAATAACTATTTATAACGCCCAAAGTTAATACCTAAGGCGAAGCAAAGGGGTACATACGTGGCTAAGACCTTTTAAAACACGGCGAATCCTCCTCCCAGAAAAAATTCAAAAATAGTTACCATCAGGAAAAACGAAAAAAACATTTTTACACATTTTTATATGAGGAAAAAATGACAAGACCTCGCCACCCCCCACTCTCTGAAGTTTTATTCTAGTCTCTTCTCCGCCTCAATTACTTCAACATTGTATTACAGTACCTGATAAGTTGCATTCTGGAGTTCGACAAATTTCAAAATCTTTTTCATCATTCCCGTCTTGCGCGTAAACCGGTTTGTAGGCTAATGATAAATAAAAAAATTTTTTTGAAACATTTAATCTATCATATCATGGTTTAATTTGAGAAATACATCCATCGTAAACATTTTAAACGAACAAATAGGTACCTATATCGACTATATAGGTACCGACTCGTATCTAAAGTGCAGTACTTACGACACAAAATCCCATAGACGAGAATTAAATTCACGACGAACTTTAAACCTAAAGAAGACATATCCAAATTCTCAGAACGTCTGTACTGTTTTGCTGATTTCTTTCAAAACTTTTTGACATTTATATGAGAAATTGTTCATCTGATGTTCAGGTTTGAAAATTATACTGATGTGGCTGCTGTCGTGCAGTTGCTAGTCTCAGAATTTACTCGATTGCAATTAAGAACCCATTGTTCAAGTCCTCTATTTAAGTAACGATATTCTTTCTTAGGTGAATTCTGAACAAATTTCCAATTGAAAACCATCAAAGCATCAACTATACGTTTTTTTACGTCACTTTTTTATGAACAAAGCTATAGGTAGGTATCTCGAAAATGTGGCGTTAATTTAGCGTTTTCAGTGTTATTGTTGTTCTGCTGAAATACGTACGGTGATATTTACAGTTTGTCTGAAAAACGTATGTTCGGTATAGTCTTCTTCAGTTGTATACCCCCGACACCCCTCCTCTGTGTAGGAATCAAGAAGTTCGTACTTCTTACCGCCGCTGCAATCAATGGTAGCAATCGTAGAGACATAACGAAATGTAACATTTTACTCGTTAGAGGTTAATTGCTGGCGATGCAATTATAGAAATGCAATTTCAGTGAAACAATATGTAAAAAATTGTGGAGAAACGAAGAGGAATTTCTACCCGCAAACTGATTTTACACGAGAATGTATCGATATTTATTAAAGGGTGCCGGTAGGTGTTATCCATTTTATCAATTAAATTGCTCGTTTTCGTAAGAAAAGTTCAATTTCTCTTATATTTATAAAGAAAAGCTTCTTTTTTTTTGTAGCTAAATTTGATAGTTTAATTATGGATCCTTACTATTCGAAAATGTTGAATTTAGTAACACGTACACATGCCATTTTATAAACTTACAGACCTGCTAAATGTAAATAAACTCCTCTTCATCTTCTGCTTGAAGCCAATATAAAATTTCAGCTCCGTAATTATCAACGATTGATTATACTTAATGAAAATAGTGTTGATTTAGATGTACCGGAGGCGAAGCAAAAAGGTTTCGAAGGCTAACCTTCCTCCCCCCCAAAAAATAACGTGGTGAAATCTCCCTCGGAAAAAATTCAATAATGTGAACTATTAAGAAAAACAGAAAAAATATTCAATTTATATTTTCATCAGAGAAAAAATAACAAAATCTTCAGCCCCACACCCTTGAAGTATGGGGTTTTATTCAATGTTCGCTTCTGAGATGTTCTGACATTTGTTTAAACTACAGCGAGCAGAACCTCTTCCTCGATTTAAAAAAACAAAAAAGTGTATTCTTCTTTTATCTTTCATCCTAATTGCTAGTTTTATGGAAGAAAAAATTGAAGTTTTTGTAAATTTTCAACGTTTTTTGGGCGAGTTTTCAATTTTTTTTTTTTTTTTTTGCATTAAAATGTATTTTTGTAGTTTCGAATACAGATAGGTATATCTTTCTCTAGAAAATTTCTCTTGAGTTAGATATTTTTATGATCTTACGTACAAAATTTACGTGTAGGATTTCATCATAAAAATTCTAAAGTGAAATTTTGAATGATTTCCCAAAAAACATGCGTTCCAATTTATAGGCTGAAATGAAAGTTGTCTGCCAAGTAGATCCTTCAGGATTTTATACCGCTACAAATCTTGATGCCAAACTACAAATATGATACTAACGGCAATCACACAATGTAGGCTCAGTTGTCGGTGTATATTCTCGATGTAATACTTACGAAGTCGGATCATTGCTTTTGTGCCGTCTTTGTCAAGTTTCAGATTCCTGACCAGAGAGCTTAAGATATATCAATGCTGCCAAGACTCTGAAAAGAGTTAAAAACATATTCTTTCAATGAGCACGATTTTCAAATAATGAAAATCTTTCCTATCCACTTAGGGTATATCTGGTGTCCCTACTCCATGCCCTCGCTAATTCGTTCCTCCAACAATGTGGATGGAAATTCCTTTCATCCGCTTCCCCTCTACAACACAACAGCAGTTCTCATTTCTCCAAATTTCACATAATCTATTCGACTATTTATTATTTTAAAATTTTTGCTTCCTTCCGAATTTCTTGCGGCTTTTCCATTTATTGCTCTCATGGCATGAATGTTGCATAGGTTTTTCCAAAACGATATTCAATCGCTGAAATATCTTTTCATGTACCCAGTTCTTCAATTTTATAATTCAACTCACTTGGAAATGGTCACCCCTATTATTATTTTTTCTTATGCCTTTTTAAAACGGGCGTAGATAAGAGGAGGGTCGGTGGTCTGAACTCCCTTAACTCCAACGAAAAGTTTGACAAAAAAAATAGTACCTACCTGTATAATTTTATGGTGGTAGTAGTAATATTGAGAGGGGGTCGAAAGGAACAGATGAGATGTTAGCCCTCCTATCAGGATCGAGCTATCAACGCCCTTGGTTTTTTAAATTAAACTAATCACGAAACACGTCTTACATGTTGAGAAATGAGAAGCTGGATAATTTTGTAGTTCTTATTCGATTTTGCTTTACCCAATACTCTTCACTCTAATTTTTTTCGTCACGGAGTTAAATTTTATTTTCTACCAAAATATGAAATACTATTTGGTATTGATTAATATCATTTTGTGATAATGTTCAACTAATTACGTTGCATTTCAACGTATTTTGGGCATGTTAGTTATTTTAGAGCATATGGATGATTTGCAGTATTGGGCAGGTAACTCTATATAGTAATTTTCACATGGTAACGTGTTTATTCTCACATACACTGGCATACCCAGGGGGATCAGGGAGATTTTAATTTCATAATCTTGGAAAAGATCCCCCTACAGATGGTAGTCTCCTGTTTTACGTGTTTACCAGCTTTGTACAAAAGCGTGGGAAAGCCAACCTCAGTAAACACTGGCTGAAGTTTATTTGGCTCTGTACACTCACACTTACTTAAATACATACATATTTTATATGCACTGGTGATCTAATTACATTGCACTTTGTAGACAACAAAATACAATGAATGCACTTGTTAACATGATGTAATTGGTGATAAGCCAATTCATCATGGTCTAACGTGAATTACGCACAGAATGTAACAAGTAACTCTTACAAGTAAAGCACGTTTTAACATGTAATGCACTAAATTAGCCAGCCTTTTGGTAGGGACTGTCATCAAGAGGTCTGCGCCTCTAGTACTACCCATTAGTATGATCCTCACGATGATAAAATATCAATTGGCATGAAAATTGGAAATTCATATTTCTGATTTTTTGTTTGACGGGGGGATGAATAGGGATGGATAGAAAGGGGATATGTTTCCCAAATTAAGAACAAAAAGTAAACATGTCTAAAATAATAAAAAAATTGTCAGTTCCCTCACAGATGTCCCTCTCATAGGTAGACTTAGCTAGGCTGACCATTTTATTCGTAGTCTCATTTACTCCATTACTGATCCTCTCTACCTCATACCTACTGGTGGTCCTATTTAACCAGTACTTTGAAAAAATACAAATTTTGACTTTTTCCTCTAATTGAGATGGTGATGAGAAGTTGTTCAGAGTAGGGGTGTTGTAAGTTTTAAAATATTAGTGTTGAATTTTCTTTCATTGCATTGAGACAAATTTCATTTTTGTGGCTAAAAACGGAACTTCAGAATTTATATTTAAGTTAGACTGTTCCTTCATTCCCTGGTCTCCCCAAAAGTTATCTTAAAAGCTTCATGTAAAAAAAATCATGTTATTTTCATTTTGGGCTAGCTGTCCAATTCAGTAATGGTCTCTGTTTTGGGGATCTTGTGGAAATGTAAGTGGATAGTATCTCAGTAGGTGAACTCAGAAATCCCATGGGATGGATATTAGTGTTGCAATTGTGTGTGGATGCCTATCCCTACCGTATTACATTTGTACATATGGACTTATTAAACGTTGAAATTATACTTAAATCATTCATTTTTGCCTCAGTGAACAACAATAATGATCAGTCTTGAATAAAAATATAAATAAAGGTGGAAAATTAATTTAAAAAATTTTATTTCTTCATCTTATTTTTCTGTAAACTAAAAATGTTACTGAGAAAAAATAGAAAATATAATTTATTCAACAGCCTGAATATATTCTTTTATTTCTGTAGAATTTAAAAATCCACATATCCATGCAATGAACTCGTTTATTTTCATGCCCTCCTTTTAAAATAATCGGCATTTCTTGGGTGGATTCATTTTGCTTCCAATTGGGCAATTCCAAATTTGTGAAAATTGCTTGAAATTTCTCAATGGACCAACGACTCTTGCTTCATTCGGACTATGTTCATCTGTCAGCAGTTGCGCAACCAATGAAATTAATGAAGTTTCTTCACACCATAACTGAAATTTAAAATAATTATAGAATATTTTAAATATTATTTAATATAGGTCATATTTGAGTAGGGTACCTACATGTAATAAATACCTACCATTACTCTTTAAAAATTATATCGAGTAAATGAAAAAATTTACAAGCATGGTTAAAAAATATTTAGTAATAAAAAAAACAGGAATCAAATTGAAGAAAATAGTATATTAAGTATATTACACCCCAAGGTTCAAAAGTGAGCATTTACATGTGCTGGAAGTTTGCGAAATGAACATAGCGAGTGAGCAATTCCAACTCCTGTTAAATCACTTTTGAACCTTATTGAAGAAGATATTTTAAATAATTAATGATCAGAAAGCAATGAGATATTAAAATTCTGTCATAAAATGATAAGACTTTCACAAATAAAAAACTGTACAAAATATCAACCTTCTCATTGTGGCAGATTTAACGTTTCATTCAAAATGTGTAACCACTACCTCGATGAAAAATAAACGTGCTTCCATGTAAAAAGATACTTCACGTTTTTACATAGAGGCTCGTTCATTTACATCGAAATTACATTTATCAATGATAGGAGCTAATTTTCACCCGCAAAATACCACCATAATATTGACTTTCTGATCATGTATTATATAAAATAAATTTTTCAATATTTCTTCAATTTCCAAAATAAGCCTAGAATGTAGGTAAGTAAATATAGGAGATTTTGACTCAGCTTATTTTACAGCACTATTATTTAGTCCACTATTCAAAGTAGAACTTTTCCATATGCCTGGCATGGATCCAAAGTGCACAAAAAAAGTTTATCATTGTACCTATACAAAGCCTTATGAATCTCACTCATGGAAAATTTAATTGTCTCATAAAAATTGTTACCTACGAAAATTTTGGTAAATTTAAATGTACCTACATGTTTAAATCTGAGGGAAAATCTATTTCAAAACTTTACTGATAGAACTTCCTTCAGATCCGAGGTTCTATCTCAGGAAACCATACAGATAGTCCCAGAAGGCATAACTGATGTAACAGTGAGTTAAATTAAAATAAAATTAATGTGGAAGTATTACACATCATATGGATAGTAGCCGAGTAGATTGTAAAACTGACGTGGAGAAACACTTACATTTGAAAATGCCAACGTAAACAGTTGTTCGTTGGTAAAATCTTGAAAACCAGGTAAAGACTGTTCTTGTCCGTTTTTCTGTATGTACAATTGATAAGCTCTAAATGCTTCTTCCAAACCACCATGATCTGCAATATTCTCCTTCAAGGTTCTCGCACCGTTCACCTGGAAAGTGCGTACGTAGGTATAATAAAAAGTTGAAAATTGTCCATTCTCACTACCAGAAATATTGTTTTCGCAAGACGATAAAACGTAAAATTCTACAGTCAATTTATGTGCCCATTACAGTTATCTAAGCTTATTTAACGAATAAAAATGCTGTAAAAATATAATCACCGGAAATCCGCCCATGCCTACTTCAATACTATTGTATGAATCCACGAAACAAAGTTTACGCTGCCTGTACTCCTCTAACAAAAGGTTTTTATCTGTTTGATGTAATTTTTCCGCGGAAAATATTTTACCTGAAATTCATGATAAAGATACCACACCCATTTTAAGTCTTAACAAGTCATTATAGACAATTTATTACAGTTCGTAAATGCGAATAAAAATACAAATTTGAATTATACTTTCGTGATCAAATCCGTGGGTAATTTCATGGCCAACAATCGAACCAAGAGTTCCATAGTTGATGGCCCTGCAAAATCGTTACATATATCATTCGAAATTGTCTGTTTGAAAGCGCAAAATATGATTGATTTAGGCTTAAAACAGCTTCGATATTTGTAAGGCGCACGGCATTTCGTAAAAATAATGCAGAGAGAGCTCAGCATAAGTCGCATAAATTCTTTCACAATCAATCAACTAATAATATACAGAATTTAATCATATTTTTGGTTTTTGTTCTTCCAATAAATAATGCTGGATAATGAGTCGATAGGTACTAATTTTTATTCATCAAACTGCGTTATTCATTCCTCATCTAATTTGCTGATCACTATAGGGATCATAAATACTGATTACTTTTAGTAAGGCTCTTTATTAGCAGGTATGCACATGATGGTGATGAGAGATGAACCGCCGTTTTGTGTTATTATATATATAATAATAATAAACAACGTAAAATTCATGAAAAATCGAATAACACAAAATGGCGGCTCGTCTCTTATTACCCTCATACGCATACACGCTAATAAACAGCCTTAGTTACTTTTAGTACCTTCAGTTTTGTCACAGATCAATATTATTAATCGATTTGCGATAACTCAAAAATCAGAATTCAAACTAATATTTCAAAATCAACGAACTATGAACCTATCCTCTTACAATTAAATTTGCTTTTCATTCTGAATAACATATTAATGGAAAATATTTGTAAGCTAATTTCTATATTCAACTTTATGTCCATAAGTATTTATTTTTCAGCTTCCCAATAAAACAAATTATGCAGCCAAATTATTACAATTTAAAAAAAAAAAAAAAGATCTTTTTACACCTCTCTATACCTACCCCAGCCCCTTTGGTAGCTAAGAAAAAACATGGTTGAAATTTGTTCGTTAGATGCTCATTAGCTTTATACTGAAGTAGTTAAGTACCTACTTCCATTTTAAATCATTTAGCTAGCAATGAGAAGTGAAAAAAACTGAAAATAATCACAGGTTTGAGCTCCCCTGTTGGAAGCATACAGTAAGCATGGATTGGAAAATTATTATCATTTATTGAAGAACCCACTCCAAAATATTTTAGCCATAAAGCCTTTCATAGCTACTAGTTTCATTTCAGATCAGGGCTTATTGCAACTAATTTTACCATTACATCAACTCTAATCATTGACCCAACCAGAAGATTTTTTAGAGGGGGTAAACTCATTTAAAATTTTTTTCACGTGGAACAGAAGCTTAAAAATTTTTTCCCCTAGATTTAGACGACAAACGCCCCTCCTTGCCATTCCTTGGCTACGCCCACGACTTTAATAGTCACGATTGTAGCAGATCAACCAAGTGTCCTAAAAAACATATTCTTATTTTAATTCTTTTGAAAACTATTATTGTGAATTAACATCGGAAACCTACACCATAATAATTCAACCTCGTTATAATTTGTCATTAGAAAAAACTTACTGTATAGGATGCCCATAAAAAGGAAATTGAATAATTCCTCTGGGTATGCCTGCAATAAAATGAAACAAAATATTTATGAATAAAAATAAATTATGCCTAATATCGACTGTAAACTTTGAGTCACATTGTGTACATTCAAAGAGGCGTGGAAATCAAAGGATACAAAGTGACATTTAATTTTATTGTTTATTTATTTTTTTTTTTTGCAATACTTTATTGAAACGTTAATTAATACTTTCTTAACACCTTCATTGCCTGTAAAATTCATTTTTCTTACACTTTTAATCGAATGGATATAGCAACATACACCCAATGAATCACTCATATACGAGCACTTATTTCTAGAGAAGAAAAATTGTTTTTAATTAGATTAAGATAATATTGTTGTAATCTCAATATGAAGTGGTCCATGTTACTACAGCCTATCTAGGTAGTAACTAATGAAGTTATTCTATTGTATTTCATTCAGTGACGTACCCAGGAGAAGGGATCAGGAAAATCGCCCAATCTCACCTTTGTATTTTTTTAAACAGGATTTTACTGAGTGTGACCATCATAGTTTTTCATTTCATGACAATTATAATGACGATTGGCACAAAAATTAGAAATTTATGTAAATTTTGACCAATTTAATTTTTTCGGCTGGGAGAATGACCTGCCTTTCTCCAAACTGATAAAAAAAAGATAAAAATTTCGAAACGTAGATAAAAACAGTCGGACTTTTTTTGATCGCTTGGTTGGCAATATCAGGCGCCGTGACTTGCAGATGGCTTCCCCAAAAATTGTCACTCTGGATCCAGCACTGGGAGTGAGGGAAAAAGAGAAAATTCTTTTCTCATCCGATCCTCTCCCTTAAGAAAATCCTGGGTACGCCACTGATCCAATTGTATTGTAATAAGATGCTTGATAAAGTCTTTTCCTACCCCCATATCTCTCCAATTTGGGAATTTTGTCATTTGTATCCCATTAATTTCGTGGCCTCTTAGTTGTTTGGAACTTACACATCGCATTGTCTCGAGGATAGTAAAAGGCATTCATTTCAAGAATATTGGACCCACAACTGAAAATGAAAAAAAAAAAAAATAATGGAATTATTGATGATCAAAAAGAAAAATTTTTTTTGATTTCTAGTCAATGGTAACTCGATTGAACAAAATTATTTTTAGGAATAAAACTATGGGGACATTACTTGCATGAGATGAAGGGGCTAGGACCCTAACCACAGTCGCCACCAAAAGGCTGGCAAATATTCGTCTCTATGATTTAAAATGAATGCACAATTACGTTTGATCGTAATTACTTGTATGTACATGCAAGTAATGTACGAGTGATGAACTATGAACAATCTAACAGATGATGATATCATGATTTAGTACACAAACCAGTCTGCCATTTCTTATCTATACAACAAATGACGAACCAACCTTTCGCACGGATGTACGTAATTACTATGTGTAACTATGTGTGCGTCTGAATAAACCTGTATATAAACAGTCCAGACCAGCTCTAAAATCACCAGTGTTTGCCCAGGTTTTGGCTTACCCGTATGTTTACATATGAAGTGGCAGAACATGCAAAATACCTGTTGATTACCTTCTGGTGAGAATATCTTTTTCACGATAAGGTATTCCACAAAAACATTTCATGGGGTTTTAAATCATGTTTTGTTGGTTCCCCAACATTTACTTGATATAATTTCACATTAATTACGAGTAAGTAATATTGTCAAATACATGTTCGTACATTTCGTGTTCGTAGACTGGACGTTGTAGTGTTTCCAAATTCATTTTAACAATGGCGTCGTTTATGTTCATGACGGTTTGAAGAAAATCATTTTCTACAACATTGAACTGAAAGAAAGAAAAAAACATTTCCTTTCAAATTTTATTTTTTCCCCTCCGATGAACAAGTCAGATGACAACTCGTTGACAAAATTTTAGTTCTGAGCGAAATCTGCGTCGTGACGCAACTCAAAATAATTGATGTCTCAAACCGAAAGAACAGTTTTGACTAGAAGGAAACGATAAAACACTCATAGCATGTGATACAGAGCAGTTACGTATCTTTAGAAGAGAATTTTTCCCCAAAACTTATATATCGAATTGGTTTCGGAAGGTTTACTCTCTCGCAGCACCGATGTTTTTTTCGAGTCCTACCCAAACAAATACACAAAACGCAGCCTATTTAATTAGTTCTGCGCCTTTTTAAATAAAACAAACTCGTAAATTTTTTCAAATAGAATACCAACACCAGTACTCATGAATACTGGAGATTTGCTCAAATTTGGTACCGATAGCGACACATAACTTTGATAAAAACTGTACGAATTATCAGTCAGTTTGATCAATCAATATACCTATATATATATATATCATGCGCACTACAATACCATAATCTTCAATTCGCGCTTACAGCATTAAGTCCATTATTTGTTTGAGAAGCGTTTCAAAAATATTTCCAATTCGAGATTCCTAAAATTTCTGTCGTACACGATACGAAAAAATTTCGAGTTTACGAACTGCTGGTCCATAGTATTCCTAATAGCCTTAAAATCGGATAATGCCAAGGGTGCACAGTCAATATTCGTTAAAAATTATTACCTTTTCGTAGTATTTATCCACAGCTGAAGCATTACTTAACCAAAACGGATGTGACACGAAACTTCTCATTTTCTTTATTTTCGCATACGTTGCATTTTTCGTTTCGTCATCCAACCAAGAGGACGTTTCCACAATTTGTCCAAGAACGTGTTTTAAATTATCCGTCATTTCTGTCACCTGTGGTAAAATAATTGAAATTCTCGGTTTATCGTGTCAGTATCTACCTATTTCGCTATCAGTTTTATGCGATGAAAAAGATCCACCGACTTCATAAATTTTCTTTAAATTATAAATCTTTGTTAGTATACTCTTCTAACTTCAAAACTGAATTTACAAAGTGATAAATTAGTCCAGGCAAATTAGCTTAAAAAATAAATTAAAGAGGAAATAATTGAGAGAAAGATGAATTTTAGTATATACGTTGGCTTCACCTTCCTTGAAAACCACCTGAAAGTCCCAATGCGAAGGACCTCGGCTTCCCCCTAGGGGGATTAAAATGGTGGAAAAAATCCGTGTTTTACGTTTATATCACTTAATTTTCATTCGAGCGAAAAATTGTTCAAACAAAATTAAAAGAAGACTCAAAAGAATATATAAAACAATATTTCACTATTTTTTTTATCAGGCCCATAATTTTTGTATAAATTATAATTGAAAATACCAATTTTTCTTTTAATGTCTATAATACAGTGAACACATATAGTGTAATGCATATTTACTAAATACAGTCTATGAGTTCAGTTCGCCAATAATTTTATTCACAGTGTATAGACCAACATGTGAAGTGGAGTTCTCCCCCTTACCACATTTCAGCATCACCTGCTTAACTGATTTTTCATTATATTTTGTATAAGATACAGACTATATACTCGTAGTCTATATCAATAGGGATGGTAGTACTGAAATGCGGTAAGGTGGAGAATTTCACTTTATATATCGGTCTATTCACTTTGTATAAAATTATTGGCGAACAACTCGTATATTGTTTTATTGTATAATTTTAGGTATACATTACACTGCATGAGTTTACTTAATTAAAAAGATATTAACAGAAAATTAGGTATTTTCAGGAGTGATTTATGCAAAAACTTTGCCCCTGACCAACAAAATGATAAAATATTTTTTTATAGATTATTCAGCCTTCTTTTAATTTTATTTGAATAATTTTGCGCTCAAATAAAAATTAGGTAATTGATACAGTAGGCACTGCTTAATCTGTCACCCAATAAACTGGTTTTTTGGATAAAGTGACAGAATTTCCACAAACAGAACAAAAGGAGATTTCTTTTATTTGTTTTTCCCCAGAATAATCCTGAAAAAAAAAGAAAAAAAGGAGAAAGCTAAGGACAAATCGTGTTGATTTTAGAACTTTTATAGGTAATTAGTTGATTCACTAAAAAAAAAAAAAAAAACTGATATAATATTATATTATGAAAACTTGAATTATTAATAAAAAAAATTATATTTCCGGTTGGTAATATGTTTTAATCTACAATTTAGCAAAATACATATATAATAAATTAGGTATATCCATTTTTTTTTTTTTTGTATAAATGGTTATTATGTTTTTCAGTTAATACGTTCTAATTAGGCTGGGGCCGATTGAAACGGAATAAACGGCGCATACTATATAAACGTCAAAAACGGCTTTGCGCCACCATTTTAACCCCTCTAGAAGGGAAGCCAAAGTCCTTCACACTGGGACTATTAGGTGGATGTTAAGAATAGTGAAGCCGACATATACTATACCAGAATTCAGCTTTCTTCCGATTACCTCCTTTTTAAATGCTTACTTGCCTGGACTTCGAGTGAATATATATATATGTATATGTATGTGTAGGTAGATACCTACCTCATTTTTGTAATAGATAGCATTTTCATCGACAAGGGGATAAGCCACGGCCATATCCATACTTTCCAACGTGAGATCTCGGCACATGGTCTTCCTGCTCGTAGAAGATCACATATAGTTTCTTTTAGAATTATAATATATAAATGAACTCAATTATGCATATCCGTAGTTGATACGTACATTGGCATACTTGGTTCCTTTATGAAATCGAAAGCTAATTTTCGTAAATCATCTGTTGTATAGAATATCAACAATTGAACCGCTTTGAACCACAGAAGAGACTCTTAAAAAAAGTAACAAAGCACATATTATATTTATTTCGAGTAAGTACTGGGTACTGATTTTTCCGGTAGAATATAACACAAATTATGTCCAATATAGCGAAAAAGTGCAGGCCTCAAGTTATTGGTTCTTGAAAAGTTCTATGTTAAAAGTGAATTCTCAGTTCACTCAGACAGTTTTAATTCTTTGTAAATTCCGCAAAATAACAAAAATTCAAACAATTGATAAGTAGGTGTGCCTAGGGCTTATAACAATAATCATAACCAGAACAATAACCAATAAAAACCTTAACAAACTGATAACACTGATTTGGATACAGATAACCAAAACAAAAAAATTTTACACAACCAATAATCAATAACTAATTTCCATAAAATACTGAAACCATTAACCAGAACAATAATCAGAAAGTATCGGTTTTTATTTGTTTTCATAAAATGTCAATTTTATTGATTATTTTTTTCAAAAATTACCAATTATTTCCTGGAAAATTATTAATTATTGATAATTTGACCTGGAGAAAACTTTTTTTGTCTATTTTACCCCAAATTTTGTCTTAACCAATAACCAGAAAAGTTGTTTTGGTTGACCAGAACAATAACTGGTTACCAAATAATTACATTTTTAACCTATAACCAGTAAATAGTAACCAATACAGATTTTTATTGGTTTACGGTAACCAATAATCCCAAAAATATTTTGGTTACAAGCCCTAGGTGTGCCCAAGTTAAATAACTAAAATAACTGTTCTGATATAAAGAGCACCTGAACACGTGATACAAACATGCGATCATGTCATTAGAAGAGAAACTTTCATCAATATTTGCTCACCAAGTACGATCAGAATCATTTCCACATTTTTTGAAAACTATAAAGTTATTTTCAAGCCCCACTCGGACATCTACGATAGTTTCGTCAACAAAGGCGTAGACAGCTCCATCGTATGGCGAAGGGATTCACATTTTCTCTGCTGACACTTCGAAGCCCCCTCCACAACGATAGATATCATCACCGTCCGCAGAAACACATTATTTTTTATGTCGGGCTTTTTTTCAGAGCAAAAAGTGTCTAGATCGCCCAAAACCTACCAGAGAACTAATTCCACAAATTTCTAAGTAAAACTGTCTGGTACCAAAAGGTTCCTAGATTTTCACACTCCATTCCATATCGAACAAAGCTTGAAGTTTTGTTGAGATGAACCGTAAAATTACTTACCAAAGTATGCTGAATATTCTTTCATGAATGCGATAATTTCCTTTAGGTACTTATCATCGTAAACCATGATTTTGTCAAATATTTTTTCATTTTCCAAATCAATATTACCAACGTCTTCGAGTAACAAACGAAAATATCTTTCCCAGTCGAACTTAAAATTGAAAATAACAGAATAAATGCGAGAAATAGTTTAAAACAAAGCAAATTTTACCTGTGGCAATGATCGCAAGTTGATATTGGAGGAAGGGGGAGGAGAATCAAGAGGTCGACCTAAGTCTCTGATGAACAGATTTTATTCACCATTAAGTTTCATCATAGGCAAAGATTTTCTTGTAAGTTTTTTTTTACAGTGCAGATGAATAATAGGTAATTTCTCCCGCCAGCCCACTTAATCGCTGTCTCCGTGTTCTACCGAATTTACTACAATTCAAAGCGAATATTTTACCAACTACCAAGTTTATTAAATAAAAAAAATAAAAAAAGAGAATAATGCAGTTTACTTTAGTCTAACCACGTTTTTACCAAAAAAGGAAGAGGAAATTAACATTTGGTAGATGTGAAAAGCCAAAATGAAAGAATTAAAATGAAGTAGAACGAGATTTCAAAATTTTTAATCACCTTTCACAAACTTTCATGAAAGAAACACATCCAGAATACCTATTCAATTTTCAACGAAATTTACATCAGTTTTTCATTTTATGAAAATTTCAAAAGAAAAAAAGGTTTGAAACCCCGTACCGATTCATGTCTTACATCTGTATTAAAATATCTTTAAAAATGCATTTCCAAAATTATAAACTTTTTTTTCAGTAGGTACATGTAGCTTAACAGGTATATTTTTATAACACAATATAATAGTCGATCACGATGAAAAATATGACCTACTTGTCATTGGAGGAACTGGCCTTGATCGAAATTTTGAATCACATAATGCCAGGGAAAATAAAGGTATAAGAATGACTGATGTTCAAATTTAACTTTTCAACACAGTTTACCTTTGAAACGTAGATATTATTTTCAAAATAGTAAGACAAAATTATGATTAAAAAAAAATTTTTTTTTTATAAACAAAAAAAATTAAATAGATAAATATGTAATTGTAATTACAAAAAAAAAAAGTCAAAATATCAAAAGTATTTGGCAGAATGTTGACTAAAAATTGGGTAGGTACTTACAATTAAAATAGAGTGTTAAGGAAATTCATAATAAATAACTGTATTGCGATGTTATAAAAAATTTAAACGATTTGCATTTATTGCACAATTAAGGATACCTACATTAGAAGTGATTTTTAAGTAGATTTTCTATTGAAAATCTACTTATTAATCTTGATGTCATGGAACGATCTGGGAGTGGGGGTGGATACTTTTTTCGTTTCATAACACAAGCAAAAATTTTCGCACAAATAACTCAAATTCATGTATATATATATATAAAATAATTTCTTATTACCATGGTACAGGCCGCAATTTTATGTGATAGTCACGAAATTTGAAACGAACAGCAGTACCTCTACTAAGCCAAGAACCTAACCTATTGATTTTATTGAGAATTGGTCATAAGGTACTTCGGTGTGGCTATTTTTATTTTTATTTTGGACATGAAATTTTCAATTTTCGACCAATAACTGGGAAATTTGAAACATATATTCACCATAACTCATTATAACTTGCAATAAATTTTGGTGTGGATCGGCCATACGGTACTTACGGTATGACTATTTTCGTTTTTGTTTTAGCTATAAAATTTTCAATTTTCAAACAATACCAACAAAATTTGAAAAAAAACATTAATTATGATCTATTATAAATTGCTATACATTTTAGTGCCGATTGATTGTAAGGTACATCTGGTAACACAATTTTCGTTTTTATTTTGGCTACAAAATGCCTAATTAAGAACCAATAGGAATGTAATTCGGAACAAATATTTATTACGATCTATTAATAACTTTTTAGTGACTACTCATTTTTATAATTTTTGAAAATCTACTTTTTCCAATGGAGCTGCTGCTGCGTTAGGGTTTTTGTGTGTTTAATTTCTATTTTGTTAAATAAACGTACACGTTCATTTTTCATACAAAGGTAACACTACTAAAATCGTCATTGTTCATACTAGAGTAACACTGCTAAATTCGTTGAGTGGGGGAAACAACTAATTTGGTTTTGTGTTCGTGTGTGCGTTGAATTATGAATACAATCAAGTACACAGGGACACTAACAAAACAATCATGATTTTTTCTTCTTGTTTACATTTTTCACTTTTTGTTGCACATGACGTCATCCTTTTACTACATACCCCCCCCCCGGTTAAACATTTCCAATGTTAAAACGTACGCAAGTTATCAAATGATTGCATGGCAAATTATTTAGAAGCAAGCATACCTTTGATTCATTCGGAATTAATTTTTTTATCAATAGTTTAAGAATTTTTCAAATCATTTCTACGAATGAACCATTAAGCCGATTGAAAACAAATTTTTCAGAATACTAGAATACAACATATTTAATGTTTGTACCAGATTTTACAAAAATTGCTCAAAAATTACGCATTTTAGAATCATTAAAGATTCAACGTTGCAACATAAGATGTACCAGATGTACCTACACCAGGCTGATCTGGATCAAAAACAATAGGGTTTCTCCTTGTCTACATCCGACTTAAAATGAGATGTTTTTCCCCTCTGATAAGACTCCCTCATCCTTTACCCTTCCAACTAACACCTCCATCGGCATGAAGTGAGGCTGTCAACTTTTTAGAAAACTTTTCAGCTATTGCACGAACTTAAACTTTGATTTCAAACATCCTTTCTATAAAGTTTTTCTTGATCTGTGGGTAAATGGAAAAGGTGGGAATTGGAAAGAGCAAGGGTGCGAAAGTCTTATGGTAGCTGAAGCATATCTCACTTTAAAGATTTGAGGAGCCATTGTGTGATGCCAGAATTGTGGGGGTTATTCTGTAGAAGGGTCACTTCACATTTGACAGTGAGAGAAAGGGGAGTTTCATATTTCAGTCCATGAAACACTTCTCACAATAATGGTAGTTAAAAAAAAAATCTGAATTTTTTAAACCCTCCTATACATAAAAGCCGCAAATGCCTACTCCAGGGTTACCCGATACAGGAAAACAAAAATGGGAAAGTTACTTTTTGCCTACCCTTAGTAAATATATAAATATATAAGAATTTGAGCGAATAATGCCAAAAGTTTCCTGTGGTTGTGAAATGAAAAACAAATCTAATCTCCCCTACGGATCTTAATAGATTTTCTTTTAAAAGCTACATAAAAATTATAGATCATTATCGAAGAAAATTGATCCGAATTTTTTAGTCAGATTAAAACTAAATCTTTTTTAATCCATCAGTTGTTGGACGTAGTACTAATTATCACGATTATAAGAATCATCATCAATCAAAGCCAATAACTATTGTCACATACGATGACTATGGTGATCATAGATGACTCAAATAGTTAAACCCTAACACCCCACCTCCCATGGCACAGAAAAATAGTACATTACTATACAAGGAAGAAAAGTAAACGACTGTGGACGAGTTGCGAAGTTGGGGCACGAGGCAAAGACGAGTGCTGCAATCGCATACGAGTGATAATTTCTTACTTTTCCACTCTGTATGGTAAGGTATTTTATTATATAGGTGAACAAAAAAATATTTTAACTATCAAATGTATTTATAATATTATAATAATTGATGAAAATGGGATTTTGAATCCTAAGAATAGTAAAAATAGAGTTCAACAAATCATTATCAGTTATCACAGTACCTAGCAACGTTGAATGTTTATTTTCACGACATTAGAGTAATTCACTGTTATTTGAACAACGTGAAAATAGTCATCCTTAAACAAGGAGACAAATAATTTTTTTCCCTGTTCGTGTATTTTTTTCCCGTTTGCTTATTTTTTTGACCTCGTTTTTTCACCATCTATCTTGTTCATAAAATTACATTTTTCATTCACCTATATAACAATGTAAATTACTTCGTAGTTCATCTCAATACGAGATGCTTTAAAGATAATCTCACTCGGATTGTTAACATTAATTTTTAAATTGAAAAAATTCCCAGGCTGACCTTCCAGAACCTCGCCAGACTGATCAACTGACTCGATTTTTGTCATAATTAAAAAAAATTAAATTAATTTCTTTTTATATTACCGGTTGGGTTGAACCTGACAGAAATCAATGAAACAAATTAATTAAAAAACAATTTTAGGTATTCTTGTAACAAAGATACCATGTTTTGAGAAAAAAATTCGAGATGTATGTCTTACTTTCCATAGTGAATTCTGATGAGTTTTCCCTTTCAGTAATGATGGAACAGCGTCTGTGAAATTTTGTAATTCTCGTAACGTCATCATTTTTGAAAACAGACCCGAGCTACCATTTTCCTGCAAACAAAAAAATCAATAAGTAATTTAGGACCATAGGGTCAAAAGTGTTTGTGGTCGGCACATGTTGTTTATGACACATAAATTTTGGGTCTCTGTGAGTGGTGCTATCTGATGAAAGTGGGAAGAGATAATATTATTCATCTGACTAATTTTCTTCAAATGTAGATTTGGCAATATTGCATCATTCATATTGTCAGAATATATATTACAAGCAATGTGTCTAATCCTGTCATTGTACAGAATGCTGGGCATTTTGTACAATGACCAGCAAATTTAGTCAATGTGTATAATTTTTTTGAATTTAACAAATGGCCCGGTCATTCTGCAAAATTCCCATCTACAATTGATCATTTTGTATAATTTTGATGTTATCTTTTATTATTGCATATATGTACAACTGACATAGGTTTGAAGCATGCTGTTTATGCTTTATTTATTCGTTTGTAACATATACACACAAATTTTATTTTTAATATGCTCAGTTTTTTATTTTCAATTTGTTTTTTTGAAAATTCATTTTTAATGTGTTGGCAAAGGAAAATAAATGGGATATCATCATATTTTAAACAGGTTCAAAATCGAAGTACCTAGAAATAGTATTGTGTATTTTGTTTGAGATTTTAGCAAAATTTGGAGGTCAGATGGGGAAAAAATGTGGCTGCTAGTTGACACAAAAATGAGGTTGTTAATTGACACGAAATTTCACTAACGAAGGAGGGGGCAATTGAAAAACTCACAGGTTTCACATTTTGTAAGAACGAGAGGAGGGCATTGAAAATGAATAAAATTGTAAAAATAAAAAAGTGTTATTCATTTTTTGTTTTCTTTCATGAAACAACGTTATCATCTATACTTTTTTCATTACCATTTTCTCCTTCCAATTATTTTACCCTTGTTATCTACTCTTTCTTTTACTTTTCAAACGTAGAACATTGATAAAAATTGGGTAGCGGACACCTTTATTTATAAGCTTTTATTCGACTCACTGCTACGATTTTAAAATATACCAATACTGCAGCCAACCTTCCAGCAACGAAATATTTATTTGGCATGAAGATAAACCCAAAAAAAAATAAAAATAAAAGCTTATCTTTTAGAAACGCGTTTTTAACGTAAACTTATTTATAAGCTTTTATTCTACTCACTACTGCGATTTTAAAATATACCAATACTGCAGCCAACCTTCCGCAACAAATAATATTTATTTTATATAAAGCTAAAGCCAAAAAAAAAATCTCATCTTTTAAAAAGCCGTTTTTAATGTAAACTTATTTACAGACTGACTCGAGAAGCAATTTTAATGCTAAAAAAAAAAGAGTTTTTAAAAGATAAGCTTTTATTTTTTTTAGCTTTAGCCTGATGCAAAATAAACATTATTTTGTTGCCGAAGGTTGGCAGAAGTATTTCTACCTATATTTTATAAATCGCAGTGGTGAGTAAAATAAAAGCTTATAAAAAGTCGCTGGGAGGGTGATTCCTTATGGATTACGGGGGCTGGTTCGATTTCAAGGATTTTTTCCTAACATCCAATAAAACTATTAACCTCATCTAGTTTGGTCAACAGTTGTTAGTTAACACACTCATCACTTGACCTGTATTTGTGAAGCGGCTAATCATTATTTCTTCGAGCGAAATACTCTATACCTAATAGAGAGAACAAATGTTTTCCTTCATTTTCAATTTTTGAAACCCACTTTCCCTCCAATACAATTTGAGTTACATTCGATGTCAACTAACAACACACCCACTGTGACAACCAACAGTACTATAGTGTTGTTGACTGACACCAAAATATTGCTTCACTAAATCGAATGTAAGTAACTCAATAAAGTATACTAGAGTTAATGAGGGTTACGAATATTTAAAATGAAGCCAAATGTTTGCTCTTTCTATTGGTGTATCACGCAACTTCACAAATCCAGCTTATAAGTGGAAAGTGTGT
The DNA here is from genome assembly GCA_011428145.1 of Ericerus pela. Lineage (NCBI taxonomy): Eukaryota > Metazoa > Arthropoda > Insecta > Hemiptera > Coccidae > Ericerus > Ericerus pela. The sequence goes on along the minus strand of WOFM01000527.1, from coordinate 376,490 downwards.
CAACCAACAACATTTGACTCTAATTAATTGTTTTTTTTCATTTTCATTTTCTTTTTTTTTCTTTTTTTGTGGAAGCTGTCTCCTTTTTAATGAAAAATGTTGCTATAAAAATATTTTAGACAGGTGAATACTTGCAAAACCATTGTTTTTAATGGATTTTTGACATTATTTTCCGAGTAATTTCCTGTATTCTTTGTATTTCACATTTAAATACCTAGACTATATCATTACTTCTATTCCTTTTTGATTCTGCCATCTATCCAACAATCTTCGATGTAGGTAATTAAATTGTTTCTTTATCTGCCGTCATATAATTAACCTTCAACTGAAAATTTCAACGTGCACTTTGAATAAGATCCGTGTTCGTGCGAACAATGTCGTCTACTTACTTCCATTACTTCAATATTCTGTTTTTGAAGATGAATCAACAATGCTGCTTTCCACTGCAGATGTTCTGCGTAGTCAGTTAAATTCTCTATTGCGGTGCCTACGTCAATTATTCTGGCAATATTCTCGATAAAGGAAGAAACTTCGATTACAGCAGATATTTTTTCATCTGGTAGTACTGATCGTTCTTTCATGAAATTTTGTTTCAAACGATTTTTTTTCGAAATAATTTTTCTGTGAAAAAATAAACGAATAAATTCATTTTTAAATCTAAATCGTGCGCGAGCTCAGATGCAATAAGGACCGCGCGCAAATAAGTTCAATTTTAGTGATAACACTTTTCAAAAGTTTTCATTTCATTTCACAGCCAATCATTGAAACGTAATGTGAGTACATTCAGCTGGGTTCACACCAAACGAACAGTCGCTGTTCGTTAGATCTTTTCCTATTTTCACAATATTTCAGGATATTCGTTGCAATTCGCTCGGGTAGCGAATTTCGTTCGTTCTCATTGGTTTGTGTGATGGCCGTTTACACCAAACAACAAAAAAAAAAAGTTCGTTGTTCGTTTGGTGTAAACGCGGCTTTAAAACATCAAATTCGTTAGGTAGGTACTTTCAAAAGCGTAGCTAGCATGAGGCAGGGAGGTAATTTCCCCTCCACTGAATTTGCAACAAAAAAAAAAGGCCAGCCAAAAAAGGAAAAAATGTGGATATTTTTCTTTATTAATAATATATATATCGGTGATATGATATGTGAAAATGAATGAGATAATGAGAAAAAGTTAGGCTATCCAGCATGATTTTTAAGTGGGTTTTCAAAGAAAATCTACTTATTTTTGGTTAAGCATGTTAAAATTTTCATTTAATAAAAGCTAACTATAGATAATATTTTTTTTCTTAAAAATATTATAAATTACGTTAATTTCATTCAAAAATTTAAAAAAAATTTACGACTGATTTTTGCACACCCAGTAAAATCGATTATAACTTGACTTTCAAGTAGGGCTTGTAACCAAAACATTTTTGAGTTTATTGGTTACTGGGAACCAATAAAAATTTATATCGGTTACTGGTTACTGGTTATTGGTTAAAAATGTACTTATTTGGTTACTGGTTATTGTTCTAGTTAACCAAAACAACTTTTATGGTTATTAGTTGTGGTTACTGGTTATTGGTTGAGACAAAATCTGTGGTAAAATAAACAAAAAAAAACTTTCTTCTGGTTCAATTATCAATAATTGATAATTTTCCAGGAAATAATGGGTAATTTTTGAAAAGAATAATCAATAATACCGATATTTTAGAAAAACCAATAAAAACTGATTCTTTCTGGTTATTGTTCTGCTTAATGGTTTCACCCTTTTGTGAGAATTGGTTACTGGTTATGGGTTATGTGAAATTTGTTTGTTTTGGTTATTGGTTCCCAAATCGACGTTGTCAATTTATTTAGGTTTTTAATGGTTATTGTTTTGGTTATGGTCATGCTTACAAGCCCTACTTTCAAGTTTGCTTGTTACCAGTGGCACAACTAGGGGCCAAGGGGTACTCATTCCCAGGTGATTGAGTTTTAAGAGTGGAATAATTACGAATGGAAATTAATTTTTAAGCTATTTATATAATAATATTACACTGTGGGCCAAGGCCTTATTTATCCACCAGAGTCATTGGAAACTCCCTCATCTACCCAAAAAACAAAAACAACCCACCTATACAGGAATGTTTCAGAATAAGGAAAATACCTTAAATTTTTTTTTGCTCGCTCCACTCGCTAAATAATTGTTTTCTCACTCTATAAAACCCCCTTTAGAGGTAAATCCTGAATATAGCCCTGTTGCAGTTGAGGGCGGCATATTGACTAATCCCCATGCGTAAAATTCCTAGTTATATCACTCTTTATTTTGATAAAACTGTCTTTGCCTCACCTGGAAAATTTTCTAGCTACGCCCTTGGGTACCTTTATCATAGAATCGCAAATCCGACGAATCTAAATCGTTGCATTGTATGTCCCATTTTATAGTAGAATTTATTTATAGAGTGTGAGCCTAATCTACGTTATTAACGCAAAGGGGTAAGCAATAATGTCAGTTTCTAGTTTCTTGCACAAAGTTTTAAAAAACTGAACCTAAAAGCATTGTGGATATCTCTATACGAGTCTCACAATAACAATTTTATAGATTTCAGCGCCAGTCAGACGACACTTCATAAAGTTAGGCAGGTAGTAGGTACCTACCTGCATAAAAATTAAAATACCAAAAAAAGGACGAGTGAGCTCGAACGCCGTTTCATTATTGCATCTGCTGACTCAACTGAAAATTGCTCTAAAAACTCAGCCTAATTGAAGTTTTGCACGTTGGCACAATTTATACGTTGATCAACTAACGGAAAGTGCTTGTCTTCTTCTATTGGTTTTTCAATACTAATGTAATTCGAATTCGGATTCCCATATTCTGGACGCACATTCACGTAGAACAGAAAATCTTTGTTGAAATATTTTTTATACTTTACAGCAGTTGAAATCCAGTCGAACGACCGTCCTTTACCGGTAAAGTACAAACTCGATGATATTCCCAATTGTCTTAAAACTTTTCTCAGCGGTACGATACCTTTGGAATTCATGCTATCTGTATCAATCAAAAAAATAAAAAAAAAATGTATAGGTATAACTGTATCCAAGATGAATGAAACATTGTGTATAATTCCATTCGTCTGCACAGGGTGTTCCTTTAACATTGACCCAACCATATTTCTTCAAACATATTGATTAAATCGAAAACAGCAAAAATACATCTCATAATTTTTAAACTGCTACACAGTATACCTATGGATTGAGCATATAGTATAGTGTATATTTTTTGAAATCATAAATTATTATACGCAATGAATAAGTACTATAAAATTTTCTGTAAAATCCAAATTTGCAACAATAACTTTTTTTTTTTGTTTTAAAATAGAACTTACTTAAAAAAAAAAAATAAAAAATGCACTAAAAAGTGAAAAATAATTCTTTTAAAATTTCTCCAGTAAGATCTAGGTGTAGGAACTTCTGTCATAAAATTGTAAAGAATTGACGTAGGTATAAAACCTACATGATAAAGGAAAAAAGCGCCGACTTCAATAATTCCAGTCCCTAGACCAAGATCTTGCTGGAGAAATTCTAAAAGAGTTATTTTTCACTTTTTAATGGATTTTTTTTTATTACTTACTTTAAAACTAGAAGTTTTTTAATTTAAAGATAACTCCAAAACTACCCCAACGATTCATTAAAAAAATTAATGAGATCACCATGGGATCATCTCCTATCATTTAAAAGAAAAGTTCATCAAAATCGGTTACCAGATTGAGAAATTTTGCTGGAACAAGCATAAAAAACAAACACATATACAGATCGAATTGATAATCTCCTCCTTTTTTTTTTGAAATATGTTAAAAACTTACCCCCTCATTTGAACAAAGATAGTAGATAGCTATGTAGTAATAATAATAATAATATGTAGTAAAAATCTTGAGTGAAAAGCCGAAACTACGGCCAACTAAAACATAACCTTGCAGAGCAAGACTGAAACTAAGATCAAGGCTTGATGATAGAAAACCCAGACCAAGTCCAAAACCTGCACCATGGTTTTGCTTTTGATCATCACAATAATTTGTGATGGTTCAGCAAATACAATAGCCTACTTGCACTATACTCTGCCCAAATAAGACCAACTTGACATCAGATAGACATTCACATTTCACAGCACACGTAAAGTGCAAATGTTTTTTTGTAAACAACAGTTTTTGATGCAGCTCATGGCTAAACAATGTGAATTTTCACCTTTTCCTTTCCTTCTGATCCCTCTGATCATATGATGTCATGTTATTCTTATTTAGGATAGAGTACCTATAGTGAATTTAGGGTGACTAGGAGCCTCCAGCCCTTCCTTAAACAAAATAATTCTTTTACCAGTTTAACTACAAGCGAGGTATTAAAATTGACCTCACAAAAGGGTTAGAAGTGGGTTAAATGAAAATTATCCGTTTAATGAAAAAATTTCCCATTTTGACCTAATTTTTTTATGTATATATCGCAGTCAATTTCCAAAATCAGCCTTTATCAAAAATGCCTAGGCACTTACTATTTTGTTATCAAAAGCTATAATGAATGCATACTACCTATAGCTTTTAACTGAATCAATATTATTCGTTAGTCAAAATCAGTAAAACATTAAATATTAATAGTCAAATTAATTCAAATGTAAGGGAGACTTGGGGTATCATGGAACAAGTGTACCATGGACAAAACTGATTTACCTTTAATTTTTGGACAAACTGGTTTCATAGCATTACGAATCATACACCTGGTAAATATACTACATTAATTTACTATTGTTATCCAATTTTTCGTTCAAAAATTATAGCAATATTTATCAAAATTATACTAAAAGTAAAATTTTGATAACTCAGAAAAAGTGTGACTAATGGGCGAAAAGTTGAACATTCAAATTTCTGGATGTGTTTCAAAGAAGTTTAACAGTCAGTAATTAATTATTCAGAGTTATCAATACTCAAAAACACTATGATTAAATATAATGTTAATTTCTGGTAAGAAGGTGAACCTAGTGTACCATGATGTAAATTTTCTGGTATACCATGGAACATATTTTTGCAAATCATTTTCCTAATTAAAACTGTCCAATATCATTAAAGACTTTATGTTGATAAAGTTAAGGATACTCTGAAAGATGTCTTAAATTATCAAATTCATGAGGAAAATGTCACAATTGAAGAACATTCAGTTTTCCAGATAATAATTATATTATAATAATTCAAATAGCAGATATCATCAGTTATCTAAATATAATTACTTTTAGATGCAGTGCACATCATATTAAATTAGATAAAATAAATTTAATTTTTAGGTTTAAAATTTTTTTTTTTTTTCGAAAGAATTTAACATGTACGATGGTACACCACCTTCAACACCATGGTAAACTGGGATAGTGTATCATAAAACAAAAAAGTTACCTCCTTTATGACGGAATTATAAATAATCTATCACATGATAATTATTTATTTTGGTTTTGTTTTGTAGTTGAAGGTTCGTTCTTTTCAAATTTATCAGTCCCAAATTTCTAACTCAGTTCTAGCTTACACCAGAAATAAAAAGAAAAAAGTTTTCCATAGTACCCCGGTCTCCCCTATTATTAATAAATATAATAAGGAAAAATTTAAATCATTTTCAGCATTTTTTTTTTAATTACAATAAATTCTCGTGTATCATATTGAACAAAAAAAAAACACTTGAAATACCAACTGAAATTTTTCCACATTATATTTATTAATAATATGTTTGAATTAATTTGATTGATAGTATTTGATAGTTTATTGATTTTGACTAACGAATGATATTGATGAAACTTGGCCAAATTCTATAATTATAGAAAATTCCGGAAAGTGATGAGCATTAAATAATTATAATGCCCAATTTCATTCAGTCAAAAGCTATAAAGCGGATTCATAATAGTATTTGACCGCACAATAGTAAATTCCTAAGCATATTCGAAAAAGGCTGATTTTCGCATTTGACGGGGCATTTATCTATACCTGATATTTATATAAGTACGTATATGTATGTACCTATGTATATATCCACCAAAATTGTGACGTTGTTAAGAAAACTACCTACAAAAAGGATCGTCGAGTTAACCTTTAATTAAACAACCAACAATTTCTATAAAATCATTTTTTACCTATAAAATATTGATAGATCGATATTTTTTTAAAGATATCGATTACTATTGATAGTTTTTTGAAATTCTTTTCCTGAAACTAGTCGTGAAATATCGATCGATCAATATGATCGTTAAATACCGGTAACTATCGATCGATATTTTTTTGAAATTTTTTCGATTAAGCTTATTTTGAAATTTGGAATTCGTTTTTTGAATTATTGATGAAAGCTGGAAAACTGTGTTTCTAGCGAAGTATTTCTGTGCTAGAATTTTTTAACAATTACCATTTTCTAACTCTTTCATAATGTAGCATATGGCTAAAACACGATACATCAGTAGAACAAAAGAATATCAACTATACATAGTTTTTCGGCGATTGAACGACAAACAGTCGAGAAACAATGCCACAAATTTAGAATATTTTGGTCTCGTTAATTGGAAATTCCCAAAAAACTTCGTCTTGAAGGTGAAATAGAATGATAAAACTAACGTTAAATATTATATCTCCAATATTTCTAGACTCGCCAAAATGTTTGCTTTTTCACTCATACCTCTTTTGGGGAAAATAACACTCTCCAATCAGCTAAAGCCTACATGACTCCATAAACCAAATCCAAGTACAACCCTCACAAAAAAAAAAAACTCAACATAGCAGCAGCTCCGTTAGAAAATGTAGTTTTTCAAAAATAAAAAAAATACAAAGTACAATAAAAATTGAAAAAAATTAGCTCACAAGATCATAAAATAATGATTGTGTTAAATTCCGTATTAAAGATGACATATTTTGAGTCTAAAATCAGAATTAAAATCAAACATAGCGGAAGTATCGTCCGGCCAATCCATGGTCCGGGACAGAGCACTAATATTCGTACCAAATTTCGTGACTATGGGATAAAAATTTCGACCTATACCGTAATAACAAGAAACAGAAATATATCTTATTCACCCATAAATTCGAGTTTTTGGTGGCGAAATCTTCCTTGAAACATAAAACGAAAAACGTGCTTACCCTCAATCCCAGATCATTTCGTGAGATCGAAATTAATATTAACATTTTCATAGAAAACCTGCATAAAAACACAAAATACTGAATAGGTATCAATGCTAATATACAACAAATTTTGAAAACCACTGAATAATAAATTATGTAAATGAATTATCGTTTTTTCTGAAAACTTCTAGAATTTTTCTCACTTTCAGCTTCGGTTTTTCCATCATTTGAGATAGAACTGAATTATCAAATTACATTTTTTGTTATTTTTAACTATTATGCCGTACAGATCAAATTCTTTCATGAAGATTTCTCCATCTTTTGTGCATTTGTGTGAAGAAATATTAGGTACTATAGACGTAGAAGCTATACTAGAGCTACGTTGAAATGCTCCAGTGGACGAAAAATACCCACAAACACGACTATAATGCGCTGAAAATTTTAAGAAATTTCAAGTTTTCTCCTATGGGCTGTGGCACGAAACACAGAAGTGATCTGATTCTTTCACGGAGAAAGTGTATTTTCAGATCTATTTTTCTGCCCGTAATTTAATATAGTGTTCACCGAGAAATATTTCGAATTATCGTGAAAAATAATATTAAAATTTATTGTAGGCCTGGCAAATGACCGTGAATTACAGTGAATTCTGACAAAATAACGTCCTGCTTCAGAACACCAGCTGTTCCTATTGTGAATAAGTGAGTGAATTAGGAATTTTTTTTTTTTTTTCAATTTACCTGTATCGATACACGATCGGTAAAATTTTTTGGCCTTTTTCAAAGCTTCTGGTTCTGAATCCGTGATATTAGAAGCCAAAATCTCTGTTGAAAACAAGAAAAATAGTCATTAGTGACAGTATGTAACCGTATGTCGTTTCTTCCGAAGAAGACTGCAATCATAAATTCATAACATAAAAATATTATTTTTCTGAGAACGTTATTTATCCCACCTATCACAACGAAAATTACCTTTTTGATAATTTTCTACCTCGACGAGTTGTGGCACTACTGAAATTCTGAAAATACGACAATTTGCCCCAAAAATATGCAATTAAAAAAATCGTACGCGTACGTTCTTCAATATTATAAAAGTTGCAGTGAATAGGAGAATTCACAGTTCACTTTCAAATGGTTTGGAAACAGCTCTAAAAATGTATTTTGATGTTCACTGAAACTTATTGTTTTCTTAATTAATATGATCATAAGCCAATGAAACGTTACGATTACATCAAAAATTAATTTTTTTTATGTATCCTCTTTTAAGGGTACAAAACAAATTGTGTGAGCGAAACCCAGCACCCTCTAGCGCAGTCACACACAAACACATAACCGAACCTCAGCGATCCTAGCGCTTCGGTGGCCATATAAAATACCTCGAGAAATTGGAATTATGAGCAAGTAGAATAAAATCGCATTATTAATGTCCAGAAATGATTAATGCACTGAAATCAAATTCGATATTTTTAACTAAGTTAAGGCATTTTCCTCCAACAAAATAATCCGGTCATCAAGTCGATGTAAAGAAAATCTTTCATCATTCCTACGTCTAGATTTGTACTTAAGTTATTTTAGTACCGGAGTGGGGGGGGGGTAAATTAGTTGGAGGCTACCAACCACCAAGAAAATAAACAAATAATTGAATGAAATTTTTGAATAATTTGTGTACTCAATAGGTACAGCCTACCTCCTTAGTACCTTTTTTACCATACGAGCAATGAAGCCAATTGTTTGTAGCGCAAAATTTTATACGGTCACAAGAATTATTTTTGAAAAAAACAAGAGAAAAGAAGAAAAAGTGAAAAAAAAAAAAGAAAGAGAGAAAAAAAGAACTGTGGGGCGAACATTTTTGTAGTGTATACGTGTAGTCTAAAGTAGGCTTTAATTATTTTCGTAGTTGATTCTAATTAACACTTTTGAGGACACTCCTACACACCCATAATTACTCGCTGGACGAATGGCGAAAATTTTTTACCGCCAACAACGCAGAAATACTTAAAGAAAACTCTACCCCCTCTATAATTTTGTAAATTTAAGCTTTTTTTGTGTTACTTAAATAATTAAAAATACGATGTCTAGGTTGAATGTGAACCAAAAGATTTTCAAATTTTGTCTTCAGCCCTCATTCCCAAAAAAAAATTACCAAGTCGACGCCACTGCGCTAAAGGTTAACAAAAAAAAAAAAAAAAAAAAAAAAACAGCTAAACACCGTTTAGGCAATTATTGGTTTTTTGTGTCTCAATCCATAGACGACCTCACAAGTAGATACCCAGAGACATACTTGTATGGCTTTGGTACCTAGCATAATTCCATGCAGTGAAAACGTTTTATAATTATATTGTAACGAGGGGCTGGATTGTAAAATTTAATTTGAAAGAAAGAAAAAGAAATTTATTCTATTCGAGAAATTTGGTTTTACTATTTTTCCTAAAGAAAAATGTTCCTATAATATTAAGAAGTCACTGATGTAACGATTTTACTGATAGGTACATCGGTATAACAAGATCACTCGCGTATAGTAAAATGGCGTGGAGTTAGGAAGACGAGTTGAACCCCTAACTTTTTAAATCAGCCCTTTTAATTTTATTGATCGATGCTGGTATGGTATCGGGTAAAACTAAATGAAATTTTTTGTTCGGTACCTACCCGTTATTTTTCGTTCTAAATTCATTTGCGAATTTATTACCCAACTGCTAGGAAAGTTCTGATCTTGATGTGAAATTCTTCGCATGTATTTTCCAAAATTACCGCAGGCATAGGCATAAAAATTGTCGCAAGGATCAACATTTTTATTCATAGCACCGGATAACCGATTTGCTGCAAAAACGACCAAGACGGTAAAACTATTCGACGTAATATCCTCGTGAAATATACGTTTAAGTCGTAATAATTACGAAATGAACGAAATAAACGCAGGTGGCAAATTTGTTTTCATGAAATTGTTTTCGATGATGCCTATATAAGCGATTATATCGTATGACGTCTTATCATAGGTATATGGGTACACCTACCTGCATTAATACACGCTCGCGTTTTACACACATTTTCTTCAGACTGTAAAATTTCTCCTTAAAAAAAAAAAAAAAAATCCTTAAAAAAAAAGCATAGCAATATATCGAATCGAATGCAATAAATAAGAAGAATGAATTAATATATGCTCTTGTAATTATGCAAAGAACGAATAAAAAAAAAAAAAAAAATTGTAATAAATAATAAGTATACCTGTGACAAACGAATGGACTGCAGGTAAAAGTAATAAAATGAATAACAACATATCCAAAAATACAAACGTGAAAAGAATTTTTTTCGAAACGAACAAATTCCACTTAAATATATGTACGCCTACGCCAGTACCTTTCGTTCAGTAATTTCATCAAGAAAATTATTATTTAAAAATCATCCTTAATCTCGACATATTGCATTCACTTGCTTCGTACATGTATATATGTTGCCTCGATCGACTTATTTGGTATCCGATAGATTTTCCGGGAGTAATAATTAAGATTACAGATAAAACATGAACAAAAGCGTATATATTATAGAAATAAATACGAATTTCTGCACGTGTCATAAAATTATCGCAAAAGTATAATTCTTAACTAACATTATTAGGTTATTTTCAGCGTATTCAATGTATTTTTCTTAGTACAAACTTCAATACCTATACATAATTAACCTATAACAAGTTATATGTATATAATATATTGTCTACCTATATGCTGACTGTTGTACGATTGCTTGTTAACCAACGATTAACGAAGATGTGTTTGAAGTAGACGTAGACGTAGACGCAACCGAGCAATAACTATGAACATACAGGTAGGTACCTACTTACTAAATGTTTATATCACATGATTCGATACCTACATCGGAAAACCTCATCGTGGTATCTCCCTATACCCACCAGTCATAAAACGAATCACATCTAGATGAGATAGTCGCGTCAGTTTTGCTGTGGTCTAATTTTACACAAATATTCGGCATCTGATGCTATTCAATCAGAGAAAGATATATGCATTAGGGAACGAGTAGTTCTCCATTTTTAAAATTTTTCGGGAATGTTGATACAAAAACGTAAAAGGCCCGTATACCGAATTAATGGGAAAATTTTTGGCACATTCAGCAATGGTAGAGCAAGATTGCTGAACTTCCATTTAAATGTTCGTTGTCAGCCATTTTTTATTAACTTTCGAGAATGTTCAAAATCTTTGCAATAAAATTGATCAAAAAAATTTTTTCAAACATATTGATTCCAAAAAATGGCACATCTAGTGATAAGTATATAGATACCTATTAAGAAAAATTTTATGCTAAAAAACCCAGTGTGCCAATTTTCATCCATAATTTTAAAAAAACCTGAATTATCGATATATGACAAACATATCGATATATCGACACCACATTGCTGATTTCATTGTCAAACAAAAAAATTTCAAACAGCTATGATGGTTATTGATATCTTGTAGAGGTTGAGGAAGCCAGATTCAGTGTAATAAACAAAATAACAAAGGTGTTACCAAAGTTACGTCTCAGAAGTGTGTAATTGTGGCAGTGGAAATAAGTAATGTACAGAGATTTAGAGAGTATTTAGAAACGAATATATCCGGAGATGAACAAATGAGTGGCGTAATGAATATCAGTGTAGTCCCGTGTGTAAAAGTATAAAGTGTGTATAGAAAGATAGTCGAGTGTTCTCAGGAATGTGAGGGAAAGAGGATTGGTGGTTCCAACATATCTTTAAAAAAAATATCAATTTATCGATGTTTTATTGCTGAAAACCAATTTTCTAAGAATTTAATGTTATCTGGTTTTCTCAAAAGCTACAGAACTAATAGGTACCTACCAAACTCCTATCGGATCTGGTCCTATATAAAGAGTACATTTTATGAATTTCTCATAAACCATGAATACAAAGTTTTTTCAAGCAACTTTTTTTCTCCAATTTTCTCAGAAACTACTAAATTAATAGGCACCAAACTTCTATCAGACTTACATCGATATATAGATAATCTATTGTGAAAATTTCAGCCCAATCCCTTTTTTCATTTTCTCAGAATCCTAAAAAACAAATTTTCCAGGACTTTTTTGTTTTCAAGTTTTCTGGGAAATTACAGAACTGATAGGCATAAAACTTCTTTCGGACCTGCTCCTATATGAAACTATACCTGTATCTTCTGTCAAAATTTCAGCTCTATCCATTTTGCCCAAAATTTTGGGAGATACAAACATATATACATACATATTATGGGGACTCTCCCATATGAGGTATAGGGGCTTGCACCCCCCAACAACAATCGCCGCCCCAAAGGGCTGGCAAATAATCATCTCAATGACGTTAAACAAAATACACTTGTGTGTTTGTATGTTCATACCTGTACGTACGTACAGGTAAGATACATTGCACAGGCCATAATCAATTACCTGATAACAATCTTGATGATGTCACCGCATAATACCAGACGCGTTGCGTCCTTTCTTATCACCTTTACGGAAGCAGGAAACAACGTAATTGATGACATAATACCATACGTACATGTACATATGTGTGTCTGCGTGCGTGTGCCAAATCCTGTATATAAACTCTCGAAACCGGATCCAAAATCACCTGTGTTTGCCAAGGATTTGGCTCTCCCATACCTATGGTATGAAGTGGCAGAACAAGCAATTAATTCTGTAGAATTTACCTTCTGATGAGAATACTTCTTCACGACAAGGTATTCCACACATATACATTCCATTTTTAGTTACCTATAACGCCAGTTACGACGTATTGTTTAGTGGTGTATGTTATCCTAAATATTTTTCAGTTACAACTTTTCCATGTCGAACAGAAGTTTTTTGGGTTAGAGTTAAATTACCTCAATTTTTAATGTGTTTTGAATATGGAATGAATGAACATACAACCTATAGTTAATTACATTTTATGTTAAGCAGCACTCAATAGTGTGTATTGCCCCGCACATAGTACAGTACATACCTGCAAATACTGCTAGTAAACTGCTCAGCAATCAATAACTAGTGTTTTGTATAGGGTAATACATACACGATAACATTTGTGGTAATACTTAGTGTGCTGTTCAGAGTACTACCATCTCACCAAGTAGTATACACTGTGTAGCACCATTTATTCAGGTTTTCAATACAATGGTAGGCAAACTGAAATTTTTGAAAGATACATAAATATAGCTAATCATCACAATAATATATTAGTAGGACCTGCTCTTGATTCATTCACCTCAAATTTGTAATTTCTAAAAAAATTATAAAAAATTAATAAGAATCCAATCTATTTAAGCTTTTTTTTTTTAATGCAAAAGTAACATTTGGAATAGGCCAGAGCTAATTTAGGTCCAAGATTGGAAATTTTCATATTGAAAAGTTTGAATGAGGGATCTTCAAACTTTCAAGACTCAAGGGCTAAATTTCATTATTTTGATGCACCCATAGGCTATAACAAAACATTTCTAGATTTATTTAAACATAGTTTACATGACACTTATTTACCAGTTGCTAGTGAAAAAGTGTGCTGATAGATGGTAAATGTGCCCATGTAAATAAGAACCAACTGGCTTATTTATTTGCTCACTGGTGGAGTTAGAATTTTTCAACTTTTAAACTGATACACCAGAAGTTGGTGTACCAGCTTGTATTTCAGTTCCATGTAAATTAGAATGTTGGTGAAATTTAGATTTTTGCTTTTTTTCATAAAGATCCAGTGTGAGGATACTGTTTACTCACCATAAAATGATTAAAAGAAAAAACCAAATAAGGCAGAAACAAGGGACAAATAGGCTTGTGTAGTTATGTTTTACAAGAAAAAAAAACAAAAAACTAAAAGCTCCTCACTTGGACCACCTCTCAAAAACGTGAGTAAACAGTCATCCTCACTTTGGATCTTTGCGAAAAAGAGTACCTATCACTTCAAAATTTATGATAACAACTGATAACCATTTCACTTTTTTAGACTTTTTACAGCTTTTTTACCAGCATTGTGTAAACATAAAAACTAAACTGGTTGAATCAGCATTAATAAACCAGTTCACCAGCAACCGGTGAATAAGGATCATGTAAAGTATGCTTTGTTCACACAAACCCTTACATTTGTAATAGAATTAAAAAGGGAAAGAATATTACTTGACCTGAATGGACAAAAACAAAGGATAATTATTCATCTCCCCACTGTTCATGAGATAAACAGAAACAGTTTGGTATTTCAAATGGAAAAAAATTCCTATATTTACTTTACGGGTCACAAAAAACATATTGGTGTGTCACAGGTTAAAAACTGCTGGGCTAGATTTAAGTTACTACAACATCAGGAAAAGTTTCTTATCTTCAATCTTTTTCAGCTTCATACAAGCTGGATTCATGAAGGAAGAAAAAATGTCCGCATGCCTCACCTTTCTCCCCTCCAAATAAAGAAGACAAACATGAAAAGAAAAAAATAACAGTATAACACAGAATCCGAATAAAAATCTTCAAAATTTGTTGAAGAACAAAGAACTCCTGCTGTCCCACAATGATGTTCCTACTTCGCTTCTGGCTTTGCACATGCATATATCTAGTAGCTTATTTTTGGTTAATTAGAGTAGAAATAGCCTAATATTGTAACAGATATGTTTGTCATAATATAATATTGATGTACATATTTGTCTGCACAAAAAAATATATTTTTATTCTGCACATTTGTCCCTTTAAAATGCACAGTTAATTGGTGAAAGTACGGTTACTTCCTGCCAGCATTAACAATACATTTTTTAATAGGATATTTGGTGACCTCAATGCACTAGTCCCTCCAATATTCACGAATTAATAAATCCCTCTGATCAGCAAATCCCTACTTTATACCCAATACTATGTAAAAATGTATACCTTGACAGGGTATATAAACTCTTTGTTTCCATTAGAATAATCGTACTGTAACTTTACATGTTCTCAGTCTTAGTACTGTCATTTTATACTCATCCAATCTTAGTACCTATGAATAATCAAACTTATTTAAACATTGTACTTTTATAAATTATTTTAATAGAGTGTTAAAAATTATTGCGTGTTTTGATTACATTTAAAGTCTCTCAAACAGTTAAGGTCCACAATAGCTGCGGATAGTAAACTTAATAAATTAAAATACATAATTCTCGAGTAGTAATAATATTCAAGTGAATATTGTTATACCTTGAAGGAAGTGTAACTACACCAAAAGAGGTTCATTTTTTGTACTAAACGGCCGTTACAAATATCAGAATTTGGAATAATTTCTACACTCCTATCAAATTATTTTTATATTTCACAGTATTTCCGCTACCATTCTGTTATTTTTTAATTTATGGATTCTTCAGGAAAATTTTCAAAGTAAAAAAAAAAAGTTCGCCAACTAACTAAATTCTCTTCTAGACTCCTGAAAAATTTGGGTTTTGAATTTAAGCTTATTCATCAGTATAGGACGAGAATATGCGATTATACCTCGCATTGTATAGACGTAATGGGTACCTATAATAAAAGTCAACAAAATCGTTTAATTTTTTTTCTTTCAACCGGATATTTAATGTAGAGCCAGATTGAAAATTTTACTCCACCGTGTATACATATATTTGAAACAAAGTCTAAAAAGTATTTTACCTGTATGACTGCTCATAAATAAAATCAGACGTGCAAAAAAAAATTCTATTTTATTTTAATATGTATAAAATTAATTAGGTATAAGCCGCGAATTTTTAGAATATCACAGACAGTTTCCATAATATGATGCAAACATTTTTCTTCAATGTTTCGACGCAAGTACCTAGGTCTTCGTGAAAATTTATTATAAATATCTTTAAAACTTGTCTCTCGTTCGCCATCTACACATATATGTATAGTGGATATTATAGCCGGTTGCCAGTTTCTTTCAAAAATCACGCAGTAAAGCTAAATGCGAAAATACAACGCAAAAAAGTGTCAACAAAGGCAACGAATACAAACAGGAAGCGTCGCCAACATCCAAAACCAGCATTCCAATTTCGTTATTGACCCATGGATTTGTACCGTCATCAAAATACATAGGACATTGATCTCCTAGGGGAAAAAAAAAATTCAAATGCGAAGAAAGAAAGGAAAAAAAACATCTAAAAATTACTATGGAAAAATAAATTGCTGGTTTTCCAATGCATGAGGAGGAGAAAGTTTGCAATAAATTGCTAGTATTTACTTTCTCTTTCGTATTCCACCAATTCTAAGCCAACTGCTGCACCATCGCTCTGATTCCAGCTGGTAATATCTTGTTCCAGATTACAAAAAGGTCCAATCGACTGGGACATCAATAATGTATTCAAATCGGTTCGCTGGTAAACCTATTAACACAGACAAATAATTTTAGTCATCTACTCATTTAAAATTAAAGTAGACCATCGAAAATGTGATTTTCCAAGTTTTTAGTAGCATGTGCCGTAAATTCATTTATGAAGACCTCATTATTTTCTTCTTTCTGACATCATATATTGCTGATATAAAAAAAAATCAAGCAACTTATTTTTTAGGAGTAAAAATTTTAGTAGTTAGAAATTTTTATTTTTCTCCCCTTCTCCACAAAAAAAAACCTTTCAGTACAGACTGTTAATCGTCCAAATTTGAGGTCAATATAGTAGCTCACAGAGAGCTAAAAAAAAATTGTTGTTGGACGTATAACATCGAAAATTAGTTAAAATTTCGAAAAGCTACTCTTTTAAATCATACTGGAGGCCGAGGTAGCTCCCATTGATGAAACTATCCATAAATTCAAACTTAGCTCTTCGAACAATATTCAGATTGGTATATGCTACGTATATAAAATATATTAGCTACTCGCTCTGCAGGCAATTCCAGAATTGATTATTTAACTTGCTAAGAATAGTTAGCTTCTTTGTAACTATAGAATACCTTCCTATTACAATACATATCTCTCTATCACTCATTTCTCTCTCTTATTCGTGCCTATAAATATATACTTCCATACGATAGTGATATTTTTCGCAAAAGTTTTCGAAAAAGTTTCTTCGTCATCATAAAAGAGATTAGGGTGTGTGTTTTCATAATTTTCAAATTTTTATTTAATTGGGAACTTCAACCTCTGAACCTCACTTTTTTTCTATTTTTTATTTTACTTCACCTCACCTAACCATCCCAATACAAAAAAAATTTATAAAAAAAAACTTCACTTCATCTAACCACCCACTACATAAACAAATTATAATAAAAGCAATTTACCTCTTCTAACCACTCACTTTTCAAAAAAAAAAAAGTATAAAAAATTTGAAAAAAGTTGTATCTCTTCTGGGAATCAAACACAACACCTTCCACATGGCAAGCACATACTTAGGCTACATTCCGCAACAGCTGATACAAGATAACAAATCATTTATAATATATTACTTTAGATGATCTCTCTCCTGCTGCTTCTTCTTCTCCCTCTCCCTCTCTCTCCCTACTTCTAACCATCGCACTCTCTCACTCTATGTTTTCCTTTGTCTCTCTAAGAAGTTAAATTACTATTTTCAATTCGATCCATAGAAATATATATATATATATATATTATTTTTATGTTTGTTCCAGCATAATTTCTCAAACTGGGCACCGATTTTGATGAACTTTTTTTAAATAATAGAGAATGATCCCATTGTGGTCCCATTAAATTTTTTTCAGAATCGATGAGATAGTTTTGGAGTTATCTTTAAATAAACAAACTGCTAATTTCGAAGTAATATTGCTTCTAATGCAAAAACGAAAAGTCGTTAAACATTATTTTTTAAATACAACGGATTAAGAAAAAAGCAATAAAAAATGCACTAAAAGTGAAAAATACTAAATTTTCTCCAGTAAGATCTAAGTTTAGTGACTGGAATTATTGAAGTCTGCGCTCTTTTCCTTTGCCACATGTATTAGGCTTTTTACCTGCATCAATTCCTTCCAATTTTATGACAAAACTTCTTCATTAGAGCTAACTGCAAAAATTCCAGTCCCTGGACCTAGATCTTATTGGAGAAAATTTAAAAGAATTTTTATTCCCTTTTTTAGAGCATTTTTTATTGCTTTTTTTTTTTTGAAGTTGGTTCTATTGTTTGCAAAAAAAATTTTTCATTCCATCTATAAAATATATATATCTCATTTTTTTCAAATACAGTAGATATGATAAGTACTTAGGTAGGTATATTGATTTTGAACTTTGTAACTTCTTGCAATCTTATATCTCAAAAAAGGGGCAATATGGAGCCATGAAATTTTGAGGATATACTTATATCCTTGAGTTCTATACATTTTCGTGAAAAAATTCTTAAAAACTTTTTTGTAGGTGAGGGGGTAAAAATCCGCAACTTCGCCTCCAGAGGAGATACGGACCTCGGACTTGACTTAAAACCTTCCTTGAGACAACACAAATAAGTCCTGAAAATTTCAGCTCAATCAATTGAGCAGTTCTAAAGCGATGGGAGTACAGACAGACAAACAAACAGACGAACATTCGCATTTATATTTTATATATATATTATAGATGATGACGATTGTCAAGTGGCGACAATTTAATTCCACAAGAGATGAAAAACATCGGTTTATTCTTTTTTCTGTGGATCTCTGTTCTATCTCACAGAGACTGAAAATGAAACAACTGCTCACTTTTCTGTATTCCGGTTTCTCGATATAATTAATGTTTTTGAAATGTCGAGTCAGAATTTTGATCTACACTATTCATTAAAACTTTCTCTTGCGTTTCATTATAAAAAATTTATCAATTTAAAATTTAAAATTGAAATCTATGTAGTTGGCAATATTAAAACATCCTTTTTTCTCCCATCATTTACACTTGAAAAAAATTTGTTTTTTCCAACACATCAAAACGTAACACATCTCACGCCATGAATGCAAAATTAAACGTTGATAAAAAAAAAAAAGTAAACGTCGTAGTACTGAATACAAAATTACAAACCCAACATCTGAAACTTGACAACGCGTCCATTTCATCGTACGTGATCAAAAATGATTTCAAATTCTCCTTCCAATAGCCGACACATTTCATTTTGTAATCGGGATCACCTGAAAAATGTTTCCAATCAAGTCAAATGTCCAGGTGTCAAAAACAAAATAAAGCAATAATTTGACCATAAACATAATTTAATATGCTCACTGTAAATGTCAACAGGTCGTCCCAAGTGATCCACAGACAGACAGTAATTCTCATCGATGGTGATTTCTTTTTGCTCAGTATCGCAAACCGAAAAGTCGGATATATTCTCCATACAGCGAATATTTGGACGTGGAGACTGAGTCAATCCTCCAAGAATGCGAGAGACAAAAGGCATTTCACCTTTTTGTTTAAATTTATATTTGCCAGCGAGGGGGCAACGAACAGGTATCGGATTTTTGGCTACACAAAAACAGACGCAGTTTATGTAATTTAGCTTAGGTACCTGCGTCAACGTCAATGAAAAATGACGTCGTATGAGTACTGAATAGAGAAGTAAAAAAAAAAAAAAACCTGCTAAAACCAACTGTACCTAATAGTAAATCATATTTCCATTCCACATCATTTGGAAAACGTACATACGAGCAAGCAGTATGAAAATTCTCTTTAATCATGGCTACCCCTTTTCGAAATCTAATCACATTATGGTGTCGAGGAACAAAATCAAAGCAGACGTAGTCAATTTGACTGCAAATAGAAAAATGAATTCAGGTTTATTTCGAGCATGAATCGAAATTATTTCAGATACCTAGGCCCATATTCAAAAACGTCACTTTAACCTCCCTTCACTTAAATTTCACTTTAAAAAAGTTTTTTGTACAATTTCGTATTTATAAATGTGGGAACATTGTATCTCTTATGAGAGTTCCAATATAAAAATAAATTGTTACCACACTCTTAAATATAAAATTGTGCCAAAAGTAATTTTTAAGTGTAGTTTAAGTGAAGGGAGATTAAAGTGACGTTTGTGAATATGAGCCCTAGAGCAGTTTGCCATGAAGAGGAACAAGCAGCAAATTCAAACATTATTTCAATTATTTTTTTTTGTGCAACAACTGAGAAAATTAGGTTATTGTACAGTGGTTCCAATAATATCCCATATCATCCCATTTTATCGGTTTTTTTTTTTAAATTTTTTTGTTTTTATTTACAATAAATTACAGCAATTTTGAACAGTTTTCCAGATTTTATTTCTTTTTCGTTGCCTTTCTTTTTAATTTTTCCATAATTGAGACATTAAAGTCAAGGTATGAGGTGGAGTAAGCTTTTTTTTCTCGGTTTTTCATAAGGGGAATAACTTTGAACACTTTCCCAATTTTTTTTTTTTTCAGGAGAAAAGAAAGTAATTATAACAATAAATGATAAATCTACCTCAAAATTTTTCCCTTTATGGGAAAAACACTGAGTTATGGATCTATCACAAACCACTTACCCGGCCCCTCAAATGTTTAAGTCTACTGCTATGACGTCATCGGCCCCTCAATAACTAAAATCGGATCAGAAAAACTGAATGAGAAAAATCTGATGAGAAAAATTTTGGGTAGACCCCCAGCCATAACATATCCAAGTGAAAATTATTTATCGATGGTATTATCATTCCTTTTCTATGATTGTAATATCAATTTAAAAATATAATGGTGAAAGGTGTATGAAAAATTAAAATTTTTCGTGAATAAAAACATTACCATGAAAACACGGTACATGTATTACTTACCTACTTCCAGAAAGGAGTTGAATTTATCAAATCAAACAAGATAATTATAAAAATTAAACCTTCATTCCACTGTAATTCGACCATTCATTTGAAAAGTATACGCAGAAAACTCATTGGTCTTTGGAAAAGTTCATTGGCAAGATTGAGGGTCAATATTATCAAGTGTCTCACGCCAGCTTTGCCAAAATATCATTACTATTTGTTGTATGTATATTTCTTACAGTTATGTGTTATAAGGCATTGAAAATTGAAAATTTGGGAAGCTGCTTGTGATGTAATAGGTTAAGGCATGGCTTAGAGTCTGGATATACCGTGTTTAAACCCAGTACCTGTGGCACTTTATGGAATTTTTTAGAGGGATATAATACATGTACCTTTGATGGTAGATGTGAACATTCAATGTTAACATTAAAAAAAAAATTTAAAAAAATACTTGTCCAGTCATAGAAGATATTTATAAGAACATGACAAATAACCCAATAAAATTTTGGCAAAGCAGGTGCCAGACGTTTTTCAAATATTAAAAGTTAAGGTTTCCAATCAGATACGTTTTTAGGTAATATTTTCAAACTTGGTTTTGATACAAGAATTTCTATTAATGTATGCGTTCGTAAAATATTAAAAGTTCGAGTATAATCTCAAATTTTTAACTATTTTCTCAAATTCGAATGCAATAATTTTTATGGTGATACATATTTGCATAACTATAAATGATCGAGTAGAAGGTACAATTAATTATGATGTAAGAAAAACAAAGATAACTCATAATTTATTTCCTCAAAGTTAGGCACCTAGGTATACTCTGTTCACACTAAGAAGTGTGTGATGTCATAAACCATATCCACACTTGTCTGCTCGAAACACGATTTTTGTTTACTCTATAAAATGAAGCTTATTATAGAATAACAATGTGCATCAATACCTTTTCCTTCTGACGTCAAGCACTTCTTAGCGTCAACAGAGTATATAGGTAGGTAATATCCTTGATCCAAAAACAACATAAAAAGCTTTGACTATCTTCTTGTCCATGCTGTTTAGAACAGAAGTGCAATTGAAAGTGAACCCATAAACAACAAAATTTTTAAACCTGAATTCCCTGCCCAAATCATGCAAAGCATATGGCAGGCATTTAGAGGTATTTAGAAGGGTCTTTTTTAAATTTATTAGAAGGGGGTTGGACGGGGTTGGGTGTGGTTAGACTAGGATTAAGGGAGTTAAATGTGACGAAACACTGTGGCCCGGTTTTACCAACTTCTAACTGATGAAATACATGGTAAAATAAAGTTAAACCCTACCAATCGGTGGTTTAACTTTTGGTACTACCAGCGCTGAACCATATTTTTTATTTTCAAATTTTTATTTTTTTAAAGGAATTCTGAAGAAAAAAAAAAAAAAAAAAAAAAGCAATAATATTCATATTATGAGCCATCCATTTTTGTATAAACCCTACAAGGTCACTGGTTTACTACCACTAATCTAAATCAAAATAAACGATTAAATAAAAACGAAAATTACCATCCATCCACCGATAATCTGGCCATCATGTATCGAGTGTCTCTTTGTTCTCGACAGACATATACAGTTCTTCGAAATCGTCCTTCGTAGGGATACAAAGTTTCGATAATATGAGTTTCATTTATGGTCACATCGGCGTCGCTGTTAGCAGTATTTATCCAATCTCCGGTGAAGTTTGCCGGTAGGGTACAACCAGGGCTCACATTTTCTGATTTTACTGCAAAATAATTAGGTAGTTATACCTACTTACTTAACGAAAACTTGACAAGATTTACGTTCGGTTTTAAAAATTCAAGAAAAGTGTACAATGGTTGAACAATAAAATTAGTCAGCGAGAACATAAAGTCACCTACTGGGAGAAATATGTAAACGAATGGGACTGCTTTCTACCGACTTCAAGGTGTTACATTCGGCTGTGTTTGACGCACCCATGTAATCGTCGTCGTCACGATTTTTCAAAAAACATCGATACTTGGAATCTTTTCTCGATTCTTTGGAGTTGGCCACGACAAAAAAATGGTTTTTATCGACCAGCCAATCTCCCAAACACGTGTATTCAACGACTGCAAAGGAAAATATTGAATTTAGATATTATCGGTTAACTTTGCACACGTGATCACTGTCTAATGAGTCATGATCAATAATTCCTTCGTTCAAGATCAGACATGAGGTGGGCTTCATTGGCTCGAAATTATTCTTCATAGAATTTAAGATAAAAAAAAAGTGTATTTATATTTACGTATATACAGGATGACACAAAAGTAACGCAAGTCAAAAACAATTCCATTAAAAATTGATGAATGGCGTAAATTAATACAGGTGGCATCAAAGACCTGTCAGCAATTAAACAAAAATAATTTTATTCCACTATAGCGGATAAATAATTTTTAACGTAGTTTTTTCGCGAAAAAATACCAGCTGTGATCACTTCTTACCCGCAAAACAGCATTCATTGCCACTCATTAAATTCCCCAAATCAACTCCTGCTCAAAAATCTTTCTCATAAATCTGCAAAACCGAAAGTAACACCTCTATATCGAAATTAGCAATTGCTTTTACACTACCATTTGGTGGGTTGCATAGTGCTCTCGCATGCAGGAATAATTTTCAAAATTTATATTATCAACTTTATGCGTGGGAAATGATGAGAGGAGATCTGTTTCAACATCTTTTGTTACGCCTCATTTGCCAGAATATTTTGAGATGAAAATAAAATTTTTTTTTCCATTTTTTATACGCTTTTATTGCAGTTACTATCGCACCAAAATGTAACGTACTAACATCTAGGATCGCTCAAATCGAATTCGGTTATCAGTTATCACTCATTATCGTGCTTGCTTTCTCAACCCAAGTTTCGTCTTTTACTGGCAATTGTCACCACGGCGTCATGGTAACGAATCGTAATTCCGAGAAAAGAACCTCGAGATCAAATCCTATTAAGGATGGAAATTTTTTGTATTTTTTTTTTCTTTCAAATACATAAAAGCGTATTTTTTAAAAACTCGTTTTTAGCCTAAACGTATTTAATTTTGACTTAGATTACTTTTGGGTCACCCAGAATATACATTATATATGTACAGGTATAATATGTATATGGAAGGTGTCATACGAAACGTCTGCCGAACTAAAATTGTTAGCAGTAGCCTATATGTATGTACCTATATAGAATGGGTAATAAAATACCTATGTAAAAAATCTATTCTACATTTTATGTACGTACGTATGTAAAGTTGCATAGTATTTTTTTAGTAGGAGTAATTTTAAAACAGAAATCAAATGCCGAACTACAGTCATAGATATTTACCTACTCTTGAACAGAGTAAAAATATTGCAATATATATGTGTGTGTGTGTGTGTGTGTATATATATACACGTACATACGTACCTACATACAGGATGTTGGAGAAAATATAAAAAAGACGATAGATAGATAGATATATACAAGTTTTTTCATGTTCCAGCGGTACAAGTAGCAATTTTTATCCGATAATCACGAAATGTGGTACGAACATTTTTACTTGGATATACTTCCAGTACAGTCATTTTTGTTTTTATTTTGGCTATAGAATGCTCAATTTTTCAACAAGAGCCACGAAATTCGGAATAAGTATTTATTATAAATTATTGTAGTATACGCTAGGTAAGTATCTCCGTTGCGCAACGCACACACCATCTACCAGATTTTTGTTTAAGAAATGGGATGCCTTATTGTTACTCGTAAAGTAGTGATATTATATCACAGTGAATATTCATAGCTCAAAAGGAGCTGATGACATTTGCTGGTCAAAGCATTTGTTTATTTACTAGAGTGAAACACTGTATGAGACAAATTTTCAATGTTCTGATAAATTCCCTCACCTATCTCAAATTGTTGTAACTACAATGAAAAGAGTAACTTGACAAGAAGAGAAACAGAAACTTTAGTATCCATAAAAATGCTTCAACAGCTTCCCAAACATAATTACGGCTCAAACTGATTCCAATAGATGATGGTGTTAATAGTTTGCTACTAACACAAACTACATGTCTCCATTTGAAGGCCAGAGGTGCAGAATAACTGCAAAAATTTAATTCTTGTTTTGCTATTCTTTTCAATTCAAATAAAAATCAAGCTATTTTAGATGTGGGATAAATTTTTCAACTATGCCACATGTTGAAGAAAATTTATTCTCATCTCATTCGCATTGTTTAGTATGAAAATTGCCACAGCTGAATGCAGTTATTTCCAACAAAAGGATCTGTTTTATCTGTCATTCGGTTTCAATTAAAAAAGCAGACTTTGAGGTTTGACTGAAAGTAAGTATGTATACTCACAATGGAGAAACATGTTTTCAACAGTTTTCCAAAAAAATTTTTCACAAAAAAGGATCAAATACATCAATGGAGCATTTTCGAAGAAGACAATTTGTAACAATTTACTTGTGACGTCATTCTTCAAAAACGACACAGTTTTAGGACTAATAATTGTGCAAACGTATATTTTCGCATTGTCTTGAATAGACAGCCACAAGGAATTCAGGTGGGTAACTATGTAAAAGTGAATATAGAGAGAAAAAGTGAATACTCTGTAACTGTTTTTCACACGAAACACAATCATTTTGTTATCTACCTAACTACTTCAACTCACTTCCTCTGCGCCATTCACAATAACAAGAGTTCATTTTTTGCCAAAATACCTGTTCATCAAAAACATTTTAAAGGGATGAAATAAACAAAAAAGAAGAAAAAAGGTAAGAATAAAAAAAAACATGCATTGGTCATTTGTATATAATATCACGTTTCCAACCATCCCATTTCTTAAGCCGGTCCCACACGATGCGCATATTTGGCAAACATTTGACATTCGTCTGCATTTGCTCATCGTGTGGGAGAAATGCCAATGCGAATGTTTAGCATTGCCGAACATTCGGCAAACATTCGTCTAGGTTCCGGCAGTTGTCGGTAAATAATTCGCGAGTCAAAGGGATGACAAATATTTGTACGTATTGAATGCTTGCAGTTGGCTCTTACATGACACGCGTGAATAAGTTCGTATATTCATGGTGTAGTGTAGGAGCTGCAAAGCAGCGAGGCAAATGTTTCGGCCAAATATTTGCCAAATAACATTCGCCAAATATGCGCATCGTGTGGGACCGGCTTTATAACTTTTGCCACCAGGTGGCGCTCTCAGAGGTGCTTACCTACCATATACTATACTAATTTTGTCGCGGTACCGCTATTTTAGTTTTTATATTGACCGTAAAATTTGGAATTTGCAGCAATACGTATGAAATTTGAAACAAATATAAATTCTAATGTGTTGTAGCATGCAACCGATTTTGGTACGGATTGACCAGACGGTACTTTCGGTACCGCTATTTTTGTTTTTATATTAGTCATAAAATGCGGAATTTTGGAACAATATGTATTTATTTTAATATTTATAGTGGCATGCTACCAATTTTTTAGCACATCGACTGGACAGTTCTTCCAATAACCCTTTTTTTCTCTTTTTTTTATAATTTCTATCAACTTTTTGTTTTAGGTTCGAAAATTATCCAGATGTTCACGTTTTCTTTTCATTTATTTTATAACTTTATTGCATTTCTTTGGTTTTATTTCAAATTTTAGGATTATTTACCATACTTTATCATCTTAATTATTTTTTAATTTCGAGAAATAATCCTTTTAACTTTCATGTAGGTAGTTTAATATTTCGTCAGAAGCTAACAGATTTTGTACAATCATAACATACCATTTACGCATATGAATTTACAGATAATGTGAACATCAAAATCTTCAGTCCTTTTTTCTCAAAAACCTACTTTCTCTAGCGAGGCTTGCTGCGCTAGTTTTTTAATTTTAGAGGGCAAATTTTTTTCATTCTTTCCTTTTTAACAAGAAAATGTAGGGTGCGTGACAATGATAAAGACAGACATGCAATAAAAACCATTATTACCAACACCAACAACTACTACAAAACTATATTCTACCCATACTTTAGAAAGAGATAGGGAGAGAAAAAAAGGTAATATTTTCACTGGTTCTAAAACTGAATTTTTTTTTCACTCATTAAAGGATAGTAAATTCGAAACAAAAAAAGTACGATCAAATGTTAATTGGGTGTAAACAAGGGTATAAAAAAGTTTGAAAAACGATAGGTAGGCTACTGGTTAGAGGTGAAGTATTTTAATTGAATAAAATGTATAGGTTTAGGTATAAATTTTAGAAGATAGACCACACACACATGCACATGCACACAAACATCTATGTAAGTAATGTTTATTTAGGACAGTAAATTTAGGGGTAAAAAAGTTTAATGAAATATAAATCACATATATTTTAATAAAAGACAGGTACTCGCTTCTTCTTCTACTAAAAAATATCGCTTCAAATTCACAACCAACATAGTAACAACGCAGATGTGCACTGTACAACAACAAAGTTGAGAATGATCAAATCAAAACTCTAAAACACCCTCATATAAATTTTCTACCTTACCTCCACTCCAACAACCATATGAAACACACACATCTCACAAACACACAACCACTCCATCCAATAACATTTATTCACTCTCTTATATAACGTATATACTTTAGGGGTCAAAGAAGGTTCCCTATGGTTTCAACCATCAATCCCACATCATCATCATCATCATTAAACTTAGCCTTGTACATACACACTGCTACACCTAGAAGTCAATAGAGACCAACTGGCGTGTAGATACCCTACTGTTTCAAACCACCATCAACCCCACATCATCGTCATCATCATCATCATCATCATACTTACCCTTATACAACATATAATACTCTAGGAGTCAAATAAGGTTATTTGGCATATACGTACCCATTACTACTTATAGGTACCTATCATATTGAAGGAGATGTAAGAGTTTTGAATTTTAATAATTAAGACTACCCTAATTCTTTGAAAAATATTTTGTTTCGGCTGAATTCAAATGAGGACAAATGCGAACACAGAATTTTTGTACCACTTACCTAACGTTAGTACATATATAATTTTACAAATTATATATATTAGTCAAAAGAATATACGGTGAAAACAATTTTCATGCTTAACTATCAATAAAGAAAAAATTTACATTTATGATTATAACTTACCTCCATCAAAAGTGCCACTCATTCCCGAACATGATTTATAAGTCATGTTAAATTTCTGATTGGTAATTAAAAATTGAGCTCCTGCTGTTTGACAAGACTTAATTTGTGCTCCCGCATGATTACATTCTCCTGTGAATCTGAATCGATCCTGAAATATGATATAATTTAAATAAGGGTTTGTAATGATATTTTCATACATATTATTTCAAATATTCTCGTACTTTATTAATTCGTATTTTCCCACATTATTCTTTATATTTTTGTCTACTTACACTTCCTTTCATTCACGTCATTTAAGACTAATTCAAACTTGTCTTTCAAGTCTTGACTTGTCTGATGACATCACCTCCGGTACACCATAAACTGTTTTCGTCTATATTCCATGATGTCATCTTTTCTACGAATATATTTCGATACCTTGCAATAATTCCAATTCTTATTAATTTCTTAAACACTCCTACTTTTGTCATTTCCTTTTAATTTCATTGGTTTTACCTGAAATACGTTTTCCTCAAACAACCAATCATATTCATATCTCCCACAATACCCAATTCAAATCACTCGAACTTCACCCTTATAAATAGTCTAATGTTCTGTATATTATTATTCATTCATTCACTCTGTCTATTATTATTATCTACTCATTCTATTATTATTCATTCAGTTTTACTCTTACGTTGTTTATACTTTGTAATAATCTGTTCACTTTTATAATAATATACTCTTAAACTACTATTGTGTTTATTTGTAACAACTATACCGTTACAGCGTTCTCACTCTGTTGAAAATTAAGACTAAAATAAAGTAGGCTAACTTATGCTAGTTAAAATCCATTCACATTACCATTAAATAGGGTGTCCAGAAGTGAAACGGCAAAACTTCCAGTATCGATATTTGAGATCCAAAAAAAAAAATAGTTCCTCTGGCAAATTACCAAAAAATTCTTCCTCTATGAGTTATAGCCCCAAAAAATGAGAGCGGAAACAATCAAAAATCCTACGCAGGTTCCCCAAATATTGACTTACCAACCCCCATCTTTTCCCCAAATATGGGTAAAACTTTGAAAGCAATTTTGCCCATTTTTCGTTCATTTTTGTCCATTTTTTGGGATAGTTACATGAGATGTACGATTATTTTTTCCCCATCTGCAAGCAACTAATTCAAAAAGAAAGCATTTCACAGTATTTTACAAGAAAAACTTATTTGGTTTTTCAACCCCATGAATCAGTTCTGGAGGTTTTTCTCATTCAACTTCCTGACTTCTTAGACTGGTATGTGTAGGCTACATGTAGTTTCTTACTTGGTAAGCAAATTGCCACACTCCCTCGATACTCGATCGACAATTAACTGGTACAAAATTCTCTGAAAATAGAGTCACTAGATGTTGATCTTCCTTCATCGACTTACAAACTGTGTTAACATTTGCTTCTTCACCAATAATTAACGTAACACAACCACCTGCGAGAAAACAATTGCATTTATCTGCTGAATAAAATAGCTACCGTATCTCAATCTCAATTCTTCTGTAACGTTCAATCAAAAGTATGAAAAATTTCACAATTATAGGAAAATAACCGAACAACGCAATTTAAGACAAAAAAAGGCGTGAGTTCCAATGGGAACTCATGAAGGATTGATGTGTAAACATAGCGTGGCTGTGAGCTTGCATATTGTGCAAACACACAATCACACACCTGCATGCCAACAGTTACAATTTGTAATATGTATGAATTACGATTGTAATTCTTATTTTAGCCCCTACTGGGGTACTAAACCAAATGCTAAGATGTTTACACATCCAAAATCGGATATATTGTGATTTTTTCAGCGGTAATTTACGAAGAGTGTTTGATTTTTATTTTAGCTCTATAAAAAACTGCATTTTTGGTTCTTTGATGTATCTATAGTTTTGCCATATTTACTCCATTTTCCATTAATTATGATACAGCGTGATCACTACCAGCTGGATCAAATTTCACTAATACAGATAGGTAGTAGGTACTTGATTAGTCAAACCAAAAATGTTACATGAATATTGTGACGCAAGTCAAAAGTGAATTGACAGCAGCTTAGTGACGTTCAATTTTAATTACATTTCAAAAGAACTTTCAAATGTTGATATTGAACCTTTGAGTATACATTAGTAATGGGTAGTTCGTTCATGAGTTAGTTCTTTTGAACGAATCCTAGAAGTGAACTAATCGATCATCTAGTTCACTTCTAAATGAACTAGTTCATTAGTTCTTTTTTTTTTTTTTTTTTTTTTTAATAGTTCTCAGTTCTTAACTCTGTTTGATAGGACTACACCAACTTACACCAACCTACACCAGGAGGGCGATTCCACAAATGTAAGAATGCTATGTGACTTTGCGCCAAGTTTTACTTGAATATTTGTGGAATATCCCTACCAGTGTAGGTTGGTGTAAGTTAGTATAATCCTATCAAACAGAGCTCTTATCAGTCTACTCTACTTGATCCATTGATCAAACTGAAGTTGAAGTAAGTAGCAGTCGATGAGTGAGTCAAACAATTAACCAATATTTCTAGCATGAATTTATGAATACGAGTCGATCATTATATCATATAATAAATCAGTTGATTTAAATGATACAAGCCAATCACGAATCAGCTGATTGAAGTGATCTGAAAAATTTACTGAACTACTGAACTAATTGAACTAGTTCAGTGAACTAGTTCACTTTGGTGAAGCAGACTCAATGAACTATATCCACAAAATGAACTAAAATTCCCAACTCTAGTATATATGCAATACAAAACTGATTCTTATAACATTTCTATAGGTGGTTATTATCAGACATAGACAACATTTTCAGGGAATGAAAATGAAATTACTCTGTTTTGCATGCTACTATATCTATATATACAATTATATAGATATACACCTTAAAGTAATTTTGTTCCTGGAAACACTCTATCGTTAAGGAATGGAACTACTACAATCAGCCCTCCATTACATATTATATTGGGAGTTTCCATAGCCGCTAGGAGCACTATAGTGAACAAAAAATAGAGGTGATGGTGTATGTTATCAACAATAGGTTCTGTTTGTTTATATTGGATTCTGTTAATGAGCCATTCACAGAATTCATTGCAAACAAACAAACCTCTCCAAATGTTTAAATTAATTCTTGGTGTTTTGCTGTTTTAATATTGTTTCTGAACCTCTAAAAGGACATGTGTCTGCTTCCACACCAATATATTCAACAATTTGTAGATAAATAAGGTGTAATACTCATTCCTTCAAGAAAAAACCAAAACTTACATAAGATTTACATTGTTGATAACATACACCATCACCTCTACTTTAGTTTGACAAAAATCCACCAGATGTCAGCCACTTGGATGGAAACTCCCAATACTCAAAGCTTTCAACTTTTACACCAATATTTGTCTCTTAATTACAGAAAATAAAAATAATGCCTTACAAGTAACTTTCACTACTTTAGGAATGATTTTCCATATTTATCGCCACTTACACAATTTTTTGTTCGTCTACTCGAGTACTATATACAAAAAAACGCGTTCAAGGGTGTCAGCGAACTAAAACATTTAATGTGGTACACATTTCATAAATTCGTTAATGAAAATTGAAGTTTGAAAAAATGATAACACAATAAAAATGAAACACATATCGATATCATATTGATATAATATGATCAACACCAATTCCTTCATACTCTTATGATAGAACATTACATATCGATATTAATTTAATTGATATTCCCTCATTTCGACTAGTGGGGAAATTGTGATTGGCTGTAGGAATTTGTATTCTTTCTGTGATTGGCTGTAGCACCCTTTTTTAATGAAAATTTAACCAAAATAATTTTTTCCGAATTTACTCTGAATTCAGCGTAGTGAAAGTAGAAATGTGTACCACATTAATAAAATTTTAACGATCCGATGGTGAACATTGTGAACAGCCTGGGTAAATTGTAGTTTCCTTTCTTATGCCTCACGAGTTGCGAACCCCCCCGCCAAAAAAAAAAAAAAAAAAAAAAGGATTTTCGGAGAAATAAGATGTAATTTTTGTGAAATTCTTTCCGAAAAATTTTATTTTTTTCGCTCACAACGCATATACATACTTATGTACATGATCACAGTAATTTCATTGCAACCCACACTTTAAATTGATGCAGAAAAATTCCACAAATTTCTATCCAACTACGTTTCTCCGGTAACAGAGCAAAGGAACCATCAAGGTAGACAAATGCAGTTCTCTACAATGCCAAAATAAAAATCAAAAACCAAAATAAGAGAAGTAGGTATAAAAAATCCTACGATAATCAATTATGGTCTGTCATAAAATTCATTAATAACAAAGCCTACAAACAGGTAAGTGACATTTTTTAGGGACTGTCGTATTTTTGAAACCATCTGGTCGTAGAATAATGGGGAATTGACGAATCAATTTTTTCTCATGATAAAAGTACCAACTTAGTACTTACCATACGGCTATGAATTTGTTCGCCAACAAAATATGAAAAACTTACTTTCAATTTTTTCCAATACGTTGATAGTGCGTACGAAAATTTTCACACAGTAATAGCATTTGTTTCGATTGTTATGGAAAACGAAGGTATAATTAATACGATTTTCTTCTTGTTCGTCGATACAGCGACCTTTATTCGACATGGTGTTTGAACCAAATTCTGTGAACGTTTCTTCTCCTTGTTCCAATGAAAACCATTGTCCTCTGATGACGTGAGGAATGTTGCACGACTCGATGTTGACAATCCCTGTAAATTTCACATTTTGAAAAGTTTGAAAATGCTTTATTCGAAAAACTTACACGTCAAAAGTCAACTGAAAATAGGAGACCCTTTTCTAACATATTTATTTGAGGAAGCTGCTATACAGATACATATAGGCATATCGCGAGTAAAAATTGTACGAAATCAAACGAATAAATCAATGAAAATGAGGAGAAATCATTCGAAATCATTTTGAAACTTGAAAAATTAACTACCTATATGGTGTAAATTTAAACTTTAGATCAAAATTTACAACGACGTAAGATCATCAGAAAATAAGAAATAATTGAAATTTTTGAAACCCTTAAAAAATACCACAAGGCTATGATCATGGAACGAATCGAATAAAAATAGGTAGCTAGATAATTAATAAAAATTGTTCTAAACTTCGGCCATTAGACTTATTGACATTTTTACACGACAATAATTGGTAATAATTGGGAAACCATCGGATACCTACACCAATATAACTGCGTGAAAATGTGACCTTAAACAGACGATTTAAAAAAGTAATCCTCGAAGACGAACTGTATATCGTTTGTTTTACAATCACTTAACGACATGTAAAGTAAAATGTATTATATGTACGTAAATTTTACGAGTGTAAACGGAAACATACAACGGAAAAAGTAAATTACCTTTATCTGTCACTTACCGACATAAATAAAAATTAAAATAAACCGTTTCCTCATTTTGAACCATGCGCAACGAGCGAGCGTCTTCCTGATCCTAATTTTTGCTGAAATAGAAATACTAAAAAATATATTAGATAAAAATAAAATATTCGATAATTCGATTGCTCGAAAATCAAATACCTATACAATGAAATTTGTGTACCCACGTGAAGTTGGGGGTAAAGCCAGCTCGATTCTTTTGAAGAAAAGACGAAAAAACAGGTTTCAGGTAAAGAATGAAAGAATGAAAAGAAGAAAGAAATCGAAAGAAACAACCTCGCTGCTATAGTAGAAACCTTTCAGGATGAAAGGGCAAAGGCTGAAAGAAAATAAACGCATATGCACTACCGGTATTTTATCAGTCCACGTGTGCATATAGGCCATTGAAAATTCGAAATCAAAAAATCCAAATATTTTCTCGTGGTACGTAGTGCTTATATTCTGTTGTAGGTTGTAGATCTCTTTTATTAACCTCAAATTATTGTAACGGTATACATGAGAAGTGAAAAAGTAAACTTTTCTTTGTGCCTAAAAAAAAAAATCCACCAAATACTTCGTCATATTCTCCAAAAAGTAACCTAGGTTAGTAAAATCTATTTCTATATAACGTATTGGTAGTTTGTTGAGATTTATAATAAAATTCTTATAACTCATTAATGTGTAGTGTCCAAACGAGTTAGTTCAACTTTGAAATCAATTCGATGAAAGTATAAAATTAAAAATTTTAAACAAAAATTTTCTTAATTCGTAAAAATTGTTTATGACTCCGAAAGAGTGTTTGAGTTTTTCCGCATTTCAGCTGACCTGTACTTTATACATAGGTATATGAAAGTTGAAAGTTCCATTAGAAAAAGTTATTTAATTTTTTCTCTTCATTTTGAATGAGTATCCGCTTCAAATCATGGTGAAAGCCAAGGTGCTCGTAGGCTAAAGCACCATCCTAAACGCCTCAAAACTTTGCAGTACCACCCTAAACAATGTTAGTTTGCCGTCTCTGCTTCAAATATTACCAAGAATTGAAAATTGTACTTTTTTCTGCAAATTAAATTTTCAGATCGTTTTATCATACAATAAAATTTCTGTACACAAAAACAACTTTTCAGCAAGGCTATAGATCGTTTAACAGTTTCATTTTCTCACATATATTTGAACTGTTTCACATATTTTCATATCTCATGCGTAGGATTGTTGATTTACAAGGATATACTGGGTGACCCAAAAGTTACGCAACCCAAACCTTCAAATGTAAAAAATTTGAAAAAAGAGACAAGGCTGAACCTTGGCCCAGTTACAGAAGTCAGTTACTCAATTATTTGTGCCAAGTTTCAGCTCTGTATCTGTAATAATCTAACTTTGAGGAATTTTTCATTTTTAATTATAACTTTTCCATGTTTGAAAAATAAATTTTGAAAAATTTTTAATGGTAAAAGTTCTGAAAAAATTCTGAAACTTGATACAATAATAGAGAATAATTACCTGATTAAACGGGTCAAGTTTCACTTCAGTACCTTCATCCTTGTTTTTTTAAGAACTTTTTCTATGGTCTATACTATGCTTTCAAAACCAAAAAAAATTTTTAAATTTCAAAAATTTTATTTCATCCTCTCCATTGATCTGCACTTTGGTGCAGTACTTCACTTTACGGCAGAATTTTGTCATAGCAGTTTCCTTAAATTTGTTTGGGAATGCAACTTTTCATATGTCAATGTTTTTTTCTCGATAACACCTGCAATGAGCAGTTATGCAACTTTTTATTGATTGCTTACAAAAAGTTGCATAATCACATAATTGAGTAACCATTTCCTTATCATTGTCCTATGTTTCAAAATTTTTTGAAAATTTTTGCAGTTTAAAATTTTTTGATTAATTTTTTATGCGTACAGATTACTAGAAAAATTCTAAAAAAAAAATTGAGATAAAGTGAAACTTTACCTGCTTAATCTGGTAATCATCCTCCATTATTGTGGCGAGTTTCAGATTTTTTTGAAAACTTTAGCCACTTAAAATTTTTTAAAGTTTGTTTTGCCACAAATACGAAAATTGAAATTAAAAATTAAAAATTACTCAAAATTAGACTACTATAAATACATAGCTGAAATTTTTCATAAATAATAGAGTAACCCAGTCCTACAAGAGTGCAAAATTTCAGCCCTCTATCTCTTTTTTTTTTGAATTTTTACAGTTGAATGTTTGGGTTGCACAATTTTTGAGTCACTGGTATATTTTTTTAATAATATAAATACTTTCAAACAAACGGTTATGCAACATTTTCTACACTTATGTATAACTACAATTTCATATCAGATGTGACTACCAAATTGTCTTCGTCGTCATTCATATAAAAAAAGTTGTAAAACAGCTCCTTTTTAAAATGGTTTTTTTTATTTCTCTCATCTCATTAATTGAATCACGCCGGCAAAATATTGCGGCCGTTTCACCGAATATAAGTTTAAAATGACAGGGATGTCTATGGTATTATTATCGTGTTGTGTTATATGTTTATTATTATCATTTGTGTTATTAAATTCTATTATGTTCTTTGTTTCATCAAACCTGACATTGCAAGTGACATGCAATTTTTCTATTAATGGGTCCCTTATGCAGTACCCACTATTGGTATATCCTACAAAAATTCCTTTATCAGATCTTTGGATTAATTTTGGGTGTTCTATGTTGGCACGTTTTCTTTTGTTCCTTGTAGCTTGTTGTTGACGGACTTCTATGGGAATGTGCCTATGAGCTAGAGACCCAAAAACTCTAATATTGGATATGTCCGGCTTTATGCCGTAAAACATTTCAAAGGGGGTTTTGTTATCTGGGTTTGCCCTAGTTGGGCTCCTGTTTATAATATAAACAGCCGTCACGACAGCCAATGACCAGAATTTGAAATCTAAGTTCGAGTCGAACAGCATAGCCCTCGTCCTAGCCATAATTGTCTGATTCTGCCTTTCGGCAATTGCATTCAACTCCGGTGAATAAGGAACAAATGGCTCGAGGTTGACACCGTTGTTCTCACAGTATGATTTCATGTTTGAATCTAGATATTCCCTAGCGTTATCGCATCTCAGGGTAGCTATGGGATGATCCGGGAATTTTGATTTTAGTTTTAAGTATAATTTTTTAAATTCTTTGGAAACCATTAATTTTTTTTCGATAGTAGAAACAAACGTGTATTTTGTGGCATGGTCCACAAAAATTAAAACGTATTTTTCGCCATATACACCTAGTGAGAAGGGGTCCATTGTGTCTGATGAAACAAGCTCAAGTTTCCTCTCTAGTCGTGTGCAAGTTCCATTGTGCCCTAATCTTCTGGAGTTGGCTTTTACACATACCTCACAAAAACTGAACTCGTAATCACGAAAAGTAATTCCCGTAGGAATACATCTTGAGACCTTTGTCAAGAACTTTAAATTCTTCCCTGACAGGTGTCCTAATCTCCTATTCCATATTAATTTTTTTATCTGTTTTTGTACTTTCTGTCCTTTCATTAGGCTCCTGAGTGTCACTTACTGTGTTATTTTCTTCTATTATGTTATTATTATTTATATTGACTCCTATATCCTCATTCATTTCATTTCTTTCTTCATTCATTTCATCTTGTTGTGAATTATTATTATCATTTGTATCATTAGAATTTATTATATTATCGTGTTCTATATTATTATTTATTATGTTATTTTGTGTTTTATTTGTGTGATTATTATTCTCTTCATTCTCTTCATTCTCCTCCTGACTCTCATCCACTATTTCTTCTTCTATTTTATATTCCATCCATTCGTCTTGAGAATTTATGTTGGGCATACATGCCAATTTATTTGAGTTATTATTATAGGGGCATATTTTATTTAATTCGTCTTGGGGTTCTATAACATTAACGGCAGACTCTGGTACAATTTCGTACTTGACCATGTATACACCTCTTATTTTTGGGGCTGAGAATATGACCTCATCCGTACCTTGGACGTATATGTGCGCTGCAGAAAAATTTTGGTCGATGCCAACCGCTCTATTTTCAGTGATTTTTATCCCTGACATTAGATCGATATTCAAAGATGGTACGTAATGTACATTTTTAAGTCTTATTATGGTTTGTTTTCTCTTTGAGTTTTCCACTCTAATGATCATGGTACCTATGTGTGTTGCAATCAGTAATGTGTCCTGAATTTCACACTCCAGTTCGATCAGTTTTTCCAACATTATGGGGTTGGATAATTTCGATAAATCTGATATCACGTGAGCAACTGCTCCACCATCTAACATTATTCTATTTGTTAAAGGAACATAGTCCAAATCTAATTCCTGTCCAATGTCCTTAGATGTAATTAAATTTATCAATTTATTCTCATGTTTGCTTACTTTCGATTCAAAATCTTTATATCTTAGCATCATGGACCATTGAACGTCATTTTCTTTTTTTTGTTTTTATTATTATTGTTATTATTATTTCGTCCATATCGTGTATTCTGCGCAGGACCATCTAGTTTATCTTGGGGTTTTATACCCTCTTTTTTTGATGGACATATCTTAGCAATGTGCCCTTTGCCATGACTCTTGAAGCATACTAAAGCATTTGAATTTGGCAAAGTATTTTGATTTTGGTTGATGTTATATTTTTTATTTTCATTTATTATTATTATTTTGAGACATTTCTGATTGTTGGTTATTATTATATTTCATTTTCCCCTGATCTATATTTTGACTGTAGTACTGATTTCTATTATTGTTGTTATATCTATTATAATTTCCTCCATATTGAAATCTTTGACTTTTATTATTTTGGTTGAAATTACGAAATTTATTATTATTAATTCTCAACTTTTTCTCGTCATATAGCCTATCCAATCTTTTGATTAGCATAGCGTGGAGTGTTTCTATTGTTTTTTGGTCCTGACTTAATGTATTGAACTCCAGCCTTGTCATATCGTAATCTATGTTTAATTATATTAATAACTGTTCTATCTCTTACTGTTAATCAAGAGGTTTTACTTTGTGCAGATTGTGAAAAAACATCCAAATAACTACGCATATTTCCTTCACTAATGAATTTTAATCTTTGAAATGCTTGTTTTGCGTTAATATATGTCACCTGGGTGCAACTTATACCTTTCATCTAAAACTTTTAAAATCAGATTTATGGTTCTTAAGTCTTTTACACGTTCAATAAGTTCATTATTTAGTCCCTGATATATTAATGCTTTTCCCTTCTCTTGATTTCAAAAGTAAGCCATTTGATTTGCTGGACTGGAATTTCCAGGGTCGGGGTTAAAAAAATTATATAAGTTTAGCCCCAAAAACAGCACTTTGGTTTCGACATCATTCATGATGGGATATAGTCCCTCTGCATATAGTGTCGAAACCATCATGGTTCTCCAGGCATCTAGTTCCTTCCATCGAAAACCTTCTTTGTGTCAAAACGTGACATTGTCTTTAATTAAATTTTGTCGATGATTTAATGAATATGGCCCCTACCTCAGAAACATGAGAACTTAAAACTAGAGGGTAACACGGTCTCAACTGCACGATAATGCACAACAGTCTCAACCTCTTGATAGGGGATGCAAAATAGATATGTTAAAATATAATATTCAATAAATATTCAATATTCTAAAAATTATTCTCACTAAATTACATTCCAATTCGCTGACGATGAAATGATCTCTTCGCCGTTGTTTGAGATGTACGATTGTTTGCTTTAATTTGAATTCTATCGTCCAAAATGTTGAAATTCGATCAATTGGTCTTTGAGATGGTATTCCAGAACAAAAAGGATTCTGTCAAACACGTTAAAACATCAATTAAATGTTATGTCAAAATTATTTATCGAATATTATGAAAGAGATTAATACTGAAAAGAAAATTATCTGTTAACCTTCAACCGCTAAAAGCAACTTCATTGTATGTGAACATGAAAAAATTTGTCACCAAGATTAATAAATTTGTATGAAGTTTTTCTATTGTTGGATTCAATGCTATGGATTCAACAAAAAATTTTCTTTTCTTGCACTATTGAACTATTAAGATAAAATCTGAAAGGATAACTCAAACAACCTTTCAAGTTTCGACTTTGCATGAATTTTTACCGAGAATTTACACAAAAATATGCCCAAGTATGAGTTAATTTTTATAAGTTTTCAAATTTTTAATTAATTTTTGGGCAAAAAATACACAAAATAACGATTAATTAATCTAAATTTTAACTTATCTTTCGTATTTTCTTCCTTTTCTTGCGTTTTTCTACGATGTTTTTGTCCTCTACTTCATCCACTGGACTTTGACTTTGATGACTCCACGTGGAATGACTCGATTTTTTCCAATTTTTCTGCCCTCAGCTTTCTCTGGAACACAGCAAAAACAACTGCCAACTGCTTTTAACTCGATGCGCTGGCTTACCAAACCACAAGATTCTCTCAAATTTGATCTACTTCCTCCAAATTCTTGAATTTGACGATTTCACAGGCGCCCAGGAATTCAACGTTGTTTTCATTGACTTTTACAATTTTACTTTTGATTTTATTCAAATTAAACTTAATTTTTCAGATTTTCACTTTTGCTTTTACAAAACAAATTTTACTTTCGCGAATTTTCACTTTCCTACCACTTTGCGTGGAGGTATTACACGGCACTAAGCCCTTTCACTTGGCGTGAAATAAAAACGAACTTTTAATTAATTACACACTTAGCACATTTTAATTACGTTCACTATTTTCCGATCTTCTGCTCTGCCTACCATATTGAGGTGAGTTAAGATCTTTTGATGCAGAATTGTAAACGAACTTTCATTTTGAAAAATAATTTATTCACATCACTATGATAACAACTGACGAGTGGAGAATAACCACCGTCGAGCAGTGGCAGAAAAAAGGTTATACCGGCGATCTGTGTCGCCACATATGAGAAGCGGAAATATTATGATTATGTCATATACAGTGTAGGTCCGACTTCAGACTATGTTTTTGTGAGGGAGTGAGGGAATCGTATTCCAACATATTTTGTTATATAACACTATATGTTTCATTTTTTTTCTTTGTGATTCACCTACATGTTTACCATCTTTTAATTTTTTTTTTATATAAAATAAACACATTCGGTGGTGTGGAATCGCAGTGGGGGGGGTGTTGGGATACGATTCCCACACAACCTCATAATATAACTTTATGTATTCACAACATTATCTAAACTGTAATAAAATATTTAATATAATTTTATGCATTACCATGTGGCAGCACTGATTCCTGGCTGGGGAACAATCTGTTAAATCAAACTTCTAGTCTTCTGCTAACTTTTGTACCTTATCAATATACACTTGTGACAGTTCATTTTTGTTTCTTGTATTTTTTAATCCGATCTTCAAATAATTTCCAACAATTACAATGGTATTAAATGGAAATTCTGGGAATTCCAATCTCATAAGGCGCTATAGTGGCGAAATGTGGAAGTAATTGACTTGGTATAAAAATTTTAGTGATAAGATAGGAGTAAAATGACTTGTATACTGTATGTTTAATAAAGACTTTGTGCTTGTCACATTGCCATACAACGAAAAGCATTATTTTATGAGGTAAACGAAGGGCGTAAACAAACATCCTATTTTAAGCACATAAGTGTGGATTTGTTTGACATCACGACGTGATTTTTCTCCGGTCTGCTTGTCGAATGTTGATGTCGATCCCTGGATCCTAGTCAAATTTTATTCATAATTATTTCAGAATTTAGTTTTGTGGTTCCTTGCCTTTACTTTCATGTCAGTTTATAGTTAATTCAAGCGAAAAAAAAAGAGGCGAAAATCATGATGAATACTCTGGTCAAATCTTTATCCAAAGTCTCGATATATAATGCTGCTTTGAAAACGGCAAATCATCATTTAAAATCCGGATGGAATCAAAACCGCTTTTGTTATACTTTTTCGAAAAGTTTCACTCCTTACCGAAGTTTCACTGTGTTAAAATCTGCTTATTTTTTCAAATCAAATTGCAATAAGATTAAGTATTACTCTACTCACCCAAGTCGGTTATTATTTTTTCAACAGAATTTTATCAATTTATCATTAAATTTTTCTTGATCAAATTATGCATAATTTTTTTCAGCTGAAACTGAAATTTCGTTAGCCAACGTTTTGGAAAAAGAAATAGTTGCTGAGCAAGATTTACAGAAAACTAAGACCATTCCCTCCAAAGTTGATGATTTTGAAGTGGCTTTAAATGGTTCAGAAGTAACTTTTACTAGACAGCTTCCGAATGAAACGTAAAATAATATTTGTGTTGATTTAGAAAAAACTCATGAGCCCATAATCTAATATTTATTTCTCATTTTTAAACGTACTAATCTGTTTTAGGATAAAAATCAATTTTAGTGTGAATAATTCCGTTGAAAGCGTCAACGAGCATGATGAAGAATTATCCCCCGAATTGAGATCAAAACCAACATTTTGGGTTCTAATGGAAACCAGCCATGGTACTCTAGGATTACATTGCTCTTTTTTGCCTGAAGTAGAGGACGATGAAGAAATGAGTAAGCAAGAAACTATCCTCAAATTAATGTCTCAGTTTGTTGTAGTATGTTTCTCGTCTAATTCTTTTTTGTTTTCATTATACAGACGACGTGTTTGGTGTAAATGAGATATGTGTTTATAAAGGCACAAAAACTAATGCCGATTATGTTGTCGCGGCTCATCTCATTGATTACGTTAGTATTTCTAGTGGATTAGTCAACTTAGTAAAAGTTTTACCTATAATAAGATATTTTTCTCTAATTTCTAGGACATTTATAATTTACTCATGGATTGGTTGGATGAGAAAGGCATCACTAATGAATTCGTTCAAAAACTGTCGGATTTCAGTTCGACTTATGAACACAATTTATATATTAGTATTCTAAGTGAATTAAGAAAATTTGTCAGTCATTCAGAATTGTGATTAAGTTATGAGGATGAAAAGGGAGAGAAGAGCTAGATGTAAAGATAGATAACGTAAGTTTGTTAAACTTAATCGAGGATAAATTTCATTTATTTCTATCCAAATTACTTAAATTTCTTGTGGTTGAACAAAATTTTATTTTCTTTCATAACAAGAAATTGTTTTTCCTGAATTTCTTTACATTAACATCTGTATCTTTTATCCTCAATTTTTTATTGTGTACGAATATTGGAAAAAAAATTGTACTGAGATGAATCAAACCAATTTTAATGTGAATTTGCCCTCCCCATGGACTCGCAAGTAGCTTTCAAATATAAGAACGAGAACATCCTGAGATCTTTCTGAATACAGGAAATTAAGATTGAACAAACAGAGAATGTTTGTTTGGTGTAAACACAGCTTAAGTAGATCCGCTTCACTCCCGTAAAATTGTAAAATCGTAAAATATGCCTCTTGTCAGTTAATTCGTTAATTGTTGGGCAGACGAACCCAAAGCTGAAAAAAAAGGAAGAGAATTATTTCTTTGGTTCTCTAAACCATCAAAAATGAAATAAAAATTATTACAGATCACAACTATGAACCCGATGGAAGAACAAAAAAATGAGTTCATTCATATCGAATATATGAAACGAAACTTGGTTGCTAAATCCGCTGCTGTACGTAAAAAATATAAAAAATACGACAAACATGTCCCATTGTTTCAACACTGTCTAATTATATGGAGGAAGTAAAATGTATTATACATATCAAAATAATGGGCTTAATCAATTCATTATAGTATTTCTTCTCAATACATTTTATAAATCAATATAGATACGAATGTAGTATATTTCCCCTACGAATGCCAACTCTAAGTCGAATGATAATACTTTTCATAAATTAAAAGAACAGAAAAGCTTCATCAAATGTAGATTGTGTAGTGGTAATCACTGGACATCATTTTGTCCGTATGAAGACATCGGGAACAGAACAAAAAATCATGAAAACACCTCTCTCACAGTTAATGGTAAAATTAGAACTAAAAATCCAAAACGTTTGGTGAAAACTTGCAAACTTAATTGAAATTCTTGACTATTGGAACTT
The DNA here is from genome assembly GCA_011428145.1 of Ericerus pela. NCBI lineage: Eukaryota > Metazoa > Arthropoda > Insecta > Hemiptera > Coccidae > Ericerus > Ericerus pela. The sequence continues at coordinate 333,156 of WOFM01000527.1, read as the reverse complement.
TAACTTTTCATAATCAATAGTCAAATTAACTCGATAAAAAATTCTATGACCTGACACCTGATGACCTCCCCCAAAAAAAACTTCTTAAGAAGGCTGCGTGATCGCCTTGCCTGTCTCCTAACTCCTATCTATCTACTTGCTGTGGATTATGGTCTGGTGTACGGTGGTGAATTAACTTCAATCTGAAGAAAACTTGCCAATTTTCATGGATTAACTCGTGTACATTCAAATTTGGAGTTAACTCGACTTTATACCCCACTGCACACAGTACATCGCACTCTACTGTGGACCAAGAAAATAGAATTTTGGAAAAATTTTTTCACAAAAAAATCAACCCGTTCATTCACTCATAACTAAAAATATGAAAATTCAATATGAGTGACCGAAAATTCACAATATTTCATCCGCATGACCTCATACAGTATAAATAACGTTAATCACAATTTTTTATCGGTTGAAAATAAGAATCAAAAATTTATTCCGTAAGTCCACAATACGTAACTGATTTCTTCACTCATAAGTTCATTCTTAACTTAACCCAGGAAATATTTTTTACAAAATTTGACATAAAAGTTAGCAATATAGAAGAAAGAAAAATCAAATCATCTCAAAGGTACTGTTTTTCTTGAATATGTTTTATATCATTACTAAAAAAAATTTTTTAATTGAAAATCAATAATTTTATTAGTCTGTCACAGATATTTTAATAAAAAAATTTAGAAAAAAGTTCTATGTTCGGAACAGACGCATGAAAAATTTTAAATAATTTTGTCATAAAAAATAATTATTACCTGATAAGGAACAATTGGGTTTATTAGTTTGGTTCGAATTCAAAAGAAAGATTATGTATCTATCGAAAAGAAATTGTCACCTATAGGTAGTTGTAATAAATTATTGTTAACATTTCAACAATCTACTTTGTTGCGTTATGTTTTACATTAAATTTACGGTACAGGTGCAGCTTGAACTGCAGCGTTTTTTTTACCATCATAATATGTGATTTATATTTTTATTCATCAGACAAATTACATTACAGAGAGGTGATGCAATATTCAAATAATTTCAGTCCATTCCCTCATGACAAGCATTACCTAATTTGGCATTAGGTCAACCTAAAATTACTAAGCCCAAATATTTTACTCAATGCTATCTTTCTCGAGATGATGTAATTCAATTCTGAAAATATGACAAAAAATTTAAACAAATACAATATGTATATTGCGAACAAAATCTACAAATTATCATATTAATGTGATAAATTTACAGAAGCATGTCAATTTTTTGCGCCTGAATTACTGAAGTTTTGAGAACAAATATTTCATTTCGAAGGATGGAAAATAGCATTTTTTTTAAATATGGTGAAAATGCCTCTTCTATCAAATTTATTATCTTAAATTCCAAGTAAGGGGAAAATAAACTTCGATTATGAATTAATCAAAAATTCAGTCTTAATAAATATTCACATTACAACCTCCACATTCAGATGCTTAGTGAGTTAGATTTTTATATGCGTACGCGCCTTTAATCCCCGACTGCACATCAGTCAGGCGTTCGGAAAATTTTACATTCATATTATTATACTAGTGTTGAATTTTATAACTCAAAACTGCACGTACACGAAAACAGAAGAGTGAAGGGTTTTTGAGAATATAAATTATACCAAACACATACAAAGAGGCGCTAAATTATTCATGAAAGTATAACGAGGAATTAATATTTTAAGGATTTGGAATTTGATTTGTCGATGACGTAATTACAGAACAATTTTGACTTCGGAGTTAGCTTTACTAGACTCGTTTCCAAAGCATGATTTTAGTAATTAAAATACCAGAACTATTTGACAGTCGTTACAAAACCAAAAAACCAAGGATTAGTATCCTTATGAGCATTACAGGCAGACACAAAACAATAAATGCAAAAAAACTCCATTATTAGATATAAATTTACGTTTTTATTGCTATTCAGAATATGGGCAATCGCTCTAAATCATGTTCATTTTCACTCAATAGCCAACGATAGTCATTAACCATTAGTTTTTACCTTAAGGAGGGGCATCATACAGGATAAAAAATCTAAAATTTCGAACTTCGATTACTGTATCCACTCCTATGTAATTGCATCGGGAATTTAAAGAATGAAATTTTGCACGAGCACACCATGCATTAAGTTCTATTAAACAACATTCAAATTTGCGAAGAAAACGCGAACTGATTTCGTTGTCATACTTTGTATAATAATTCCATTTTTGACCCCGATTTCAATCGGATTTCTGTTTTCACCCAATCAAATTTTTGATTTGAGGAAAGACCATATCAAACTTAAACAAAATAAGATTAAATTAATAATAGCAGATTATCATAAACAATCAGTAAATAAATACACGTATCACAAATGTAAGACTCCTACTAGCTTTCAAAAAAATGTCCTCGCCGAAGAATTCATTCAATTGCCACCGAATTTTTCTTTTGAACCATGGAGCTATACTATGAAATGCTTCAGGATTACACTAAAAATATAACACGAAAAAAAAAGGAATGAACCTTCCAAGAGTATGTACACAATAATCAAAAATCAACATCTTCGTCGACAAAACGTGGGAGAAATAATACGAAGACGTGTAACCATTAAACCATAAATTATGCTTCACGAATGGTAACAAATTTACAATCAGTTGCGAATGTGTGAGGCGGCGAGTTAGACATTCAGTAACTTCTTCGTGGTTTGAACAACATCGTCAATCGAAGGCAGAGCAGCGATTTCCAAACTCTTGGTATACGGCATCGGTACATCTGCACCAGTAATCCTGATCACTGGTGCGTCTAAGTGGAAGAATGCTTCGCTCTCCATAATTCGTGAACTAATCTCCGACCCGATACCACACTGTGGCCAACCTTGTTCAATAGTGACCAAATGATTGGTTTTAACCACAGATTTAGATATCGTCTCGAAGTCTAGCGGACGCAATGTACGTAAATTAATTACTTCGGCATTGACGCCTTGACTAGACAATAATCTGGCTGCTTCTAAAGCAATTTCCACGCCTTTGGAATGAGCAACGAAGGTAACGTGAGTACCGGGGAGTTCTATCCGAGCCTTACCTATAGGCAGAACGAAGTCCTTCGACATGGCTTCATCTGACATTGGGAATTGAATACCATAAAGTAACTCGTTCTCGAGGACGACAACAGGATCTGGATCACGTATGGCCGCCTTGAGTAGACCTTTGCAGTCTTCCGACGAGTACGGTGAGATCACCTTCAGCCCAGGACACTGCGTGTACCAAGCACCGAAACATTGCGAATGCTGAGCAGCTACACCAGAAGCGGCTCCATTTGGGCCACGGAACACAATAGGAACGTTCACCGTTCCAGCGGACATATAAAAAGTTTTCGCAGCTGAGTTGATTATTTGATCGATGGCCTGCATGGCGAAGTTGAAGGTCATGAACTCGCAAATAGGACGCAACCCATCAAACGCTGCACCGACGGCGATTCCGGCAAAACCCATTTCCGTGATGGGAGTATCGATGACTCTTTTGTCGCCGTATTTTTTCCAAAGACCGCGTGACACTTTGTAAGCACCATCGTACTGTGCCACCTCTTCACCGAGTAGAAATACACGTTCGTCACGTTCCATTTCCTCATCCATTGCGGCATTCAAGGCATCTCGAACAGTCATTTGTTGAGCAGCTAGCACTTTAGCCGAGCTGAAATAACGTGAAAAGACATTTTTACCTTTGGCAATGAGCGACCTATTCGTTGATAGTACTGACATGGTACTTGGATTGATAATAGATGAACTACAAACACACGCGAAAATAGTAAATAATTGTGTTAAAAATATAAACGAACTGTAAAGGTGAGAGTTGCAGAACGCGTTAAAACAGAAACAGAAAAAAAAAGCAGTTTCGTTTACTTTTGAATGTGATCCAAGTAACCTCCAACCTCACCGACGACCTTCCAATATCAACATTCGACTCTTTTATTTCATAAAATAGTAAACTTATTAAAGTCATAAACATTCACAATCATCATGAACATAAATAAACAATTAAATTATGATAACTTCGAAGATATTGCTTCAAGGACTTTGACTATACAGAATTAACATGGACTGCTATTTGTGATAAGAATGACGTTAGAAGATGTAAGATGAAGTTAGTCGGGTCGGGTATGATAAGGATTTGTAAAACAGTAAAATATTGCTGAAATTTGAGGTAGAACTGAATTAATTATATTTTTAAATTTTTATTAACGAGAAAGTAATAAGGAGAAGCATTTTCTATGGTATTAAATTAAATTTTCATAATTTCTATTCTAAACAAAATTTGTTGAGGTGAGTTTGGATCGTTTCATCCAAAGAAAATTAAGCACGGACATTTATCAACAATAAAGTTTATTTATGACGTTAGTACAACGACTGACGAGCGGAGAACATTCTCCGTCGAGCAGTGGCGGTAAAATATTATACTGGCGATCAGTGTCACCACATGTAAAAAGAATAAATGTAATATTGTGTTACATGCAGTGTTGGTTAGTATACAGTTATGTGTTCGTGAGGTAGTGAGGGAATCGTATCCCAACACCCCCCTGCGATTCAAAACGGACGAACGAACATATAAGTAAATTAGTATCACATATCACATGTATTTAAAACAAAATATAAACAAGAAATAAGCAAAAGCAGTCAAAAATTATTACATGTAGTCGTCATATAAAATTGCTTTGTGTAAAATATGGTAAAAAATAAAATTAGGTATGTCGTTGACTAGTATAATATTATATAATAAATGTGTATGCGTTCATACTTTGTTATATTGTTTTAACTTAACTATGTCGTGTAAAGGTTAACATGAGGTATATATTCAACCTTATGTTATAGTGTCACGTCTTACAAATATTGTGTGATTTTCAATTTAACATATATAAAACGTGTCGGAGAGATCAATATCTCCTCATTGTCAGCTGTAGGGAGATAATATTATTATATATATATCCTTATAATTAATTATGTGTGTTTTTAATGTAATTTTACTATTGTTGGAATCAATGGTATATGTTGAGGAATGCTGATGCCAATAAGAGAGGCAGAGCAGCGACGGGGAACCTATTGAAAGTTGTGAGGTGAATTGTGAAGCGACATATGGACCACTCGGTTTACGATAGGCGCTAAAAGACCGACGCCCATCCGCAGTCCAAAACCAATTATCAAAAAAAATTTTGCAGGTTGAGTCAATTAAGACTATTGGCCGAATGGTTGACTTGTTCGGAGTATTCTCATAACAATATTTTGGTACGTTTTCCGGTCAAGTGCCTTCGTTAAAATATCTGCAACTTGATCGGACGACCTAATATCGTTAAACGTAATTAATTTATTTTGAAATGCTTCCAAAACTGCATAACACTTGATCGCTAAAGACCTGGAGCGTTTCTGGCCTCCCCCAGATGCAATGCGTGATGCGGATATGTTATCCTCATACACCTGCACTGAGTTGGTTACAGAAAAAACGCTCTCAGTGAGTCTCCAGATCACCTATATATCGTCCAGTGCATCATTCAACGCAATTAATTCAGCTGCAGTTGACGAGGTTGCAACCGAGTTCTGCCGGTGAACGGCCCAATTTAACAAGTCTCCGTTAACGAAAATCATATAGCCTGTTGTGGAGCACCCTTTCTCCAAATTTTCTATTTCTATGGGTGAATCGTCTACGTCGGGTGCATACGACGCATCGACAAATGCTTTAATCTGAGTTTGGTCAGAATGAAATACGAGAGAAAAGTCCCTTGTTGATTTAAGGTACCTAATAACACGACGAACATAATTCTTAGTTTCATGATTAGAGGATGCCTGAAAACGTGACAGGTAATTGACTGCGAAAGCAATGTCCGGGCGGGTCAGTCTCGCTACATACAGCAAATTCCCTATCATGGCCCTATATTCAGTGTCATCTATTCCATTGGCTGGCTTCCTTATTTTGAGACCAGTTTCCATAGGCGTGGTTGTCGGATTACATTCCGTCATACCAAACTTACGTAAGATTTTATCTATATATCTGTTTTGTGTCAGTATTATCTGCTTCCTTGGGATGTCCCGACTTATCTCAAAGCCGACAAAGAAAGTTGGATTTTTCTCTATTTTTAATGTGAAGTTCTTATTGAATGTATTTATTAAGTCTTGTGTCCACTCGTTGTGGTTGCTAGCCAACAACATGTCATCCACATAGACTATTAGCAGTGCCATTTCTCCATTTTTATTTTGTTTTGTGTATAAGCATCTGTCTATTTTTGATTGGAGAAATCCAGCTTGTATTATTGTCGAGTTTAATAAGTCGTACCAACTTTTAGAAGACGTTTTCAGTCCATATATTGACTTAATCAGTCTTAGGCAATTATTTTTTCCCAGTTGGCATCCCTTGGGTTCAGATATGAAAATAGGGTATTTTATCTCAGAGTTAAGGAAAGCTGTTTTTATATCAAATTGTGTAATATTTAGATTATATTTATTTGTGATGGATAACATCCATCTTATAAGCCAATACTGTACCACCGGGGCATGAGTTTCAGTTAAAAAATAGTGAGTAAGGTCCTTAAAACCCCTTGCAACCAACCTGGCTTTCGGTTTGTGAATGCCTTGATTGTCGGGTTTTGTGGTGAAGCACCACTTGGTATCTACCAACCTCACATTTCTTTCCTTGGGAACGACCTCCCACACACCCATATCAGACAATGACTTCAACTCATCGGTAATGGCTTTTTGCCATTCTGTCCTAAAAGGATTGTTTTCAACATCCTCCCATTTTTGGGGGATGTGGTCCTCTATATAACGTTTATATCTTTGTTTACATACATTTAATATTACGGGTTTTTCTATTATATTATTGTGTTTGTCTTTATTTTTATTGTTTATATTGTCTATATTTATTATGTTCCTCGTTTCATCGAATCTGACATCACAAGTCACATGTGATTTGTCAATTAACGGGTCCCTTATACAGTACCCACTACTTGTGTAGCCCACAAATACCCCTTTGTCAGCTCGTTGTGTGAGTTTCGGATGTTCAGTGTTTGTTTTCTTTTTTTTGTTTTTTGTTGCCTGTTGTTGGCGAACTTCCATGGGGATATGTCTATAGGCGAGAGACCCAAAAACTCTCATGTTTGATAGATCCGGCTTTATGCCGTAAAGCATTTCGAAGGGGGTTTTGTTATCTTTGTTTGCCCTTGTTGGGCTCCTATTTATGACATAAACCGCCATCAGAACAGCCAATGACCAAAACTTGAAGTCCAATTCGGAGTCAAACAGCATAGCTCTAGTTCTAGCCATTATCATTTGATTCTGTCTTCCAGCCATCGCATTTAGCTCTGGCGAATACGGAACGACAGGCTCGAGACTTACACCGTTTTCCTCACAAAAAGTCTTCATATGTGAATCTAAATATTCTTTAGCATTGTCACATCTCAGGGTGGCAATGGGATGATCCAGAAATTTTGACTTTAATTTCATATATAGTTTTTTAAACTCTTCACACACCATTGATTTTTTTTCTATGGTAGAGACGAAAGTGTATTTTGTGGCATGGTCAACAAATATTAATACGTACTTTTCACCATATATACCCGGTGAAAAGGGGCCCATTGTATCCGATGAAACGAGTTCCAGTTTCCTTTCAGGTCTGGTCCTAGTGCTATTGTGCCCTAACCTTTTTGAATTGGCTTTTACACATATTTCGCACAAACTGAACTCATCATCTCGGAATGTTATTCCATTAGGAATCCCTCTTGAGACCTTAGTTAAGAATCTCAAATTCTTTCCAGATAAGTGTCCTAGTCTCCTGTGCCATATCATTTTTTTTTCTATTTTTAACTCCCCTGTATTTTCATTAGGATCATAATTATTATCTATTATTTCATTATCTATTGTGTTATTATTATCGTTTATATCTATATCCTCTTTCATTTCTTTATCATCCTCGCTAGTTTCCCTATTTTGGGTTTGGTTATTCTCTTGTTCGTCATTGTGACTTATTATTATATTATCATTTTCATTATTATTAGTTGTGTTCTCTCTGTTGTCTGCACTTTCCTCCTGACTGTCCTCAATAATTTCCTCTTCTATATCATATTCCATCCATTCGTCCTGGGAATTTACATTAGGCATACATGCCAGTTTATTTGATTCATTTTTATAAGGACATATTTTATTTATTTCATTTTCATCTTCTATTATGTTGACTTCAGATTCCGGCACAATCTCGTATTTGACCATGTATACCCCCTTTATTTTTGGGGCAGAGAAGAGCACTTCATTCGTTCCTCTGACATATATATGAGCCGCAGAGAAATTTTGGTCTATACCCAGTGCCCTATTTTCAGTTATTTTTATTCCTGACATCAGGTCTACATTTAGTGATGGTACATAATGTACGTTTTTTAGTCTTATGACTTTCTGGTTGCGTTCTGAGTTTTCCACTCTAATAAACATTGTACCAATGTGGGTTGCTATTAAGAGTGTGTCTTGTATTGCGCATTCCAATTCGATGAGTTTTTCTAACATTGTTGGATTGGATAATTTTGACAGGTCTGATATTACGTGAGCAACAGCTCCACCGTCTAACATAATTCTTTTAGTTAGGGGAATATAATTAGGATCTGACTCCTGTTTTGTGTCTTTCGACGTTATCAGATTTATTAATTTGTTATTTGAATTATTATTCGGTTCTTGATCTCTATATCTGATCATCATTGACCACTGAACGTCGTTTTCTTTTTTGTTTTTATTATTATTATTAGTGTTATTTCGCCCGTATCTCGTGTTTTGTGCAGGACCATCTAATTTATTTTGGGGTCTTGCACCCTCTTTATTTGACGGACATACTTTAGCAATGTGCCCTTTGCCATGACACTTAAAACAAACTAACATACTCGAATTTGGCAAAGTATTTTGATTTTGGTTATTTTCATATTTTTTATTTTCAAAGTTGTTATTGTTATACTGAGGTGTTTCTGTTTGTTGATTATTATTATACTTCATTTTCCCCTGATCTACGTTTTGATTTCTATTTGTGTGGTTATATCTATTGTAACTTCCTCCATATTGAAATCTCTGGTTTTTATTATTATTTGTGAAGTTACGAAATTTATTATTATTATTATATTTTGACTTTTTCTCGTCATACAACCTATCCGACCTTTCAATTAACATGGCATGGAGTGTCTCAATTGTTTTCTGGTCCTGACTTAACGTATTAAACTCCAGCCTAGTCATATCGTAGTCCATGTTTAACGAGATTAGAAGCTGTTCTATTTCCTCCTGTCTGTCCAAATTTTTCCCACAATCCCTTATTTTTTGGGCTGCCCTCGAGAAAACATCCAAATAACTTCTCATGTTCCCATCGCTATTAAATTTTAGTCTCTGGAATGCTTGTTTTGCATTAATGTACGTGACCTGAGTACAGCTCTTATATCTCTCATCAAGAACTTTTAAAATCTGGTTTATTGTTTTAAGATCTTTCACTCTTTCGATTAATTCATTATTAAGTCCCTGGTATATGAGTGCCTTTCCCTTTTCCTGGTTTCGGAAATATGTCATACGAGTCGCTGGGTTGGCGTTACTAGACTCAGGGTTTAGAAAATTATTTAAATCTAATCCCAAAAAAAGTACCTCTGTTTCTGTATCGTGCATAATCGGGTATAATCCCTCTGCGTAAAGTGTGGAGACCATCATGGTTCTCCATGCGTCATGTGATGGAGATGACATGCTGCTGTTTACAAATGGGACTGAGTTGTTAACGTCTACACCTAGCACATGTACACTGGCATAGAAATTACCACAAATCAATCAACATTGACCAATCAGAATAATCAAATTTTCTTAGTAAAGGGGTAATTTGCATGCCAGTGTTTATAAAACATGTTGATATGGAAATTCTATCTCACTCATCATCATCATCACTACTAATATATACATGTCATACGTTCCACTTCTTTCAATCTCATATCTCTAGATACGATCTATGCTAATGATGTGCTTTGCCATTGCATAGTTACTTTATTCAAATATTATATTTCAGTTGATCGTTAATATAATTCTGCAACTGTTCGAATTGAGTTCTTCTTTATTTTCTTCAACAATCCTTGCACTTCCACACATCACATGTAGTCTTCAATTTGAGGATATATACATGATGGTGTCATGGGATGACATAAAAGTGGATTTAGTGTCGTACCTATAGACATCGCTACCAACACGTGTTTTGCTTTATAAAAATCTAATTGGAGGAAAAATTTACCATGTGCATTTGTTTATAAGAACTGGTTGTCAAATTACCGCTTTCTGTAAAATCAAATCATTCTCATTGGTCGATGTTGATTGATTTGGGGTAATTCGTATGCCAGTTTACACATGCTCAGTATAGATGTTAATAACAGGTCGATCCCATTTGTAAACAGCAGCATGTCATCTCTATCATATTATACGTATATTATATCCTCCAAGTCTCCATCATATATATATATATATATATATATCCTCGAAGTTTGATAAGATAATTTAACGGTTGCAAGGATTTTGTGACAACCTTGGTGAGGAAATTTGGCTGAGGCCATAGTGGACAGGATTTGTGAAAAAAGAAGGACTTGAATCCTTTTTTGGGGCTGAAAGTTGTTGGCAAATATTTTTGATACTTGGTAAATGGATTTGAAAAATTTCAAATACAAAACCCTAGAATTCCAATTCATTAATCAAATGTTTTTTACATTGATCTTGCCTAACTCTGTGTTCTAATGATCTAAACCTTCAAGGATAAATATATGATGGAGGTGACGCAGAGGTTAGTTTAGTGTCAGTCCAATAGATGGCACTGCTAGTAAACATTTGTATATCCACGTGTATTTGTTTACAAACATTGGCATTTGAAATACCCCACTGATAATGTAACTATTTAATTGTACTTCGTATTTCTTACTGAGAATGAATTAAAAAAATTTTAATGGATTAGTTTTTTGTTTTTTTTTATTATAATATTTCTTTATTAATCTTGAATTGTATTCCTGTTCCTTATTAATCCAGTACGTCAATTTTATATTAAATTAATTAGGATTTGTCACCCTTAAATTAATTAGGATTCAGCGATGAATCAGAGAATTCACCTACGAATATTAAAAAGGAATAAATGACGCTATTTAATTTTAAAAACACTTTCATTTTGTAAAATGACAATGCAAATCCCTACAAATTATTTAATCAATATATTCTCGAAGGAAACACCCCATTATTATCAGGATGAAATTATTTGATTTACCGATTTTCATTTTTAATTAAATTGAATGTTAATCAGCTATTAGGACTGAATAAATTTAAAATTTCTTCATGATTTGAGAGAATAGAGCTTCTACTCTGTTGGACACGATAGTTCCATTTGTCTTCTCTGGAAATAGCTAATTTTTTGTGCTTTTTTAATTAACACTCAAAATGCACAGGTGTTTCTTATTATCATTTTATTAATCATGAATTGTAATTTAATTTATAACTTCCATCTGATCTTGTGTCTGTCCTACTATATTGATTCGTGAAAATACGTCATATTCCTTTTTTTGAAGTCTTTAAAAACTTTCAAGTTTGATTATTTTTGTGTTTTCCAATTATTATTAACTACTAGTAGGGAGTGAAATGTATTCCTGTTACTTATTAATCTGGTACGTCGAATTTAAGTTATATGAGGTTTATTGGCTCAGTGACAATTTAAATGGAGCTAATGGACTTGTTCACTGAAACTAAGATTCAGAATCCTCTTGCACAATCATTCACAATGATGTTCGCTGCATATGTTCTTTGAAAAATTATATGATAACACCTATATTGGTAAAGCTTATTATTTGTTTTATGCATTCAACTTTATTCTACAAATTATATTTTGGCACATGTTCATTAAGTCTCTTGGAAGATAATCAGTGTTTAGCCCTCAATAAATAGTATCGCCACCTGTAAATCATCAATCAAGGGTTTGCATATCAGTTCAACATTGGTGAGCATATCACTGTGAAGACGTTGGTGAGTACGATGGCGACTTTTTACCAATCAAAAGATTTTCATCTTCCACTCTTGAAATTCATAAAAAGTTAAGCGTCATAAACAATTTTCAAACTCATCACCATCTTTGAGAAGCAACCAGTCGTAAAAGAGCTGAAACTTGTGTAATTTTAATGGCATTAATTTATCGACGAATTAAGGCCATTAAATGCACCCAAATCCCCTTTGATCCATCTGTTTATAGATATTAATTCGTTAAAAAATCGAAGGGAATCTATCCATGAATTCTCTTCGATTTGTTTGCGTTTATTGGCATTAATTCGTCAACGAAGTAAAGCCGTTAAATGCACCCAAATCCCCTTTGATCTGTGTGTGTTTATAGATATTAATTTGTCGACAAATCGAAGGGAATTCATCGATGAATTCTCTTTGATTTGTGTGCATTTAATAACATTGATTCATCGATGAATTAAGGATCTTAAATGCACACAAATTCCCTTGATTTGTGTGAGTTTAATAACATTAATTCGTCGACGAATTAAGGGTGTTAAATGCACACGAATTAATGCCATTAAACGTATATAAATTCCCTTTGATTCATTTGTGTTTAAGAACATTAATTTGTTGATAAATCGAAGGGAATTCATCGACAAATCAGTCGTTGAATGCACACGAATTGAAAGGAATTTGTCGACAAATTCCCTTCGATTTGTTGACAAATTAATAGCTCTGTTTGATAGGACTACATCAACTTACACCAACCTACACCAGGAGGGCAATTCCACAAATGTAGGAATGTTATGGGGGTTTGCGCCAAGTTTTACTTAAATATTTGTGGAATATCCCTACTGATGTAGGTTGGTGTAAGTTAGTGTAATCCTATCAAACAGAGCTAATGTCTATAAACCCACAAGAATCAAGGAGAATTCAGGTATATTTAACGGCCTTAATTCGTCGACAAATTAATGCCGATAAATGCAAACAAATCGAATAGAATTCAACAACAAATTCTATTCAATTTGTCAACAAATTAATGTCTACAAACACACACGGATCAAAGGGGATTTGGTTGCATTTAACGGCCTTAATTTGTCGACAAATTAATGCCAATAAACGCAAACAAATTGAAGACAATTCATCGATAAATTCATGAAGGTAAATTACTTCAAATTCTTTGATCAATCAAAGAGGATTCTTGTTATTTGTTTTCAAAATTCTCTTCGATTTGTCTCATCAGTGAGTGAATACAGTTGAATAAAGGTGATAATTAACATAAATTTGTAAACAAATGGAAGGGATTTGTTGAAGAATTCTTTGGCAACTCACTGAAAGTGTGAGAATGATAGCAAATTATATTATACGTTAGCTTATTATTCTCACATATCATATGTTGTGGTAACACTGTTTTTAGTATTATTTGTAATCTGTGATTTTATGTTTGATACCCAACTGTGATAATATATTTTGTGTGCCTCTTGTTGCTCATCAAACGTTGATGAATTAACATCTTTACCATCTTGTGTGAAAATAAAAGTTCGTGAAAGTGAATATTTGGTGTATTATTTAATATGTGTGTTTGATCTTCTTTCAATGTCATCGTTCAATTAAAGTCTTTCGTCGTCATTTTTGTCTGGCTGGACCAGTTGATAATTCCTATTTCTTCACAGAAAGCATATGATGAATTGTATTATGTACAGAGGTTGAAATATTCGAACGAAAAATATTATAAAAAAAATAGATTAGCCCTCCACAAAGTAATTTATTAAATATTATATTTACTTTTCAAAAAAATCCATTAAAATGTTTTTAATTCATTCTCAGTAAGAAATACAAAGTACAATTATTAAATAGTTACTATTATCAGTGAGGTAATTATTTCGAACTCCAATGTATGTAAACAAATGCACATGGCGTAATAAGTCAGCACTGTCTATCAGCCTGACACCTAACCCTATAAAAAACTGGCTTCGTGTCATCTCCATCATATATATATCCTCGAAGATCTGAACAGATTTTTTTTTCACATATAATCCGTGATCCAGGTTCGAATCATTATTTGGAGAGTGATTCGTAATCTAGACTGGAATCACTTCTTTAAAAACTGAAAAAGATCTGTGATCAGTCATTTTATTGTGATCTTGCCCACTCCTGATAATAGACAGGAAATTGGGATTGGGCAGCAGCTGAAAAATCAGAAAATGATCTAGTTAATTAGATCATTACATCGCGATCTAAATCACCTTGTTAGATTGATTTACAGATCGCAATCTTGTAAAGATCTGTAGATCACAATCTAGGTCACCTCGTTTGATCTATCACCCCACACAGTTTGTACGTTGGTAACAACAGGGTGGTCTTCAGAAGATGGAGCAAAGCCCGCCTTCCACAACCCACCACCATCATCACACCTCCAGTGGCATACCTTGGACCAGCCCCCCTTTATCTACCTATAAGATCCCACCACCTGTCATACCTTTTTCTACATACATACGACAAAATTCAATGAGTATATAAAATTGTCATTAATGTATTACTTCTTTTTTATTCATGAAGCACTAAATTTCTTAGGCCAACTGATGGGTAGAATTCTAACAAAAGTACAAACGTTGATGGTTACAATATGAAAATTAACATTAGTACAACACCACAAAATAATCCCTTATAAAGGGTCAAAATAAAATACCAAACTTCCGAAGAAAAGAAAATGAACATAACCAGAAATTAAACAGAACAAATACATCATTTCGGTTTGGAATTATCTGGCTTGAGAGATAAATACATTTTATTCTTAATAGTTTGTTTGATGGGATTTATCTTCTTCAAAATTTGAGTCATAACATTGACCAATTGTTCAGAATTCAAATTAGTTCTTGGCTTCTTGAACTTTTGCAATAATTCTGTGGCAGTCATAGGTTTGCGGGTGAGATATCTACGAACAGCTTCTTCGGATATTCCCAGATCACTGAAAAAATTAACAATAATTTTTTTTTTTTTAATGAAATGTTTGAAAATTCCGCAACAAATAGTCATACCTTGCTGGTTCCAAGCGAGGTTTTTTAGATGCTGGTTCAGTTCCACTAGTAGACTCGGCGCTGCAATGAAAATAAAATTAATTGAAACTGCGAAGTGATCGGCCAACGACATAAAAAGCTGGAAAGTCAAGAGAAGCTACAGACAAAATGAAAATTAATCTTATAATCCTGCCTCATAACGCCAAAACCGAAATAATTCACATCAAATTTGTACAAGAAACGAAAACATGGAATTTCCTCGAAAACTGATTTTTCACTAGTATCACCTTTATTTTTAGTACAAAACTAACAATACATACGACGTGCTGGGTTGAGAATCGAAAGAATTTTCAGTCTTGTTCTTTTCCGCATCAGAATCCGAACTGTCAGCTCCACTAAATTCAGAAGACGTATCTGAAAATCATAAAATATTATTAACCCACATCGCGTAAGCGTACTACCAAGCAATAAAACTTTTCAAAATCATTTACCATCTTTAACAGGCGCATCGCCCGATCCTGATTTACCGAGACTAGGAAGTTCTTTTTTCTTCTTTTTCTTGACAACCAAGTTCGGCTGCGATTCATCTTCCTTCGGCGGTTGCTCTTCTTGATCACTTTTATTGCTATTTTCGTCTTTTTTCTCTTCTTTCTCTTCCTCCTCTTCCTCATCTGAGGTCAACAATTTTCTCAAAGCACTCTCATCGGAAACACCTTTCATTTCTTTATCAATTTTTGCTTCATCGTCAGACACGCTAATAAAAAAAGGAGTTAATAAATGATTTGATTGTACGTGAAAAAAAACCGTTAAATTATCTTACTCTTCAGATGAATCCGAAATGTAGTCAAGTTCTCGACCTTCTTCATCACCATCGTCGCTCTCCTCCAGAGCAGATTCATCAGAATTTGTTTTCTTTTTAGATGGGGCGTTTTTCTTGGCAGCCACTTCTGTGGAGAAAGAATCCAAGATTAGAAAAATCCGCTGTATTAGTAGTATTTTCGAGTTACTTCAGAAAAATCTTACTGTTTTTCTTCTTAGCCTCCTTTTTCTCACTACTACCTTCTTCATCACTATCCATATCATCTTCCTCATCAGAATCGACCCAGTCATCCATATCAGATATTTTCAAGTCTGAAAAATGTTCATAATTCTTAAAACAATTAGAAATACATTGAAAACAAAAAAAAAAACTAACGCAGCAGCAGCTCAGTTAGAATATGTAGATTTTCGAACAATAAAAAATTAGTTAATAATGAAATACCTCGTTAAAAAGTTACTAATAAATCATAGTTGATGACTTGATGATTGTATTAAATTTTGTGACTGTTGACCTAAAATTACGCAGTTTAAAACTTTTACATCTTTCAACATCAAATCTAAAATAAACTTTATGGAAGTACCGTCTGACCGATGGGCACCAAAATTAGTAGCAAGCTACAACAATAGATCGTAGTTAATATTTGTTCTAAATTTCGTAGCTATTGGTTGAAAGCATTATATGGCCAGAATGAAAATAAAAATAGCTATACTGGAAGTAATGTCCAGCCGATCCACATCAAAATTGGTAACATGTTAAAATAGATCGTAGAGAATACGTTTTCTAAATTTCGTAGCTGTTGGTTCAAAATTGAATATTTTATGGTTAAAATAAAAACAAAAATGTTGGTACCGGAAGAATTGTCTGACCGATTCGCACCCAAATCAATAGATCAAATTGTTGGATTAGAACTAATGTTAATATCAAATTTCGTAGCTATAGAACAAAAATTGCGACCTGTCTCGTAGTAACAAGAAAATGGAATATATATATATGAATTTGAGTTGATAGCGTCAAAATTTTCTTTTTGACACGAAACGAAAAACGTACCAACTCCTATTCTTAGAAACTAATACCGAATATAAATTAATAAATAGATTTGCATAGAAAATGAAAATTATGAAAATCAACTTAAAAATGAGCATGTCATTACCTCTTTTTCCTTTTCCTTTTTTGGAGCTTCCTTCATCATCTGCTTCTTCCTCTTCATCTTTGCGGAATCTCTTCCGCATCATTAAATTGAAATAATTTAAACTTTTATTTCTCCTAAAAAAAAGTCAGATTCTAGAAGCATGAAACTTAATTGATGATTCCAATCAGTCCGTACTTTCCAAATTCTTGTTCGGCTTCTTCCGCCGATAGGGCTTTATATCTTTGAATTGGATGAAAATTATACCATTCAGCAACTGGATATGCTTCTATAGAGCCATCATTTCCATGAGTAAATACATAATACGCCGCGTTTTCACCGACCCCTCCTTCACGTACTCCTCGAAATCTATCCCAAATAAATAACGGGATGAAAAACGACTCACTGAGAATAACAAATTAACTTAAATAACACAATACTTTTTGCCATTTTTTCCACCGCATTTCAAAATCCATGGCTGGTCATCCGGGTTATAAGTGCGAGATGTAAATCCGAGTCTTTTTCTTCGAGCTTCCTCTTTCTCCTCCCTTCTATACTCACTTCCCGCACCGTACCTTCAATAAACTCATGTGATTGAATAAAAGTTACTAATGATTAAACTATCTTATAGCAAACATGTTGAAGCAATTTACTTTGGCATTTCTTCTGCGAAATGTTTCTCCGATTTATTATTTTCTCGTTCCATCTTCACTTGACTCCACTGACTGAAGTCAACATTCAGGTTACTATTATACCGCATGATATTGAATTTCTTCTTGGCATTTCTAAGAATAATAAAAAAGGAGGTCAATAACAATGAAGCCATACTACTTGATCGAAAACAAAAATTAAATTCTAGGAAGTTTCACTACATACTTAGGAACTCGAATTGAAAATTCCTGGACATTGCTTCCGGTAGGTCCATTACTTGAGGGCTGAGCTGACTACAAAATAGTAACATTTATGAATTGAAGGAAAAACAAATCACCCAGAAAAATTAGAAAAATTGATAAAAATCACATTAAACTTACAGCAACGTTCATGATGATAATTCCTCGGCTCAAAGGGTAATCTGAGAGTAAGAATTACAAATAAAAAATCCGATCGACCGATCTCCAATGGGAACGAGATGTGGAATGTGAAATTGTTTTAGTTTTATGCGGATATTTCACGTTCACGTCATTAATATTGTGACTATGGTCAGTAGAACGAAGTAAGAAATAAAGAGAAATTGAAGTTTCAACTTTCGAGGATAAGAACCTCAGGATGAGTTAAGCATTGAGTAGAACCGTACGTCACCAAAACCATAATTCGAAAAACGAATCTTGTGAATTGAGTTGTGAATTTGTGATCTGATATCTTGATATGTGATGTTATGTGATTCTAGTTGGGGTTTTGGACTCGTCGATACACTTATCACGATAGAATGTTAAAAACCACAAAAGTTGATTATGTTCTTTTCACCTTTCCTTGTGTAACAACTAAGTATTCTTGGTAGGTTGATGAATCATAATGTATTGCTATTCATAATAACGTGCATGATCTTAAATAAAGATTATTAATTAATATTTCTGCGTTTATTAAAACCCAACAATTCTGGTTGTGTTGTGTTCAACTGATAACATTTTTCTCAATTAATAAAGTTGATGGAGATTACACATGTGCTGTTTTGGTGTCTTACCTAGGGAAAGCGCTTCTATAAACAGGTGTGTTGACAGTGTTGCCAGATGCTGAAAGTAGAATTGCCATATACAAGTCTCCAAAAAGCCGTATTTTGCTCCAGAGAGCCGTATTTTTTATTTTCCCCTGTAAAAGTGTAAAACTAACTTATCAATGACCTTTTTTTTTTTTTTGGTCCTTTTCTATGAAATAAATTTTTTTTTCAAAAATTCAGTATTATATGGATCTTGTGAGAAAATACGAACTGCCAACGGATCGAACTACACGAAAAGCAACGACAAAACCTACACTGATGAAAAGATTGAACGACGACTAGAAACACACATTACGAACACATAAATAAAAAGACTAAATATTCACTATTTCACGAATTTTATTCCACATAATATTAGCGGACATGTTGATGTTACGAAGGTTGATGAGCGACGAGAAGGCATACAAAACATATAATCACAGTTGAGTTACAAACACAAATATCACAGATTAATAATAACAACAAAACAGTGTTG
Organism: Ericerus pela; assembly: GCA_011428145.1. Classification (NCBI taxonomy): domain Eukaryota; kingdom Metazoa; phylum Arthropoda; class Insecta; order Hemiptera; family Coccidae; genus Ericerus; species Ericerus pela. The sequence goes on along the minus strand of WOFM01000527.1, from coordinate 313,986 downwards.
CCACAACATGTGATGTGCGAGAATAATAAGTCAACGTATAATATAATTTGCTATTATTCTCACACGCCTCCTCAAATTATATTTATACGATAAAGTCAAAAATACTACTAAACAAATTTTCTAAATTAATAAAGTCATTAAAAACAACAAATGACAAAGGTCAACAATAACACAATGAATTTACAACATAAAAAAATATCAACACAAATGGTAAACATATACAAAAAGTTACATTAATTTTAACAGTTTACAAAACATATCAAATTTGGGCTTCGGGCAGCCCTTCGTGAAAATGTCCCCCAACTGTCGCGAAGTCGGTACGTACGAATACTTAAAATCTATATCTACGTGATTGCACACAAAATGGTACTTTACATCTATATGTTTGGATCTGCGAGTATTCCACTTTCCAGAGTGCAGAAGAGCCAGACAACTATGGTTATCTTCATAAATCACAGCTCTGTTATTAATCTGAATGCAAAAGTCACTTAACAGATACTTCAACCAGATCAACTCAATGGTAGCATCGCATATTGCAATCAACTCACTCTCAGTGCTAGATAATGCTACAGTTGGTTGCTTCTTGCTAGACCAGGACACCAGTGATCCATAAACAAAGACACAGTAACCAGAGATAGACCGTCTTGTGGTGACACAGTTACCCCAATCGGCATCAGAAAAAGTTTCTAAAATATTGTCGTTATTATCATATTCATTTGAAAAAATTAATTTTTTATCTTTTGTGGTAACTAAATATTTAAGTACTCTCAATAAGTATTTATAATGTTTGTCAGTGGCATAACTGGAGAATTGGCTAAAATACGATATTGCAAAGCAAATATCGGGCTGTGATCCTAGCATCAGATACATTAGGCATCCCACGAGCTGTTGATAGTTGTTGTTGATTACACTATCACACGCATTGAGATCCCTGTCTAATTGGAGTTTGGGGTCAATGGGTGTGTAGGTTGGTGCGCAGTTATCAACGCCAAAACGCCTAGCAACAGACTCAATGAGACCCCTTTGCTCAATTTCCAGTATGCCATCTTCACGATTGTGATTGATATTCAAACCTAAATATTTCTTGACCTTTCCCAGATCCTTACACTTAAACCTTTTATTTATTTCCTTTTTAAAAAATGTGATTTGTGTTTTGTTATTTGAGCTAATCAGGACATCGTCAACATATGTGAGTAAAAAGACTACAGTCCCATCACTTTTATTTTTATATATATATAAGCAGTCATCCGCCGTACTCTGCACAAAGCCAAGAGCAACAAGGAACTCGTTGAACAATTTGTTCCATACCTTGGGCGACTGCTTTAGACCATAGATAGACCTATTCAATTTCAAAACATTATTATGTCTGTCAATTTTAGTTTCTATCCCTTCGGGTATCTCAAGATACACATCTTCCGAAAGAATTCCATTCAAGAAGGCACTACATATAGCAATTTGTTCTATGTGAAATTTTAATTTATTGCTAATGGCCAAGAGGGTCCTGACAGTCGAAAGCTTCGCCACCGGTGCATACACTTCATTAAAATTGAAGCCCTTCTTCTGTTGGCATCCTCTGGCAACTAATCTAGCCTTATATAACACATCATTATTAATATCATATTTTTTATTAAAAATCCACCGACACGTGATGGTGGGGGCTTCCTTTGGATGTTTGGTCACCCGCCAAGTCTGATTGGAATTCAGGGCACTTATTTCCGAAGAAATAGCATCCCTCCACATCAGACTGTCCGGTGCAGCATTCGCCTCCTCAAACGTCAAAGGGACGCCATCCTCAGCAAGATATATATTGCTTGCTACTTCATCACGTTCAGTCATTTCCTGTGGAAGACAGTCTAAATTCAAGTCACCATCAACTTCAATATTTTCTAAGTTTGATTCCGTGACTTCTGTGAAAATATCATCATCTTTAGTATATTTATTTATATTATTATTATCTATTTTATTTTCGAAGAACTCAACATCTTGCGACAGACGTATTTCCTTAGCATTTATATCTAACAATCTGTAACCACTTGGAGAATATCCTACCATTATCAACTTTTCACTTTTATTTTTAAACTTATTAGAGTCATGTTTGAATGACAACATATATGCGTTGCATCCAAACGTTTTTAATTTTTTATAGTCAAATTGTTCATTAAACCACCTTTCATAAGGAACAAAATCCTTGTTTGTGGGGCATCTGTTCACGATATAGGCGGAGCACAATATGGCTTCCGACCAAAATATCTTACCAAGACCACTCTCGAATAACAGCGTCCTTGCCCTCTCACATAGCGTCCTGTTCATCCTTTCAGCTTTTCCATTTTGCTGTGGACAGCCACCAACCGTAGGTTCAACCACAATTCCTTTCTCAGTACAATATGACTGGAAGGTAGTGTTCAAGTATTCTGTGCCGCGATCACAACGAAGTCTCTTTACATTATAGCCAAATTTATTCGAGACCATCTCGTGATATTCTTTAAATTTGGAAAAGGCTTCCGTCTTACTTGTCAACAGGTACACACAACAAAAATTTGAATAGTCATCTATAAATGTCATAAAATATTTCGCTCCTTTATATGCAGGAGGATTTATAGGACCACAGAGATCAGTATGTACCAATTCCAGAGGCTTACTAGTTTTTTGTTCATGCCTCAAGAACGGTTTTCGGCTCTGTTTCCCCATCACACAGGGCTCACATAGCAATCTGCGGTTGGAGTCAACGTTCGGTATTAAACCTCTGTTTGACAACAACTTAACATCGTTCACGTTCAGATGAGCAAGTCGCCTATGCCACACAGTCAGTGGGCTTGACTCATCCCCCAATGTCAGATTACACGATTGACTAGTCATTTTTAAAAAATCAATGGTGTAAAGATCTGAATCCAGGCTAACACCAGTGGTCACTATTTTTCCAATGCAGCGTTGGATGACATCGACAGATTCCTCTTTGAACAAGGTATCAAAACCCGACTTGCTCATTTGTTTTACCGATAGCAGATTCTGCGGCAGCTCCCGAGCATATCTAACATTCTTTAATTCAATTACTATTCCATTTAACAATTTTAATTTTACTGTACCAACAGATGTAACGGACAGAGAAACTCCTTTCTTCGCAACACAGATACTATGTGGTTTAATTAAATCAATGTAGTCACTGAATAGGCTTATATCGTTAATTATGTGAATTGTGCATCCACTGTCTACTACGAATGTGGTTCAAGGCATCAAATTTACATCTCCCTTTGCATTACAGAACTCATCAATTTTGTTACTATTATTATTACTATTATTTACTGTGAAACTATAACCCACATCTGAGCAATCGTCATTACCATTAAAATTTTCATTGCACATCTGTGCAGAACTCCTATTATTATTATTATTATTGGAAACATGGTCATTAGAATGATTTCCGTTATTACTATTACTATTACAAGCGTCATTATTATTATTATTTCGATTTTTAGCATAGCAATTTTGTGCTATATGTCCAATCTTATTACAAAAATGACATTTAATATTTGAATGTCCATTGTCAGCACCAGAACTACGACCATTTCCATTAAAACTATTATTATTATAGCTTTGTGAGTTAAAATTGTGATTATTATTACTATTTCGACCTTCATTATTGGAAGATGAGTTATAAAAATTATTATTATTATGATTATTATTTCTACCTCGATTGAAACCACGATTATTATTTCGATTTTAGGACCTACCACGATTAAAACGATTACTATTATTATTATTATTACCTGAATTTTGTCTGATACTGTAATGATTACCGAAAAACACATTCTCCTCACCAGTGACAGCCACTGATGAAGGTTTTTGGGATGCAGAATTCAGAGAGTTACCTCTCACTGTCGACCTACTATCAGATGATAGCTCACGCTGGAAGTTGTTTAGCTTCATAAACACAGCATCCCAGGTGACGACTTCTGCTTCCTCTATCACCACTTTGATCGGACGAAACTCTGCAGGCAGCAATCGCAGCAATACCAATACAAATTGTTTTGTGGTTGTCAGGTCTCCAAATTTGATTAATCGTCTACAACGGGCACGATAATCGAGCAGATACTTCTGCAAATCAGAACCAGAAACATACCTTTTTGTGTACAATTCACCTCGTAAATCCATGAGTGTTTGGTCGTTTCCGTTGTCAATCAGGTTCGTGAGCACATTGAACATCTCCTTCGCAGTAGTGTACGTCTGAAGCATTTCCAAATATTCATCTGTCATATTGTTGGCTATCAGGAACATCGCTTTAGCATTCTCCTTGGACCAGGCATCTCCCCTATTACGAACAGTAGGCAAAGAATGAACAATTATATTACTTAGTGACTCCTTTGCCAGCAGCAGCTCCATTCTGAACTTCCACGTTCGACCATTCTGTCCATTGAACGGCTCGATCGTATTCTTCTTTCTCACGTCCATCTCGTTTACAGGTTATGACGATCAGTTGCACCGCAAAACAGCAATTTCAGCAACCATCAGATACGCCGACCAACGATTCAACACGAACGAGATCACAGGAACATCGAGAAGCGAACATATCAAACAATGAAAAATGAATTAAGAAGCATGGTACTACTTGGGAGTGGCGAGCAGAATTCGACAGCACAACTTTGAAGATTCAAAACAATGGCGACCACGTTGACATCCAGGTAACTGGGCCCATAACCTGTGAGAAAATACGAACTGCCAACGGATCGAACTACACAAAAAGCAACGACAAAACCTACACTGATGAAAAGATTGAACGACGACTAGAAACACACATTACGAACACATAAATAAAAAGACTAAATATTCACTATTTCACGAATTTTATTCCACATAATATTAGCGGACATGTTGATGTTACGAAGGTTGATGAGCGACGAGAAGGCATACAAAACATATAATCACAGTTGAGTTACAAACACAAATATCACAGATTAATAATAACAACAAAACAGTGTTGCCACAACATGTGATGTGCGAGAAAAATAAGTCAACGTATAATATAATTTGCTATTATTCTCACAGATCTAAACTAGCTAATAAATTGATGCGAAATAAAAAATGATAATAGCATTCACCTCTTCGCGATTAAATATTTCGATACTTCCGCAAAAAACAAAATAAAATGATGAAAATTTGCTTGAAATTATTGAAAAAAATTTACAAAAATGGTGAAACTGGTAAAAGCCGTATTTTTAAAATGAAGCAGTACGTGGAAGCTTAACAGCCGTATATTTTGCGTACGGCTCAAACTCAGGCCGTACGGCCGTATTATACCTAAAATAGCCATACGTTTACAGCCAAAGCTGTACATCTGGCAACACTGTGTGTTGATATACACTTCCGATGTGGCAAACCTGCTAGCTTAACTCGCCGTTACCAACTATATTAAGTTGTATTGCTGGTTGCGTTTGTTCTCTGATGCGAAGAACATGTTCCTTTAAATAATTATAACCTGTAAATCTGTAACTGCTATCTTACTATGTGCAGCTTGTTTGGCCGTTTTACCTAAAGGTCTGTGATATGATATTCTGTCCGTTTTAATTCGCTGTGATGGTGGTTGTTAATAAAATTTGTGAACAGTGAATTGGTGTTTATTCATTACTTTTTCATAAAATGAACATATAATTCAATAAGGTGTACTTCCAACCAAATATCTGATTGGAGGAAAATCTTACAAGGTGTATTTGTTTATAAATACTGGCGTGCAAAGTACCCTTTGACTATATATAGCTTAATAAAATAAATAAAAAAAAAAATTTTAAGGATACACTTTTATTTAACTTAGTACTCTAAAAAGTAGAAAAATAATTTTTCATGACCTACTTAACTTATTTATTCTTGTAACACAAAATAAAAGCACGTAGCAAATTTGACTCATTATATATTTTCTTCTTCATAAAAAGAAACCAACAAATATTGTTGAAAAACTTTGAATATTAATATGAGTAGCCTACAGACATTGCTCAAATATCATTATAAATTAAAATTTATCTCCATCCTGACCTAATTCTTACAGTAACGTGTATTATCAATCATTATTATCAATATCCAAATTATCAAACAACTAATCAACAACTTTCAAATTATTTGTTTCAGACCCTTTTTCAGTGGATAGTTCTGTCCTTCCCTTATCTACTGTGAAGAAATAGGAATTATCAACTGGTCCAGCCAGATGAAAATGACGACGAAAGACTTTAATTGAACGATAACATCGAAAGAAGATCAGACACACATATTACGAACACATAAATAAAACAGAAATATTCACTTTCACAAACTTTTTATTTCCACATAAAAATGGTGGAGATGTTAATTCATCAACGTTTGATGAGCGACAAGAGGCACACAAAAATATATTATCACAGTTGGGTTTCAAACATAAAATCACAGATTACAAATAATACTAAAAACAGTGTTACCACAACATATGATATGTGAGAATAATAAGCTAACGTATAATATAATTTGCTATCATTCTCACACGCCTCCTCAAATTATAATTATACGAAATGTCAATATAAAACAAATTACTAAATTAACGACATAAAATAATAGATTGGTCATTACACAAAAAAAAAATGACAAAAGTCAACAACAAAAATTACAACGTGAAAAAATATTAACATATATGGTAAACGTATACAAAAAGTTACAACAATTTTAACATCTCACAAAACATGATAAATTTAGGCTTCGGGCAGCCCTTCGTGAAAATGTCACCCAACTGTCGCGAAGTTGGTACGTACGAATATTTAAAGTCTACATTTACATGATTGCATACAAAATGGTACTTTACATCTACGTGCTTAGACCTGCGAGTATTCCATTTACCCGAATGCAGGAGCGTCAAGCAACTCTGATTATCCTCATAAATCATGGCCTTGTCTTTAACTTGAATGCAAAAATCAGTTAACAAATATTTAAACCAAATAGATTCAGTAGTGGCGTCGCATATGACGATAAGCTCACTCTCAGTGCTAGATAACGCTACAGTTGGCTGCTTTTTGCTGGACCAGGACACCAGCGAGCCATAGACAAAGACACAATATCCAGAGATTGACCGTCTTGTAGTCACACAATTACCCCAATCGGCATCAGAATATGTTTCTATAATATTGTTATTATTATCATGTTCGTTTGTGAATGTTAGTTTCTTATCTTTTGTGGTTACTAAATATTTAAGAACCCGTAGTAAATACCTAAAATGTTCATCAGTAGCATGACTGGAAAATTGGCTAAAATACGATATTGCAAAGCAAATATCAGGCCGTGACCCTAGCATTAGGTACATCAGACATCCAACAAGCTGCTGGTAGTCGTTATTCAATACACTATCACACGCATTGAGATCCCTGTCCAATTGGAGTTTGGGGTCAATAGGTGTGTAGGTAGGTGCACAATTTTCAACACCAAAATGCTTAGCAACAGTCTAAATGAGACCTCTCTGCTCAATTTCCAAGATGCTTTCGTCACGATTGTGATTAATGTTTAATCCTAGGTATTTATTAATTTTTCCCAGGTCTTTACATTTAAATCTTTTATTAATTTCCCTTTTAAAATATGTGATTAGTGTTTGATTATTCAAACTTATTATAACGTCATCAACGTATGTGAGTAAATATACTATAGAATTATTATTTTTATCTGTAAATATATATAAACAGTCATCAGCCTTACTTTGTACGAAACCAAGAGAGACAAGGAATTTGTTGAACAATCTGTTCCATACCTTAGGCGACTGCTTCAGACCATAAATCGACCTATTTAACTTTAATACATTATTATGTTTATTTATTTGTGTTTCTATACCTTCTGGTATCTCAAGATATACATCTTCCGACAGAATACCATTTAGAAATGCACTACATATGTCTATCTGTTCAATATAAAATTTCAATTTATTACTCACTGCCAACAGTGTCCTAACAGTTGAAAGTTTCACCACCGGCACATAAACTTCATCAAAGTTATATCCTTTCTTCTGCTGACACCCTCTGGCAACAAGTCTGGCCTTATACAGGACTTTATTATTATTATCATATTTTTTATTGAATATCCAGCGACATGTGATGGTGGGGGCGCCCTTTGGACGTTTGGTCACCTGCCAAGTCTGATTGGAATCCAGAGCTTTAATTTCTTCTGAAATATCCTCTTTCCACATCATACTGTCAGGTGCAGCTATCGCCTCCTCAAACGTCAAAGGGATGCCGTCCTCAGCAACATATATATAATTTGCTGTACCATCACGTCCAGTTGCCTCCTGTGGCAAACAATCCAAATTGAAGTCACCATCTACTTCAATATTCTCCAAGTTAGACTCTGTAATTTCATTAAAAATATCATCTTTTGTGTACTTATTACTATTATTTCCTATTTTATTTTCGAAGAACCCAACATCTCGTGACAAACGTATTTCTTTTGTATTTGTGTCTAATAATCTATATCCACAGGGTGAGTACCCTACCATAATCAATTTTTCACTTTTGTTTTTAAATTTATTGGAATCATGTTTGAATGACAACATATATGCGTCGCATCCAAACGTCTTTAATTTTGTATAATCATATTTTTTATCAAACCACCTCTCAAAGGGAACAAAATCCTTATTTATGGGACATCTATTCACTATATAGACATAGCATAATATGGCTTCTGACCAATAGATCTTGTCAAGACAACTCTCGAATAACATTGTTCTCGCCCTTTCACAAAGTGTCTTGTTCATCCTCTCAGCCTTCCCATTCTGCTGGGGACAGCCACCAACTGTAAGTTCAAAAATTATTCCCTTCTCAGCACAATATGACTGGAAGGTTGTATTTGTGTATTCTGTGCCACGATCACAGCGGAGTATTTTAACATTATATCCAAATTTATTTGAAACCATTTCATGATATTCCCTAAATTTTGTGAACACTTCCGTTTTACTCGTCAGTAGGTACACACAACAAAAATTGGAATAATCATCTATAAAAGTCATAAAATATTTTGCTCCTTTATATGAAGGAGGATTTATCGGACCACAGAAATCAGTATGCACCAATTCCAGAGGCTTTTTAGTTTTTCGTTCATGCCTCAGGAACGGTTTTTGTCTCTGTTTCCCCATGACACAGGGTTCACACAACAATCTGCGATTGGTATCAACTTTCGGTATTAACCCTTTGTTTGACAACAATTTGATATCATTACCATTCAAATGAGCAAGACGCCTATGCCACACAGTCAGTGGGCTTGATTCATCCTCTAACGTCAGATTGCACGACTGACTTGACATTTTCAAAAAATCAATTGTGTACAAATCTGAGTACACGCTAACTCCAGTGGTTACAATTTTCCCACTGCAGCGTTGGATGACCTCAACTGATTCCTCTCTAAACAGAGTATCAAAACCCAACTTGCTCATTCGTTTTATTGAAAGCAGATTTTGTGGCAGCTCCCAAGCATACCTTACATTCTTCAATTCAATTACAATTCCATTTAAAAGTTTTAATTTCACTGTACCCACAGACGTGACGGAAAGCGAGACTCCCTTTTTCGCAACACAAATATTATGAGGTTGAATTAATTCAATATACTCACTGAACAGGTTAATATCATTTATAATATGAATTGTGCATCCACTATCGACAACAAATGTGGTTCGAGGGATTAAATTATCATCTTTATTAATCTCAAAATCATCAATTTTATTACTATTACTACCATTAATCGTGAAACTAAAGCCCAATTCAGATCATTCGTCATTAACATTATTATTATCGTTACACATTTGTGCAGAATTCCTATTAGAATTACCATTACGATCATCGGATCTACTAAAATTATTATTATTGTGATTGTGATTGTGATTGTGATTGTGATTTTCTTGATTATTGTTATTCCTATTCTTAACAAAACAATTACGAGCTATATGCCCAATTTTGTTGCAGAAATGACATTTGATCTTAGACTGACCACTATCATTACTACAATTACTACCATTATTATTATTTTGTGAACCTAAATTGTGATTATTATTACTAAAATTTCGACCTTCAACATCAGAAGACGAATTGTGAAAATTATTATTATTATTGTGAACTCTTCCTCGATTAAAACCACGATTATTGTTTCGATTTTGTGACCAGCCACGATTGAAACGATTATTAAAATTAAGAGAATTACGACCGACATTGTTATGGTTACCAAAGAACAGATTCTCTTCACCAGTAACAGGTACTGATGAAGGTTTTAGTGACACAGGATTCAGAGAATTACCTCTAACAGTCGACTTGCTATCCGAAGATAGTTCACCCTGGAAATTTTTCAGCCTCATGAACACTCTATCACAGGTGACGACTTCTGCATCCTCCAGAACAACTTTGATCGGATGAAATTCAGTGGGCAGCGATCTCAGCAACACCAGGATAAACTGCTTCACGGTTATCAGGTCTCCCAGTTTGGTCAAACGACGACATCGAGCATGAAAATCAAGAAGATACTTCTGCAAATCAGCACCAAAAACATACCGTTTAGCATACAATTTTCCTCGTAAATCCATCAGCGTCTGGTCATTTCCGTTGTCAATTAAATTAGTCAGCACACATCTCTTTCGCCGTCGTGTACGTTTGTATCATCTCCAGGTACTCGTCAGTCACATTATTTGCAATCAGGAACATCGCCTTCGCATTTTCCTTAGACCAAGTATCTCCCCTATTACGAACAGTCGGTAAAGAATCAGTTATTATATTACCCAAAGATTCCTTCGCCAACAACAGCTCCATCCGGAACTTCCAGGTTCTGCCATTTCACCCATTAAATGGTTCAATATTATTCAGCTTCCTAACGTCCATCTTGAAAAACAGGTAACGACGATCAGTTGCACCGCAAACAGCAATTTCAGCAACTATCAGATGCGTCGACCAACGAATCAACTTGAACGAGATCACAGGAACAGCGAGAAGCAAACATATTAAAAGACGAAAAATAAGATATAGATTTTCCTAAATTTAAATTCGATATTTTTATTTCGTGATCTTTAACATCTGGGGCATAAGATGCATCGGTGAAAGAGTGTATGCCTTTACTATCTGATGTGAATTTAATTGAGAATTCTTTTGTCGTGTTTACATATTTGAATATTCGTCTCACATGATTTTTTAATTTTGAATTTGATTTTGTTTTGAACCTCGAGAAAAAATTTACTGCAAACGAAATATCTGGTCTTGTTATTCTAGCCAGATATAATAGGACTCCAATCATTGAACGATATTCTGTATCATCTGTGCAATTTTCATCTTCTTCAATTTTTAAAGATGTTTCTATTGGGGTATTTATGAAATTTGATTCATTTTGATTATATTTTTTCAATATTTTTTCTATATATCTTGATTGTATTAAAGTTATGGTATTTTCTTTTCTATCTCTGATGATCTCGAATCCTAAATAAAATCTCGGGTTATCAATTATTTTCATGGTAAATCTTTTTTGAAAAGAATCGTTTATATTTTTTATCCATTCGGGGGTATTTGACGCTATTAATATGTCGTCAACGTATGTAATCATAAAAATTATTTTTTTGTTTGATTTTTTAAAGTATAAACATTTATCCGTTTTGGATCTTTCAAAGTTCATTTTTAAAATATATTCATTCATTAAATTGTACCATGATTTAGACGATGTTTTTAGGCCATAAATAGATTTTTTAAGTCTTAATAATGTGTTGCTTTCCATTAATAAACCTTCCGGGGGCTTTAAGTATATAGGAACTATTGCAGGGGACTTCAGATACACCGTTTTTATATCATATTGAACCATTTCTAAGTCATATTTATTGACTATCGATAGGAACCATCTTACTAACCAAATTGGAATAACAGGGGCGAATACTTGTCCTAACTCATATTCAGTTCTATCCTTGAAATCCCTAGCGACTAATCTTGCTTTTTGTTGGTGGTATCCTTCATCGTTTGGTTTTGTTACAAAGACTTATCTTGTATCTATCGTTTTTAAGGATTTATCGTAATCTACTTCTTCCCACACGTCCATTTTCCCCAATGAAATGAACTCATCTTCAATAGCTTTCATCCATTCCCTTCTAAATGGATTATTTTTAACATCCTTATAGCATGTTGGTATACAGTCTTTGATCCACCTATTATCTATAGTTTTTGTAATGTTAAAAGTATTTATGTTGACTAAATTTTTTACAAAATTTGCTGGTTTAAGTACCAGTTCTTGTTCACAATTTTTTAAATTTGATATATTTTTATTTTTGTCAAACTTGGCATCACAAGATATATTGAATTTATTTGAAAAGGGGTCTCTAATGCAATATCCCGTAGTGGTATATCCCATGAGTATTCCCTTTTCTCCCCTTGGTGCAAATTTTGGGTCTATTCTTTGTTCATTTTTATTTTTAGATTTAGTTGCACTCTGTTGTCAAACTTCTAATGGAATATGCCTGTAAACTAATGATCCGAAAATTTTTAAATTATCCAAATTGGGTTTTTTACCAAAAAAATTTTCATATGGAGTTTGGTACTCTGAATTTACTCTTGTTGGTGATCTGTTTATTAAATATGCAGCTGTAGCTATTGCATGTGCCCATGTAACGATATTTTCGTATCGTCCATAATATGAAATATTTTCGTATTATTATCATCATCATCATCATTACTTTCTCTCTATTTTTCTATTATTTCCCATTCATTAACTCTCACGTCATTTCTTCAAGTCAAGACTTGTCTGATGACATCATTTCCTACATAAACAGTTTGAACTCATCTTTTGTTTATACTATTTCTGCAATCTTGCATATACACTAATTTCTACTAATTCATTTGTGAACACCCACTTTATGTCATATTCTTACGAGACCATTGGTCATACTTAATGTACATATATTTCTATTAACCAATAAGATCAAAACCCTTCTCCAACACTCTGTAAATTCGCCTGAACCTTCCTCTTTTTACTTACTATATAATCTTATGTTTTGTACTATTTGATTGATTCTACTCAAGTCTAATTAACTCTTCTCAATGTTGTTATAATCTTACCTATTCTTTTAATTCTTGATGTTTATAACTGTTACTCTTCTATAAAGTTTATGTTTAATATACCTTTTAACTAAATTGTGTATTTGATTGTTCTGTTACGATATATAACCGTCACAGCCCAATATTTAATATCCAGATACCATCAATTAGTAAACTTCTTACTCTTTTCATCAAAGTCTTATTTTGACGTTCAGCAATTCCATTTAATTCCGGCGAGTAAGGAACTACATTTTCAATTTGTACTCCATTTTCTTCACAAAATTTAACCAATTTTTGATCCGTGTATTCCTTTGCATTATCACATCTTCTTTGACTTATGGGTGTTTCAGGGAATTTGTTTTTCATCGATTGAAAAATATTTTTGAATTCGGTAAATACTTGACTTTTATTTAATATTGGTATCACGAAGGTGAATTGGCTATAGTTGTCAATGAATGTTAATATATATTTTTGATTGGCTATTGTGGGTGTGAATGATCCCATGATATCAGATGATATAATTTCCAGTCTCCTTTGGGGTTTATTTCTAACATTATTATGACCTAGACTTTGGCTATTAGCTATTTTACAGATTTCACAATTGATGAAATCATCATCTTTAAAATTAATTGTTTTTGGAATTCCAACTGTAACTTTATGTAAATATCTCATGTATTTTCCATTTAAATGACCTAATCGTCTATGCCAAATCATTTTTTTATGATTATTTGTATTATTTTGGATTATTTCTAACAAATTATCTGAAATATTTTTATTTTTTTATTTTTTATTATTATTACTATTATCCTCATTATTATTATTTTCTGTTGTAATATTATTATTTTCATTATTTTCTTCTAAATTATTATTATTATTAGATTCTTCTTCCTCTTCTCTATTTCTAATTCGACAGAAAAGGAATCCCATTCATCGTCATCTTGATTTTGAGTGACGGGCATACATTTTTTTGGTATATTAATGTAAACATAATTTACTTGAAAGACACCATCGTAAATAAAATGTCTCCTGTTTCTATAAAGTACGTTTGTATTTTTTCTTTTCCCTGGTCCATATGTAGAATTCCAGATTCTGTCACTTTAATTCCAGACATAATATCCAATGACAGATCCGGTACATAATGGACTTCCAATAACTCAATTGCTGTTTGAATTTTGTTTTCATTTTCTACTAATATTCTCATGTTTCCCATATGTGTAGCATATAAATACGTGTCTTTAAATGCACACTGTAATTTTACTGGAATTTTAAATTTTGTTACATTAATTAACTTTTCTATATTTGATGTGAGATGGACTTCCGCCTCCCCATCAAGTAACTTTTTTTTTTAGGTGTATATAATTTTCATTTTTTGTATTATATTTAATTAATTTTTTTAATAGCCAATCTTCATTATTGTTGTATTTTTTGACCATATATGATAATTTTATTGGTCTTTCTTCTTCTTTTTTATCTTTATTTTTTGGTTTTTCTTTATTTTATTCTTTATTTTCTGGTTTATAATCAGGGCATTTATTTTTATAATGTCCCGTTTGGTTACATATAAAACATCTTTCTTCTTTATTATTTTTTCTAGGTGACTGATCATTATTTCTGTTATTATTTTGGTTTTTATTATAATTATTTTGATTATTATGATTATTATTTTCATTTCTTGGATTATTGTTTCTATTATTATTATTATTATTATTTCCATTATTGTTTCCATTTGTATTAATATTTCGTCTCGAATTATTATTTCTATTCCATCTATTGTCTTTATTATTATTATAATTCGTATTATTATTTTTAAATTTATTCCCATTATTATCAAATTTTTTGTTAGACGATTGGTATTGTAATTTAATTTGTTTATCTCTCATTTTTTGATCACCGTCTTCTTTTAATATTTGTTTAAATACTTCTAAATTTTTTCTATTTTCAGGGAGGTTATCAAATTGCATTTTTGCAATGGTTTGTTCGTATCCTAATGCCAATTGAAGGTTTTCTAATTCCTCTTCTTCAGATACCTCCTTCCCTGCATCACAAACTTCTTGTACTAATATGTCCCATTTATTTAAAAAACCTCTTATATTACCACCTGGTGTAAATCGAAAAGTAGTCCATTTTGATTTTGCCTTATTTGCGACTATTTTTGTTTTAGAACCGTAAGTTATATCCAATTTTTCAAAAATTTGATCCACTGTTTTACATTCCCTAATTTGTGTTGATACATTATATGTCATTCGTTCCATAATGAATGCTTTTGCACATTCTTGTTTTTTAAAGTATGCTTTAGCAGAATTTGAAGATGGTCTGTATTGTAGATTATCCATATTTTTAATATAAATTTTTAGTTCAGGGTGTGGTCCAAAAACATCCCAATATCCCGAACCCCTTATTAAAGCTATTATCATACGTTTCCAGTCCAAGTAATATTGACCATCAAATATTTTTCCACTTGGAATTTGTATCGGACTTATGGTTTCATCAGCTGGCATGACATAATGTACTTGAGGGTGTGTACTCCCAGATCCTGATCCTCCTTGAGGGGATGGGGTAGTGGTTCTCTCACTTGCTGTATTCATGCTTTCTGGAGTACTTGGTAATGTACTTAGTTCCGACAACTCAATTTTGAAAAGAAATAATAAAATTTATTTTCAAAAAAAAATTAATTGCAAAAAAATTTATTTTATTTTTGAGAAAGGAAAAAAATTTTTATTTTTATTTAAATTATTAATTTTTCGTAATATTATTCGTATGTATTTTTGTGTTTTAAAATATGAAAAAAGAAAATAAGAGAAAAATAAAAAATATTCTAATTGAGAATATATTTCAGAAATAAACTTGAAGAAATCTTGTTTAAATTTGAATCCTTGTGATTATTTATAACAAAGGATCTATTGAAAGTTATTCTTGAATGCTATCTGTAATATTTTATTGTAATAAGTTTTCAAGTTTATGCATTAGTATTTTTAACAAAGGAATTTTGTGACATGAAATTTCACAATTAAACTTGCCCAATATGACAAAGGATTTTTTCTTTTGTGACAATAAATTGTTGAAACATGAAATTTGTTCAAATATGAAAGTATTTTACTTGTTAATATTATATTATATTTTTTAATTTTCGTAATTTTACATATTTTTAAAGAGGATTTTCTCTCTCAAAATTTTCAAGAAAAATTCTGAAAGATTCTATCGAGTCCAAAGCTTGAATACTGAAAATATTTTTTGAAATTTCTATGAATTTTGCGACTTCGATACCTCTTTTATAATGAATTATTTCACTAACATTTACTGAGAAGGTTTCTAAAACTATTTCTCCCAAAAATGTTTTCCAGAATGGGAATTCAATTAAGTTAATTCTTACTTCTGTTATTTTTTCGTTTTCAAAAATATTTAATAATTTTTTATAACTTTTTCTTTAATTTTTATTGTTCCTTCACAGTTTGATGTGCAATTAGCAATTTGTTTCCAAAACCTTATCATTCGTAACCTGCTTTATTCAAACTTATTTTTAAGCTTAATCATCCTGTGAAATTTCACTTGATTTTTACCAAACTAAAGGGGGTTCTTGAAATTAAGCGTTTTGGAAATTGAAGGAAAAAAAATTCTTAAAGTGAAAAAATTTATATTCCTAATTTCGCTCAATATCCCACAAAATCACTGAATATATCCCATCGTTTTCCGCAATAGTAAATGAAATATATAATTTGAAAGTATCGAAAATTACATTACCCGTAATCTGCGGAATTCCGTTGAATATCTCCCAGTTGAGTTTGTGGGTAATTGGCGTTTTCCTGTGAGTCAGCACTTGGATTAATCTCAGGTCGTCTTCAGAAAATTTCAATCTTGGCAGCATACGAAACAGTTAAATCAGTAGCATTCAGTTGACGAAATTTCGATGAAGATTTTTGATAGATGATGGTGTTTGAAAATCACGATTATTGCGTTCGAAGTAACAGCGATCTCTGATTTTTTGAACTTTTTTTATGTTTCACCTTGCTGTAACAGACGATCCAGGTCCGAAGTAATCTGCAATCCCACGACGAAAATCCTCTGATTTCACCTTACCGCAAAAAGACGATCCAGTATTTTTTGGAAAATGATCAAAATGGCGTTAAATTTAATTTGGCGCCAATGTGATTCAAATAAACCTCGAATAATTTTCAATGAACTTTTCGAAAAATTAAACGAACAAAAAAATTCACTTGAGTTAACAACTCTTGAATTAAAATATACTTCGTAAAAAATTAACTTTTAACGAAAGTAAAAGCTTATAGTTCCTTAAACTTTTGGATACTATAGCAAAAAATTAAATTGAAAGATTAAGTATCGCTCTGTACTAACTATTCAGGAATCGCAGTTCTGCCTACCATGAAGTGAGGTTGAAATCCAAGGAAAGGAACAAGTTAGTTAGAGATACTTTAATGCAATGATTGAAGATACAAATTACAAGTTTGAGGAAGATGAACGATCTCCCTCCATTAAGAGATTACAGTTTGAGTGGGAAATGAGTTTCAGCGTTCTCGGGTGAACGAATGAAAAAAGTCGTGTTTGTTCGCACAACCTGAATAGTGTTAGTTTATGTTATCGAAAGTAGTTGCGCTAAGTGTTATTAAGCGAGTGCAGGTGGAGTGTAGAACAACAACTAGAAAACACAAAGTGATAGAAAAAGACACAGATAAAAACGACGAGAACTTGACTGTAGGTAATATTGATTCAGTAGTACTAACTACTGATATCTAACAATATCCACCAATAAGAGCTATGCATCAATAAATCAAATTTTAAATTGATTTAACTGAAATTTTTGAACTTCTGAGTTTTATAAAACTACAACATTACCGATTTAATTCGTAATTAAAAGCAATAAATGTGGTAAGAAGAGACTAGTGAAAGGAAAAGACAATAGATATTAATAAATTTGATAATGAACTAAAATTTTGAACAGGGATACGCCTGTTTGTTTTGAACACAGCTTTTTATCAGTATTAGCAGTCCAGTATGTATATAATCAAAGCATTTTACACCAAAAATTTTTTAATTCATCGGAAATGCGAAATAATTGAATTACGAATAATCTTTGGTTGAATTACCGTATGTTCGCCTAAATTTAATGCAGGTTTTGTCAAAAAACAAAATTAATGTCATTTTCGTTACTCAATGTAATAATTTCAATTTAATCTCCTAATTTAGAAGCATTAGAAATTTAATTTCAAGGCACTACTTAACCCGCGTCTTGGCCGAAGTTGAAATGGGGTTGCTGACAGTTCTGAAAAAAATGAAGAAAAAGGAGAAAGAAATGCGATTGTTGTTATTGTATCCTTTTTCCAAGACTCAAACTCATTGAGTGTGTGGTTAATATTTTATTTTATTATGATTGCAATGATATGTCCCTTAAAATTTTTCTCAGAGGACTTGACAATGCAGGTAAAACAACCATACTGAAACGATTTAATGGAGAGGATATTCATTCAGTTTCACCAACTCTAGGATTCAATATTAAAACATTCGATCACAATAAGTAAGTGAGATTAGTTTTACATCTTATTTTTTAAGAAATTTATAATTTAAAATTTATTCGTCCGTTTTTTGTAGCTACAAACTCAACGTTTGGGATGTTGGAGGACAAAAATCTCTGCGATCATATTGGAAAAATTATTTCGAATGTACGGATGGAGTCATTTGGGTCGTTGACAGTGCAGATAAACGACGATTAGAAGACTGTGCCGAAGAATTACATTCATTACTTCAAGAAGAGGTAATTCTTTAAATAATTTTCTCATTTTCGTTCCAGTTTTCACAGTTAATCAGGTAGTTTTTCGGGATGATAATTTTAAATTTACTTAGCATTGCCGTATTCAGTCGTATGTATTAACATGTTGACCCACTTCAGTGTATGATTAATCCTACAAGGTCTCCCCCAAAAACACCGAAAACAACCCAACGGCCTCTGCTCGGAAAAGGTAAAAACAAAAGTACACCACCTCTTCCTGAAGCCGTCTCCGAATCTTTTAAACCTAAAGAAATTAAACCTACAAGGTCTCCTTCGAAAAAACCGATAACATCCCAACGACCGCCGCTCGGAAGAGGCAGATACGAAACTACACCACATCTTCCGCAAGCCATTTCCAAATCTCCAAGACTCAAAGGAATTATACCTACGCGGTCTCCCTCGAAAAAACCGATAACAACCCAACGACCGTCGCCCGGAAGAGGCAAATACGATACTACACCACATCATTCTCAAGCCGTCTCCGAATCTCCTAGACCTAAAGGAACTAAACCTACAAGGTCTCCCTCAAAAAAGCCGATAACAACCCAGCGACTACCACTTGGAAGAGGCAGATATGAAACTACACCACCTCCTCCTCAGGCAATTTCGGAATCTCCTAAACCTAAAGAAATTAAACTTCCGAGGTCTCCCTCGAAAAATCCGATAACAACCCAACGACCGCCTCTCGGAAGAGGCAGATACGAAACTACACCACCTCCTTCTCAGACCATCTCGGAATCTCCAAAATCTGAAGAAATTAAACCCAAAACTGTTGAAAAGTACTCCTTTCCTCGTCAAAAAGGGGGAAAACAAATATCGCCTATTTGTTCCAAGGCAGACGAAGATTCTGACGATTTATGCGGCAGTGAATCTGAAGAAGAACTATCGACATCGGGGAAATCTACCAAAAGGAGGCGAAAGCCACCCAAAAGTAGTGTAACCGTGATGAAAGCGATGGAATACGAAATCGATGAAATGATTCCCAATATTAAACTGCTATTGAAAAAGAAAAAAGATTGGGATTTTAAAGATCCTGATTATATTCGCGCTGCATTCGTCGAATCGGAAACTGGTATTGTTTCGCAGTGGAAAGAAAAGAATGCCAAGATTAAACTTGCGAAAAATTCCGAAATACGCGTTAAAAGTACTAGAACTAACGATCTGAAATTGTTACATTTTCTTAGAAAAATGCAGAAAAAACGGAAGGAAAGGAGGCAATTTGAAAAAATTTTGAGAAATAATAAAAATCCTCCTTTATTTCCTGCTGTTCAAATTTTTACTAATACAACTACTCAATTACGAAATTCATTTGTTCGTAATAATCCTCCAGTTTCTGATTTCGTCATCAAACACTTTACTAAATTTAAGAAACCACCTTTTAAAACTACGAAAAAGTATTAACACGAACATATTCGCTGTAATCGAAGGAGACCTTGTAGTGTTGTAAATATTGTAATACTTACATTTTATTGTTACTGATTAATGTCGTTTTGTTATTTATTATTTTTGTGTTGCAGCAATTAGCAGGGGCCACGTTACTTGTATTTGCTAACAAACAAGATTTACCTGGAGCTCTTTCTCCAGAAGAAATAAGAGACGTAAATATTATTTCAAATTATTTTATTTTACTGTAAAAATCGAGTGTACCATGTTGGTAATTTGGATTTTTTGGTTAATAATTTCAAATTTTAATTATTGAATGAAAAATTAAGCCCCGTCACATTCATTCTGCGTTTATTCCGAGTTGCATATACGTTCCAACTTTGCTGAAATTTAATGATCAGACTCTGCTTGCAAGTAATATTTCCTCCAGTAAATCCCTTGAAAAAAATAGTCATTTAATTATCTTTTATATAAAATCTTTGACGCCAGAACCTCCGTGACAGCCGTTTTCATATACTTCCCAATGTGGTAGAAAGTTGAAATTTGGCATGAGAGCTCTCAACTTTACTGTAAATTCCAGACACTTTTTTTTTATCCTGAAAAAGAAAAATGGGTCCAAGATATCAAGATATGAGTTAAAAACCTTTTTTTTTTTGACACCTTGCGGAATACTCTGTACATTGAAATTGAACAGCACAGAATGAAGAGTGGGATTGAAGCCACAGGTAAAAGCTAGTTTGGCAATAAACGTAATAATACATGTAGTCATTAAAATTGTCAATTAAGTAGTTGTTACGTCAAATGAAATAAGACACTCTCTACTCGTTAACCTAAACAGTTATGAAAACAAGTAGTTCGTCACCAACTGCATAATCTGCTTTTAAAATTAATTATAGCGAGAAGAGTTTTGTAATTCAACGTCAAAAACTGCTTTTTCACTCATTTTTGGAATATAAGCAAAATATGTTGCGTAACCCAGAGTAATTTAATCCTAAATATATATCATTTGTCATTTCATTTTTCGATTTTTTTTTATTCTAGATTTTAGATTTAGACAATATTAAAACTCATCACTGGCGAATCGTTAAATGCAGTGCAATAACAGGCGACAATTTACTTAATGGCGTTGATTGGCTAATCAAAGACATCGGTGCCAGAATTTTCACTATGGATTGACGAATATTTTTTCATTTAAAATATGCTTTTACGTTAAATTTTTACGTAATTCTTTTCGTTATTCCGCCGACAAACCTGAAATTGACTGTTAACAAATTATTTCGAAAAAACAAAACTAAGTACCTACTTTTCGTTCGTAAACTAATTTATATTAAATAGTTTTTGTAATCTTTTTTTTTGTTTTGTTTTGTTTAAGTGAACACGAATAAAATTTAAATCTAACCTAACATAGTTTGGATCTTTCGTCAAATACTCATTATATTTATCTATCGATCAAACTCTTAAAATATTAGTTAGTTTTTGTCGACGTTGATGATTGTTGCTCGAATTTTTCGTACGCAGAGGCCAAAGTTTTCAAAAGTGGTCCAACATACTTCAGTGATCTAAAGCATAAATTCGGAAAGTGTTATTAGATATTAAAATTTGTTTAAACATCATCGTTAAAGGTGCAAAAATGTATTGATAATGTGATTCTGGAAAATTTTGTAACCGTCTCGAATATTTTACTATTAACCATTGTAATAATATTAGTACCTTTTACGATATCCGGACACGTATGGAGAAATAACAGAATTGTATGCGTCCGGGTAGGCATTTACTTGACCGGGATCTTGTAAATTTCCTCCGTTCGAATGTGTCAGTGCGGCTGTTTCACAATTACCAAATACGGTACAAATTCGATAGCCAAAAACTGGTGCCACTAACCAGGCTAAACCGCCAAGTACAACTAGACTGCCAATAATGATACCGCCGACAGCCAAAGCTTGTTCAAATCCATTTTTCCACGATAATTCATCTGATCAGAAAATATAGATTATAGATTAAAGCTGTGTATTGTATTGCAAAAGTCATTAATGCAGCCTTTGCATGACAATGTTCCTCTCCTAAACAAAACTTAAAAACTTAGTATTAAGATTGGTGGATCCGAAATTGATGACCAAGATTTTTGATAAATTTTTTGCCATTGATAAAAATAAAACTTATCAACTAGAAAAATAAGGGTTTCCTAATGTTTAGCGTCATTAATTTCATCATAAAGGAACTTCATAAAAAAATAAGCCAAAGTCGGGTTCATATTTTTCTCTTTGTCTTATTTTTTTCCCAAAATAATCGAAAGTAGAGGAATATCTCTAATATACTAGCATGGATCTACCTCCCTCTCTCCAAAATATGACAGCTTTAAGTCAAGAAATTGGTTAAAAGTACTAATATATTACTAGATTTAAATTTTCATTCTGAAATCTGTATGCTTCTTTACTTTCTTCCATACTGCCCTACAGGACGTCCGTTTTTTAGTTTACTCCTCTTCCCCTATTCCCATCATCAGAAATAGAATTCAATGTGTCAAACATGTCTTATTAACAAATTCTCATTTTTTATTTACCTATTTATTTTTCAACAATATTGTAGCCTGTTAATTTAGTCGGCGTCCGCCGAATGGTTTGAAAACCTTACTGATATGAATATGATAATTATGTTCACAAGTCGTTTGTAAAATTTTAAAAAACAATACATTAAAAACTCGGCCTAAAATTTTTTCGTATGAAAGCAAGAATTAGGGGGGTTCGGTTGGCGCAACGGTTAGGTGTTCGGCCTTGCATCCGAAAGCTGTGTGGTTCGAAACCAGCCACCATTACATTTCTGACAACCACCTCTCAACACAAGTAGGTAAATCCTACGAGGCGTAACGGCCAGGCGCTTTTCTGCATAGTTCCAAGACCAGGCGCCACCATCATTCTCTACCGAAATAAACCTTACTTAAGCAACCCCCAATCGAACATCGAAGCGATGCACACCTTCTTGTAGCTGTAAGCTCCGATATAATTATAAATCAAGTAACAAAAAAAAAAAATGGTAATAAATTTTTTCTTGCTTAGCGCGTGCGCAGAAAATCGTTGAAGGAGAGTTGACCACCAACCCCCCTCCCCACGTATATACGTGACTGATTTTTGCGATTTCATATATATTTACCACAATATATTAAAGCACCTAAGAACACGAATTGCAGGAATAGTTTTATTTTTGTTTCTCAATTCCTTCTTTTCAATTTAAATGGAAGACTTTTTTCGCGAACACCAACCATATCTATGTCAAAACTTATCCAAATCTTTCACTCGACATCGTGTTAATTAGTGGTTCCAAACTGGTGATCCGCAGACCGTCGAAACTGGATGTAACCTACTTTATTTTCAAAATTTTTTCTAGGGAGCAGAGTGGGACTTACACAAGTGGCGGTCTGCGGCAGGAAAAAATTTGCAAACGTAGTCCAATCGGCTACAATTAAGTTAAAAACAACGGGTGTACGTATAGGTAAATGAATGAAAATATTTATTTTAAATTTTATACTAAAATTTTTGCGGCTGAGTGATACCTATTTAATCGCAATGAGCAGAAGAGAGGAAACCGTGGCCCTAAATTTTCGACATCCATAATTCGTGGAAATATTATTACAACTGAACCAGTATAATTTTAATTTTTTTTCTTTATATAAATTATTAAATGGTGCGCAGGTTGGAGCTTATGATTATAATTTTTCTATTACATTCTTTGCCATACATACCTATACATTTTTATCGCTCGTCTTAATGAGAAAAATTATAATTTAATGGAAATTCATGACGTTTACATTGTATCATTTATAAATAAGCCAAAATTTTGTTTTGCGCCGTAGCGAAAATATGCAAGGTGTTTTTGTGTAACCAAAAACCGAAGAAAATTATTGAAAAAATTCACTGATAAAATTATAATTACTTACCTGAAAAAAATGAAACATCATATGATGGTTTTTTTTCGCTAATGGCAGTGTCATTTGATCGGTCTAGTACTTCTTTAGCATTATTAGGTTCAACACTGTCTACCAATACGATTAAACATGTGAGAAATCCAACGATAGCAACCCTTGGAAGTAGCTTAACACACATTTTGGATCTGCAACAGTCGAATTTTTAAGCTACTTTCTCACATTCTTTGTCTGGCTTGTTATGAATAGAATATTATAAAATATTTTCTTCGTAGGAAACAAAAATCATTTAATTTTCAAGTTTTTTCATTAATATTTTTTACTCTTAGTTTCTATGTGAAACAATCACTTACTTTGAATAAAAATATGAAGAACAATCACTCGTAGTACCTAGTAAAAAATAAACTAAAAATTATTGAAAACCATAAACGAAACGTCTATTCCATAAACACAATTTGAAAAACTAACTGGCTGAGCGAATAGATCGAGAATAAAAAATATTCAAGAAAAACGGTTTAAAAAACCACAACCCCTGTAGAATTAGGGATTGAGTTACCGGTGATATTGCTAACAGGTTTTTATAAAAAATTAAAAATCATCCCTCAGAAAAAAAAAAGGTGGGTACATGAAAAATTATACCTATATATAGATACTCTCTGCGTCTAGACAGGAAGATTTTAATCACGGAAACCACTTTTTTACCATCCTTTTAGCTGCGGTGCCTTTCAGGTAAATTATTTACGCAACTTGTTGATAATCGAATTCTTTTTATCGAATAATACATCGAGGGTTGGAATACTGCTGTAAAGTAATAATGTACATGCAAGGTGCCACCTGCTAACCGACCTTGATCATCAAAAATCCATATTTTTTATTTTTTTGTATTTTTTTAAAAAGGTTTCGATCATATAAATCATTGTGGCAGGTAAAAATATAGTTTCGAAAGTCTTGGATTGGGTTCACATAATTACACTACGTTTTTCTTTGGACTTTTACCTGCTGACTAGACTCGATACCCCGAACAAATCAGTCTGGTTTTAGGGGAACTCTCAGAAAAACACGAATATCCTCCTAATTTTGATGTGAATTTGATAGGATAAAACGCACGTCATTTTCATTTCGTCGGTATTTTTCCTATAATCCTTTTCTATTTCGTGAAAATCGACAACGAAAATTACCCAAAAATTCATGGATTTTGAAGCCTATATATAAAATTTTTAATTTGGGTGAAAATTGTTATTAATTTTAAGCGTCGTTCATGTGGCATGAAAACTGATTTCATGACATAAACAGTTACTTTGAAGACGATTTTTGGGGTGTTGCGAACATGAAATTCACTTAAAAGTCGCTATAATAAAGGAGCCAACGTTGAATATTTATTCGGTTCAAAATATCGAAAATTCTCCTGCATCTCCTTCCCCGTCGAGTCGGAATATTTCAATTTTTACGCCAAATAAAAGGCTTAGGAAAAGATATTTAACATTTAAGTAACTTAAATCAAATTCTACGAGAATAAGTTTTCGTCCAAAAGTCAGATCGTATACCTATGTGATATTTTCTCTCGTCATATAGTTATACCTACTTTTTTTGCTTTTGTATACTTTGGTTTCTAGAGAAGCGGCTTTTTATGGTTATTCTTTTCTCTTTTAAAACTTTCTTTTCTTCAAATCTCAAAATCTTCCGTTTAGTTTTAATCAGAAAATAGGAAGAAAGGTTCTAATATATTAATAACAATAATTTCATGTTCAGTCTCGAGTGGTTTTTTTCAACAAAGTTTTCATTACAACTTTTACAATACTTGAAGACAAATAGATGATTTTTCGCCCCCCTCCTCTAGGAGCAGCTTATGTTGCTAGGTATGTCAGTTACACAAAAAAAGCTGATTGAAAATAAACAGAAAAATTCGTGAACTTTTGTATTTCATATCTTATTGCAATTATTTTCTCAAAATTTTTGTTCATCCCCTTTTTTTTCATATCTTAGTGCTCGGTGTTTACGGTAGGGGGTTAAATGAGGATTACAATCGTCAGATTCGCTTAACTGTAACTCTTTACAATCGTAACATTCATTTGTGTGTGTTACATCTTACATGACATGTATGAGTGTGGTTGTGTGCATGCGCAGCGCATTGCACACCCACACAACCACACTATTTTATCTTTACACATTAATCTTTCATGAGTATGCCCCAACCCCCAACGGAACTATAGCTTTTTTTTTTTTTTCAATTTCATATTTTCATAATAACTCGTAGCTTTATAGAAACACAGTGTCTGATGTTTTTGAATCTCAGATAGTCAAGTTTCTCACTAAATCTGAAAGAAAAAAAAAAGGTAAATATTATTCAGTTGGTAGGGCCTATTACATAATAAATTTTCCGAAGTCGGTGATTAACAGACCAGATAAATACAAAATAACAGCAGAATGAAGTACCAGTTTAACCAAACGAAAATTACGAGACTGTTTGATTAATTTTTATATGAAGAGTAAAATCTTATTGTATAAATAATTAAATCTGTACAATACCTGCTATACTACAACTTTATGCGAGTAGACGGAATGAATTACCATAAAATATTAGTTGGTACAATATATTATGTAGACAAGTAAAAACAAAGAATTACTCATCACTTTTTCATTAATGAAAGGTATATCCGCATTTGACATATTACGAAAATGATGTTTTAAAATACTAAAAATAGGTCAGAAAATGCGAATTTGGGTTCCAACCGCTTCATAATAACTCATTAGAACGGATGAAAAAATTTAAGGATAATACCTAAATTATTTTTAATTCAGTTCAGATAGTCAAAGGTTCCGACACACGTCGACTACGTCCTTACCTAATTAATACACGATACAATTTTGAAAAGCACAACCCTAAAACTGGTTAAGTAAATTACCTTGAAATTGTGAAAAATGTTTCAACCTCGAATCTTTGACTGATAAGCTTACCCACTTACGCAAGTAGGTAACGTAAGTACATTATAATGAAGAAGTATAGGCATGCCTGGAATTTAATACCTACTTTTGTTATTTTTTTAAACTTTTCCTTGATCATCATCCATCGTATCCAATTTCAGCAAGTGATCGTTGTAACTTCTTGGATGGTGTAAATATATTGAAACTTAGAAGAAATTTCAAAACCCGCCTTAGCCCAAAAGTGCGTAGGGCATAGGGGATTCTTTGACTCTTGAATTTTGCTCTGACACCATGTTAACGTCCATGTTCTCCCAGAGTATTTTCCACAATCCTCATTTTCAAAGTTCAAACGTTGAGATTACTGCCTAATGCCAATGCCAACGCTGCTAAAGCGAATTGTAACCTAAAAGTAAAAGGACTGATTCTTTTTTTTTTTACCAACTTGTTAACGTTAGTGGTCGCTCTTGATGTCTGATATAGCGCGACTACTCAGTAGTCCACTTAAACTGCTTAAACTTCTTATCCCTTCGACTAAAATAAAGACTTACTCAGATGTTTTATATTTATATAATGGGAAATATGTTCTGAGAAATGAGAATTACCTAGTGTTAGTGCCTACTGGCGTCACATTTGGCTCTGTTAATGGCATTAACTAGAGTGTAGGCTCAAATTAGGCTATAGCGCCAAGCGTCAGAGGCATAGGAGAGACAGAGCTTAAGTTAGGGCTAAGGTCGGATTAGGCACGAAGTATTAAAATAATATAACAGTGGATCCATGCCAGACGAAAAACGGCATTGCTTTTGCGACGAAGTATCCCCACTCCTAAGGATCGGTACAATTTTGGTCTCAATCCACGAAATTTGGTTTGATGTAGTTTCTGAATTGTCAGTTATATTCATTTGTTCATTTAATTCTACTATTTGAAGAAAGAAAAATTCTTATCATTGTTAATAGGCCCGAATACGGACGAATAAATTTGAATTTAGTACCAAAAGAATGGAGATAACAATTTCCAAAAATGGTGCCATTTTTCATAGCAGTGTTTTAGATGGACATGCTTCATCTATTATATTAATGCTTTGTGCGTTTAGGAGTAGGTACTGTTGATTCACTCTCTATGATCGGGGAACCACTGTGTTCAGTTTATATTGTTTCTCTTGATCTATTCTGTTGTAGCGCAAAAATTTTATAGAATATTTAAGGAAGCATTATCAGGGATTCAGAAACGCTATACCTTTTTTCATTATATTTTCCTTAGTTGAGTTTCTGAAATTTACCATAATGTTAATTATTTTTTGTTTCTATTTCCATCATTATGGTTTCCATTTTCATTAGGTTTCCTGATTTTATCAAAATTTTTCATTCAGTTTCCATTACAGATTCCATTTCCATTTCCATTTAAGAAAAAAAAATTTCTATAATTTAACATTTTTCAAACCATCTTGTATATCGATATTAAGGTAAAGTCGACTAATATCGCCTACTTTTTTAAAAATGACTATAAAATTTCACTTATTTGATCTATCAACCTTGAAAATAGCTCAAAATGTTCGTACATCCTTCTGCTACAAAAGTATTATGCTAAAATGAAGGAGGGGATGTTCGTTGATTTTACATGAATTTTTAAAGCAGAATAGTCAAAATTGTAAAATTTATTTTTGGGCTCCTAATATCGCCCACCAAAATTACATGTAAAAATAAATTATCTTAATATCGCCTAGCTAAAAATCAAAAAAATTGACATTTTACGTTACTTATAATTAAAATAAAAGAGATTTTGACTTTATCCGTTCAAACAATTTGAGCAAATGTACTTTTTTTTGTTTGAGACTTCACCAAAGGCAGTGTTGCAAACCTCATGCGCCCACACAGAACATTTTGAACACGAAATCCATCGTTGCCCTTCGTAGCAACTCTTCCTCCTTTTTTGTGCACTTCTAGTTATTCATGAAAGCAAAGAAGTTCAGTGATAACAGTTTAAAATATGTGGTTCCTAATATCGCCTACATGTTATCAAGTGGGCGATATTAGGAATTTCCGAGTGGGCGATATTAGGGAAAATGGTACTCACTTTCTTCAACGCCATATTCTGCTTAATTATTTATGAATCCTGGAATTTTTTATCAAAATTACAAATTGAACGTTTCTCATCACAACACTATTTGATTTGACATTTGGCATTCATCTCATCAGTCACAAGTACCATCCAAAGACAACACTAAAAAAGTTTTCAGGTCCTCGATTTCTTCTCCCAGTTCTCACTCTTTGGTTTTTGGCTTCCAGAACCTAACTTTTTACACGTTTTACTGTTTTACGATACTGGACATGAAAAAATTTTTTCTCGCCAGATCACGCCACTACAGGGCGAAATAAGGTGGTAGGTGATATTAGGAACTGGGCGATATTAGGTGACTTTACCTTATATTGATATTTTTGCAATATTTTTCTAGAAACATCGATATTTTTTCAATATTTACCAAAAAATATAGACATTTTTTCAAATGTTTTCTGTTGTAACGGAAATCCCACCTTCACTCTTTCGTCATCATCATCACGAACACATTATATATATATGTCACACGTACACTCTCATCACGAAGTGCTTCCCCTACTATTCTTGAACCGATAACGCTGTTGCTTCGCCATTTCATATTTCGTTTGTAAAACATATTTTAGTCCGCAATAAAATGTCGTTAAAGTAAAAAGTCTCAAGTTCTTTTGATCCTCGTTCTGTACACCTCACATCATGGTAGCCATTGCTGCGGTAGAACTTTGAGGAGAGACTAGAAAAAACCTGAATTGATGGATAAATAATTTTTTGAATTAATTTACTGTTGTGCGAAAATTTTTTCTTGTTTTCTGTTGAGTAATACACGAAGTATTTACCATGTTTTTTCGAGAAGTTTAAACTCGAATTTTAATTTATTTTCAACTTTTGAAAAATTCAAAATTAAATCGAAAATTAGAAGCTGAAGTTCCAGACTTAATAATGGTCAATCCTGGAAGTCATCAAACGCTAAATCCAGTAAGGACCGCCAAAGAGATCGTGTGAACAGCCAAAGGAAACCTGCTCCCATCATCGAGGAATCATCGTAGATCCACACATCGAAGACCCAAATTTTTCAGCCAACTCCAAACAAAATTCAAGCAGGAAGTACAGCGGTAGCCAGCGGAGCATTGAAAACAGAAATCATTTGTCAACACAGCAGAAATAATAAGGTAGAAAATTTCTTTGTAAAGATAATATTTGTTAAAGTAAATTATTTTTCGTGTTAATGCAATTATTGTGTTTGAACTGAGGCGAGAAGAGTAAAATTTTTTAATAATTATTTATGTCCTCTACAATAAATTTGTTTGAAGGAAAAATTGAAGAGTATAATATTGAAAAAGAAGATTTAAAGGAATTGATAAAAAAGTTTGAAGTTGAAAAGGTGATTGATGTAAAAATTGAAACTTACAATTTACCCTACGTTAAATACTTCACAGGCGAGATAATATTAGAATCGTTTGTAATAGATATATCGGGAAGAATTGAAGATGTTAGCAGCTTAAAATATATTAAAATTTTGGAATCCTCAGTAAATTGTTTTTCAAGCAGGATTTATAGTTCTGAAAAATCGAAAGATAAATTTATGAACAGATTCTTTAATTAATTAAATAATAAAAACTGGATAATAACGAAATAAATATAAAAAGGAATTGTGAAAAGGAACTAGAAAAAACGAATAAAATAGAAGAAAATTTAATAAAGGAAATTGAAAAAGAGTCTATTGAAAATAAAAAATATATAGCTATAGTTAATAGTGAAAATAGTGTGTTAGGTTTTCGAAAAATCGAAGAAAATATGGCATTCCCCAATGAAATCAAACCCATACAAGCACCATTGGGAAAAGTATTTAATGGGAAATATTACTTAGACTGGTGTAGGATGATTATTTCAGCCATAAGGGGAGCCGGGTACTATGATATTTTTGGAGAACACGAATTTTTACAATCATATATTAATCACATAGATGATCTAAATTTCAGACCCGATAATGATATGATGAATTATTGCAAAATACAAGATAATGCTAAAGCATTTGTATTAGAAAGAGTGTCAAATGAAATTACCAAACAAATAAGGGACTGCAATACTGCAATTTTAATGTTAAAAAAATTGGATAATATTTATGGCACTAAAACTTTGGTAACAGCTAATATGGCGAAAGCAAAGTGGATGGAGTTTAGATTTCAACCTGGTGGAAATATGAAAGGTTTTTTGAAAAAATGGGATGAACTAGTAACTGACGTAAGAGATAGTGGTAAAGAAGTTACGGAAGTAGAGGAATTAGAAAATTTGCAATTAGCTTTATGCTACGAACAAGCAATTACAAAAATGCAATTTGAAAATTTACCTCCAAATGAAAAAAATATAGATAACTTTAAAAGAATATTGAGAGAGGACTCTGACCAAAAATTTAGGGATCAGACCTTGAAAAAGCAGAATAATAATAATAATAATCAATCAAACAATAATTTTAAAAATAATGAAAATAATAATAGATATAATTATAGGGGAAGATATAATAATTATAGAGGTAAGAATAATTGTAGAGGTAATGGCAATGGTCATAATAATTACAGAAATGGTAATAGAAATAATTTTAATAATAATGGTGGTAATAGTAATAGTAATGGTAATGAAATAAACCAAAACCAAAATAATAATGCGAATAATAATGGGAATAATAATAATGGAAATTATAGAGGAAATAATTATAGGGGTAACTCAAATTATAGAGGTAATAACTATAGAGGAAATGGTAGAAATTACAATCAAAATAATACAAAATGTTACAAATGTGGCTAATTTGGGCACATAGCACAAAATTGTGGTAATAATAATCCACAACCAAATAATAATAATGATAATTCTAATAATAATCAAGGAAATTATCCCCCAAAAATAAATGTAAATCAACCTAGTAATAATAAAAAAGATAATGTGGAACAGCAAGTGAAAATGTCTTGCATGATCAAAAGATTCAATCAGAATAATAACGAATGGTTATTAAATGAATTAATTAATAATAATAAAAGTTATGATAATGAAAATTATACAATATTAAACCACAAAGCAATTTTGGACGGGGCTGCAGAGGTACATCTAACGTCTGATTTTAATAAATTAGTAGATGTTAAAAAATTTGTGACCCCGATAAAATTTCAATGTGCCGGAAAAACTACATGTTTATATGCCACTCATACAGGTAGAATGGTAATCAAAGTCGAAAATTTCAATAAAATTCAGTGATTGATAGAATTGAACGATGTCCATTATGTGCCAGATCTAAACCTAGATATTATTTCAGCATTAAAAATCACAAATACTGGAATAATCAATATCGATCAACAGAAAGATATTGCAAATATATATTTTATTGAAAATGCAGAAATAATTATGACTGCAAAAAAGGAGGAAGGAATTTTTTATATATATTATAATATCGAAAATAATAATAAAACACAAATAGAAAATAGTAATAGGAACCCTCAAAATATAATATGTACCCCAGTCACTCAGAATATAGATGATGAATGGGATGATTTTACAGTAGAACTAGAAATTCAAGATGATGATATGAATACTGAATTACCTCAGGGGGGTGAAAATGAGGAAATAATAGAAGAAAGAAATGAAAATAATATCGATAATAATAAAACACAAATAAATAATAGTATTAATAAAAAATTGATAATACATAGGAGGCTTGGGCATTTAAATGCCAGATATCTGCAAAAATTAAAAACTTTAGCAGTTGGCATTCCCAAAAATCTAAACTTTAGGGATGAAGATTTTGTAAATTGCCAAATATGTTGTATTGCCAATAACTTAAGGTTAGGTCATACTGGGATTAGAACGAAACCAACTAGGAAATTGGAGATAGCGTCCTCAGATACTATGGGTCCGTTTACGTCATCTGTGGCAAACCAAAAATATATTTTGACATTTATAGACCATTTTTCCAAATACACCTTTGTCATGCCTATTGCCAATAAAAGCCAAGTGACAAGTGAATTTAAAAATATTATAGTATCAATGAAAAACAAATTCCCTGAATACCCTATAGGTACTATAAGATGTGATAATGCGAAGGAATATACAGATGCCAAAATAATAAATTATTGTAATGAGATTGGCATAACAATGGATTATGTGGTACCGTATTTGCCGGAGTTAAATGGTATTGCCGAAAGGCAGAATCAAACTTTAATGAGGAGAATACGAGCCATGTTAATTGATGCAAATCTTGATATAAAATACTGGTCCTATGCTGTGGTTACATCAGCTTATTTAATTAATAGATCCCCCACAAAAGCAAATGAAGGATTTAAAACACCGTATGAATTGTTCTATGGGAAGAAACCAAATTTAAAAAATCTTAAAGTCTTCGGGGTATTAACATATAGACATATACCTGTGGAAGTCAGAAGACAGAATTCTACGAAGGCAAAATCAAAATCAAAAAATAAAATCGACCCGAAATTAGCACATAGGGCAGAGAAAAATATAATGATGGGCTATACAAATACTGGATACTGTCTTAGAGACCCTTATAACACAAAATCCTATATTTCATGTGATGTAAAAATGGACAAAACACAAAATATAAAATTATTAAAAATAAATAATAAACCCCTCACAATGAAATCAGCAAATTATGAATATGATTTAGGGATAATCAACCCAATTATAATGAATGTCAACATTAAATACAATAAAATATACATAGAGGACAATATTCTGAAAATTTTCTCGGAAATAAATACAAACCTATTTAGGGAGGATTGGATTAGGGCCATAAATGACAAATTCAATTCTCTCGATGACATGAAGGTATGGGAAATAGTAGATTACGATCGCCAAAAACTTATTGATACAAGATGGATTTTCACAATAAAATTTGATGAATTTGGAAATCCAAAACCAAAAGCGAGACTTGTGGCGAGAGGTTTTAAAGATCAAACCGAATATGGTATTGCCAAAACCCATGGCCCAGTAGCATCGATAGGAACCATAAGATTATTATTATCTATAGTTAATAAGGAAAAATTAATAATGGTACAATATGACGTGAAAACCGCATATTTAAACTCACCAATAATAAAACCTATTTTTGTAAGAAGACCTGAAGGGATAAATATAAACACAAATCAGTTACTCGAATTGAAAAAGTCAATTTATGGATTGAAAACATCCAGCAAATCATGGTATGACTTATTGGACATGAAAGTGAAGGATATGGGCTTTACTAGAACCAAAAGTGATAGATGTCTTTATACAATAATTAATAATGATGAAAAAATATACTTTTTAACATATGTGGACGACATATTAATTGCGTCAAACTCGCAACTGTCCATTACAAAAATAAATGAGGAATTGCAGAAAGATTTTACAATTACCATAATAAACAATCCTAGATTCTTTGTAGGTTTAGAAATAGTTAGAAACATCGATAATAATACAATAATACTTTCACAATATAAACACATAGATAAAATGTTAAAGAAATTTGGAATTTCAGAATTAAAAAATACTAATACCCCTATGGAAACGGGCTTGAAAATAGATAAAATAGAAAATGGTAGAGACAATACCGAATATAGGTCAATGATAGGAGGGCTATTATATTTAGCAAGACTCACAAGACCCGACATATTGTTCCCAGTCAATTTCTTCTCCCATTTTCAAAATAATTCTAATGACACACTCAAAAATTACGTAAAAAGAAAATTTAGGTATGTCAATACAACAAAAAATTATAATATAATATACAAATCGGAAGGGGATGGAATACAGGCTTATATTGATGCCTCATATGCACCCCAAGTTGACGAAACAAACATAGACCTAAATAATCTCAAAAAGGGTAAGTCAATAACTGGATTTATGTTATTTGCTAATGGAGACTTGGTGGAGTGGAATTGCTCTAAGCAAACTATTCACGCCTCATCAAGTACTGCAGCAGAAATAATTGCAGTTTTTGACACCTTAGATACAATAAAAGTCATACATCATATGAATTATGAAATTTTTGGGGAAAAATTGATCGTAGATATAATGGAGGACAATATTTCAACACAAAAAATATGTTCAGGGGGTAGTCAGAAAAAATTGAGAGCGCTAATGATTAAATGCTACTCGATATTAGAAGCATTAGAAGAAAAAATAATATTTTTTAGAACTGTGAGTTCTGAAAATCAATTGGCCGATATTTTGACCAAATCTTTGGATCGTTCAAAATTCGAAAATATAATTGTCAAAATATTGAATGACACTAACATATACATATAATATAATAATAATTCGTCTATTTTAAAATAATAATATGTTGAAAAATTTCCCTGCAACGTACAAGTCGTCCCAAGTCCAAAATATAAGTCGAAACATGAAAATAGTTGCTGAAAAATTAACCTTCAATTATCGCAAAAAGAGTACTTAACAATACAATTTACTAGAAAATTCTTGCAAGAAATAGATACTCGATTTATCGAAAATTACAACAAAGAAAACTGCATTAAAATTGAGCAAGAATAAACCCTACAATTCGTATAATAAAAACCCTATACTTTTTCAAACAGGCATGAGAGAAATACACGAAATATTCCGACACAATATGATGAAAGAAAATCCACCAACAATAAACACAATAAAGATTAAAACCCATTACATGACCACAATTAAGATAAATCGAAAAGGTTGCCTTATTGTAAAACATGTTAGATGCCAGTTCAAATACAATAGCAATACATGAAAGATAATAAGCGATGCAACGTATATTATTCTACAATCTTTTACATATCATACTATTTAGATAAGATACGAAACGTAATGTTCCTTCAAATTCAACGAACTTATAATCGCAAATACCTTTGTCAATTTTTTTTCTCTCTCTTTTTCCTTTAATGTAATATATGTTCGTGAATATTTTTTTTTATCCTTTTATTTTTTTTTCTTCTCCATTTGAAATATACGATGAATGAATCATCTTATATACATAATATTTGAATATTTTTGCATGTTACCAATTTTTACACTTTAATATTTTTTTTGCATACTACCATTTTTATATCATATATTAATATTGAATATTCCATGCATGTTACCATATTATTTATTTATTTATTTTAATCAATTAATTTTCTTTTTTACTCTCGAAGCACAGCACAACAAAATTATTTAGGAAACAAAGTTACCACAATAATGTTCGAATAATACGATGTCAATAATTTTTTTTATTTTTATTATGCATATATTATTTTTTGTACTTAAAATTTTTTTTAGAAATAATAATAATTCGTTTACTTTCAGCGTACAACATGATAAAGAATTCGAATGGTAAAATTTCAGGGGGTGTTATAACGAAAATCCCACCTTCTCTCTTTCTTCATCATCATCACGAACACATTATATATATATGTCACACGTACACTCTCATCACAAAGTGCTTCCCCTACTATTCTCGAACTGATAATGCTGTTACTTCTCCATTTCGTATTTCGTTTGTAAAACATATTTTAGTCCGCAATAAAATGTCGTTAAAGTAAAAAGTCTCAAGTTCTTTTGATCCTCG
This sequence comes from Ericerus pela, assembly GCA_011428145.1. NCBI lineage: Eukaryota > Metazoa > Arthropoda > Insecta > Hemiptera > Coccidae > Ericerus > Ericerus pela. The sequence goes on along the minus strand of WOFM01000527.1, from coordinate 277,332 downwards.
TTCTGTACGCCTCACATCATTTTCTGTCAGATCAAAAATTAATAGGTGAGAAATGGAAATGGAAATGAAAACAATTTATCATTCAGTTTCTGTTAAGTTTCCATTATTGGTTTTGAAACTAATTAATTAATTGTTTCCGATTCTGTTTTCATTTTATAATTTTGGTGTATCTTTTAATTTTGGTTTCTAGCTCAAAAAACAAAATGGTTTCTATTTCCAAAAAATTTGGTTTCCATTTCTCAGTCCTTGGGTATTACAGTAATATTCATTCATCACCTTTGACTACCTATGTATAGTACTGGACCAGTAAAGAAATATGATTTCTAGTTAGACATGCCAATGCTAAGTAGGCAACCTAAGCAACCTTTTAAGATACTTTGTTTTGTTTTTATATACAATATCCTTGTAAATTTAAGGGATATTTTTATCAGATGTATTCAAAAATGGTGAACTCAAGCAAAACTTCAAAAATATGCAAAAGATATGCTAGGGTTGCCTACTTTTTCACCAGCATGTCTTGAGATTAAAACATACATTGGTCTTATGGAGCTTTATTGGTCCAGTACTATATGGTCAAAGTTCATCCAGAATACGCACAATACATTACGAATTAGAGAACAAAATGGAATAGAGTATGAGGTATGCATATATATTTGTGCGCGTGTGCGCACGTGCATGTGTGTAGTGTGTGTGTGTGTGTGTGTGTGTGTGTGTGTGTATGTATGTATGTATGTATGTATGTATGTATGTGTGTTTATAGAGAAAGAAACAGAGATAGATGATAAGATGATGCAATGTTGCCAACTTTATCATTTTCTCCCCCACTCATTTAAAAATGTATAATAGGTTTAAGTTGAAAACAAATTTTTAAGAGATAAGCTTTTATTTTTTTTTTTTTTATTTTAGCTTCATATAAAATGAACATTGTTTTGTTGCGGAAGGTTGGCTGCAGTATTGGTATATTTTAAAATCACACTAGTGAGTAGAATAAAAGCTTATAAAAAAGTATTAGAAATAAGGACCGATTAAAGGGGAATGAAGTCAGAGCCACAATAGCTGATGTCAATTTCACAGCAAATTTCGATGATTGGGAGTTGTGGCATAAGTAACCGGCAGCTGCACTACTGGCTGCAAAATTGGCTCTACTATGACGGGAGACTAATGATTCTGTTGAAGTTTTGGAGCTTGACATATTATGACTGGTGGTTGATACACTTCAGCAAATCACAGTTTTCTTTTCAGTAGTTTGAGTTTGATGCTTGGCTAAACTGGATCACTTTAGTTGGTTGATATATCTCTTAACTTTTCAACCAGAGTCAAGTTGTATTTCATAGTGTCAAGCTCCCATTTTCTGCATAATTTGGCCTTGGTGCTATGCATCTAATATTCACATTTAGACTCTCCCCCATTAAAAATGAACAGTTGCAGGGAATAAATACAGTATTAGTCAGAGATAAGTCTGCATGTGAGAAGATTGTACTGAGATGTAAATGAATACCATTGACACCAGGTTATAAACTGCGTGTTTTATTTGTTATAGAATATCATCTTGGTATTTGTTGTGTGGTTGTTTTTTTTTCACAAAAGTGTGAAAAGTATTACCCTGGAGTGACACTTTTAATGAACCAATTTTTTTATCAAGCTTGAAAAAAGGTATAAATTATACTATATTTAAAAAAAAAACTAAAAATGGTCTAATTTTGTAAAATAAAACTGAAATGAATGTTTAAAAAAAAGCTATTGGCAATGATAGTTCACCAACCCACAATCAAACTATTGATAATTTGACTTTTTAAAAAAAAACATGATATTTGAATAGTTTGATAGCACTACCACTCATTATTATAGAAGATACATGCGAGATGAAAAATGGCATCACTTTTGTGATGGAGTATCCCCACTCCTAAGGATCTGTACAATTTTTCTCATTTTAATCTACAAAATTTGGTTTGATGTGGTTTCTTAAATTGTCAGTTATATTTCTTCATTCATTTAATTTAATTATTTGAAGAAAAAAAATTCCAATCAAATTCTGGTAGAAATGGAAACCAAAGTAATAATTGTAGGTCTCCAAGAAAAAATGGTAATGGTCAACCTAGATGCATTAATTGTAATCAGACTGGTCACTACAAATCTAAATGTCCTGAAAATAAAAATGAGAATTGGAACTAAATGAAGAGAAACCAAAAAATAATTCATCTAATAATAATAAATATAGTAAAAAATTATCATAATTATATGGTAAAAAAATATAAAAGTGATGACGAATAGCTACTAAATGCTCTAACAAAAAATAATTCTGATAATGATAATTACACCCCTTTGCATAAAAAAATGTTACTTGATTAAGAATTGTGAGAAGGAATTAGTTCTACAGCCTGTCAAATTTTTAAAAATTTAAATCTAATAAATATCAATACCTCTAATATTACTAAATCTATAGACAATCAGTGGATAGAAGATTGTATATCTAAATTTTATAAAGAGATAAAAACAAATCCTTTCAAAAAGGAATGGATAGAGGCTATCATCAAGAAATTTGTCTTTTTGGGTGAAATGGATATTTGGGAGGAAGTGGATTATGATAGAAATACCAAACCAATAGATACAAGATGAGTTTTTGTTACAGAACCTGATGATTTAGAATACCATCAGCCTAAGGCTAGACTTGTAGCAAGAGGACTCAAGGACAGGACAGAATATGAAATTGGTCAAGTTTTTGCACCTGTTATTCCTATTTGAATTGTTAGATAGCTTCTCCCAGTTGTGAACAAATATGATCTTGAGATGGTTCAATATGAAGTCAAAACAGTGTATCTTAGTTCTCCAAAAATCATCCCAATACATCAAAAACCTCCAGAAGGATCAACAATGGGTTCTAATAAATTATTAAAACTAAAAAAATTGATATACATCTTAAAAACTTCATCAAAATCTTGGTAAATTTTGATAAATGAATATATTTTGAAAGAAATAAACAAAAATAAATAAAATAAAAAAATTCAAAAGTACACATCTTTGACCATATACTGAATAGACATGCCATGTCAATGGAAAATTGAATCACACATAAATGAAGTCACAATAAGACAAATTCATGTTAAATCCCATAAGGATTTTTTAAAGAAAAAAAATTAAAAAAGTATATTTTTTCTTCTAAAATGAATTTTTTAATAGAAAAAAAATGATTATGTATAATTCTTAAAAAAAAACTCCAACCTGGCTAAAATCAACTTCAAAAACCTTTGAAATAACAGCAATATAACCGATAACCTGAGTAAAATAACTTCTTGCCCCAATGGTCACACGCTGTATGTATCAGTGCTTCAATGGGAAGCACTGTAAAAGATTGTACAACCCATGTCTATTTAGTATATGGTCGAAGGTATACATACCTAATATGATGGAGACAACATGGAACAGTTTTAACATGGGGTTGAGTATCCAGACATTAGATGCCGCATGCTGGCATACGAAGTACCCTAGACTGAACACTTTAACCAATCAGAATCAAAAATTGGTGAAAAAGTGAAGGCAGTTTTGTTGTCCTACATAGAAAGTGCTTCAACAAACACATGTACTTCCACCTAAATATCTGATTGGAGGAAAATCTTGGAACATGCATTTGTTTATGTTGAGATTGTAATGGCACTGAATATGAAAATGAGGATCTTAATGAAGTATTTAAAAAGTGAAGAAAAAACATTCGTTGTTAACGACACAAAGGTTTATTGCCAATTGGTAATGAGGTCTGAGACTGACCTCCAGAGGATACAACGATAAGTATCATGTCACAGATAAAGAGTTACAGTTAGATTAATATATAGCTATATGTAGGTAGTGCTAATGTATTAGTGGAGTGAAGGATTGTGAGAAGATGAGGAAGATATCAACGGATCGAGACGACTAAAAAACTACGAAACGAACCTAAACTAAAAACGACATCGAACAGAGACTAGACACACACATTACGAACACATAAATAAAGACACAAGATTCACTAATTATGAAATTTTATTTCCACATTAATAGAAGTGGAGTTGTTAACAACATGAATGACAAAAAGCGACTAGAGGCGTATGATTACAAAATATCACAGTCAGGTACAAAACACTAAAAATCACAGATCACAAAAATATATAAACAGTGTTGCCACCACAAATGATATGTGAGAATAATAGTCACGAGTATAATTTAATTTGCTATAATTCTCACACGCCTCCTCAAATTAAACTTATACGAATACGGTAAAATGGTAAAAATGAATTATTAAACTAATGAAGTCATTATGAACACAAATGACAAAAGGTCAACAAAAATACAAAAAGTTACAACAACAAATATTACATGAATGGTAAACATATACAATAAGTTACAACAACTTTAACATTTTACAGAATACATCAAATTTAGGCCTCGGGCAGCCCTTCGTAAAAACATCAGCCAACTGTCGCGAAGTTGACACGTATGAATACTTAAAGTCTAAATTTACGTGATTGCACACAAAACGGTACTTTACGTCCACATGTTTTGATCTGCGTGTGTTCCATTTTCCAGAGTGCAAAATAGCCAGACAACTCTGATTGTCTTCGTAAATTACAGCTCTGTCATTAATTTGAATGCAAAAGTCACTCATTAAATATTTCAACCAGATTGATTCAGTGGTAGCATCGCATATGGCGATCAACTCACTTTCAGTGCTAGACAGAGCTACCGTTGGTTGTTTCTTACTAGACCAGGACACCAGCGACCCATAAACAAAGACACAGTAACCCGAGATTGACCGTCTTGTGTTAACACAGTTACCCCAATCGGCATCCGAATATGTTTCGACTATATTGCCATTATTATTATGTTCATATGAATATATAAGTTTTTATCTTTAGTAGTCACTAAATATTTCAGAACTCTCAATAAATATTTGAAATGTTCATCTGTGGCATAACTGGAGAACTGGCTGAAGTGCGATATTGCGAAGCAAATATCAGGCCGTGATCCTAGCATTAGGTACATCAAACATCCCACGAGCTGTTGATAGTTGTTATTCAGCACACTATCACACGCATTGAGGTCCCTATCCAATTGGAGTTTGGGGTCAATAGGTGTGTAGGTAGGTGCACATTTATCAACACCGAACCGCCTAGCAACAGACTCGATGAGATTCTTCTGCTCGATCTCCAGTACACCCTCTTCGCGACTATAATTAATATTTAAACCTAGATACTTATTAACTTTTCCAAGATCCTTACATTTGAATCTCTTATTAATTTTATTTTTGAAAAATATGATTTGTTCTTTACTATTGGAACTAATGAGAACGTCATCAACGTAAGTGAGTAGATAAACTATCGTTCCATCATGTTTATTTTTGAACACATATAGACAGTCATCAGCCATGCTTTGTACAAAGCCAAGTGACAACAGGAACTCATTAAATAGCTTATTCCACACTTTTGGCGACTGTTTAAGACCATATATAGACCTATTTAATTTTAATACATTATTATATTTATCAACCTGCGTTTCAATACCTTCAGGTATCTCGAGGTACACATCCTCAGAAAGAATACCGTTCAAGAACGCACTACAGATATCTATTTGTTCTATATAAAATTTTAATTTATTACTGACAGCCAAGAGGGTCCTCACAGTCGAAAGTTTCGCCACTGGCGCATATACTTCATTAAAATTGAAGCCTTTCTTCTGCTGACAGCCTCTGGCAACTAACCTAGCTTTATATAAAACATTATTTTCATTATCATATTTTTTATTAAATATCCAACGACACGTGATGGTAGGGGCGTCCTTTGGACGTTTGGTCACCTTCCAAGTCTGATTGGAGTTCAGGGCACTTATTTCAGATGAAATGGCCTCCTTCCACATCAGACTATCAGGTGCTGCACTCGCCTCCTCAAACGTCAAAGGAATGCCATCCTCAGCCAGGTATATATTTCCTGCTGCTTGATCACGTGTAGTCGCCTCCTGTGAAAGACAATCTAAATTTAAATCACCATCAACTTCAATATTTTCCAAGTTGGATTCAGTGACTTCTTTAAATAATTCATCATTTTTAGTGTATTTATTATATTCAGGATTACTTATTGCACCTTCAAAGAACTCAACATCACGTGACAGACGTATCTCCTTAGTGCTTAAGTCCAACAACCTGTACCCACATGGAGAATAACCAACCATTACTAATTTTTCACTTTTACTCTTAAATTTATCAGAGTCATGTTTGAATGACAACATATATGCATCGCATCCAAACGTTTTTAATTTATTATAATTATATTTCTCACCAAACCATCTCTCAAATGGAATAAAATCTTTATTTGTAGGGCATCTGTTTATGATATAGGTGGAGCACAATATGGCTTCCGACCAAAATATCTTTCCAAGACCACTCTCAAACAACAGTGTCCTTGCCCTCTCGCACAGTGTCCTGTTCATTCTCTCAGCTTTTCCATTCTGCTGAGGACAACCACCAACAGTAGGTTCAACCACAATTCCCTTCTCAGTACAATATGACTGGAAGGTGGTATTCAAGTACTCTGTGCCGCGATCACAACGGAGTCTCTTTACATTATAGCCAAACTTATTCGAGACCATCTCGTGATATTCTTTAAATTTTGTAAAAGCTTCTGTCTTGTTCGCCAGCAAGTAAACACAGCAAAAATTGGAGTAATCGTCGATAAAGGTCATGAAATACTTAGCTCCTTTATATGCAGGAGGGTTAATAGGTCCACAGAGGTCAGTATGAACCAACTCCAATGGCTTATTTGTTTTTCTTTCATGCCTTTGGAATGGTTTTCGACTCTGTTTCCCCATAACACAGGGCTCACACAGCAATCTGCGATTGGAGTCAACATTGGGTATCAAACCCCTACTTGACAACAATCTAACATCGTTTACATTTAAATGAGCAAGTCGTTTATGCCACACGAACAGTGGGCTCGATTCATCTCCCGACGTCAGATTACACGATTGGCTTGACATTTTTACAAAGTCAATTGTGTACAAATCCGAGTCTACACTAACACCAGTGGTAACTACTTTTCCACTGCAGCGTTGGATGATCTCAACAGACTCTTCCTTAAACAAAGTGTCAAATCCCGACCTGCTCATACGTTTAACCGAAAGCAGATTCTGTGGCAGCTCCCGAGCATACCTTACATTTTTCAACTCGATTACGATTCCATTTAAAAGTTTTAATTTTACAGTACCCACCGACGTGACAGACAAAGAGACACCCTTTTTCGCAACACAGATACTATGTGGTCTGATCAAGTCTATATAGTCACTGAACAAATTTATATCATTAATAATGTGAATTGTGCATCCACTGTCAACTATAAATGTGGTTCGAGGCATCAAGTTTAAATTTTCTTTTGCATTGCAAGAGTCATTAATTTTTTTATTATCGTCATTATTCAACGTGAAGCTGTAACCCACTTCAGAGCAAACGTCATTAGCATTAAAATTTTCATTGCACATCTGTGCCGAGCTCCTATTACTATTATTATTATTGGAACTTTGGTCATTAACTCGATTTTCACTATTATTATTACTATTATTATTGTTACGATTTTTGACATAACAATTTCGGGCTATGTGCCCTATTTTGTTACAATAGTGACATTTCACATTAGAATGTCCACCGTCAGTATTATTATTACGACCACGTCCATTAACATTATTACTATTATTATTATTATTTGAGCTCGAATTTTGATTATTATTATTAAAATTATTATTTCCGCCTCGACTAAAACCACGACTATTATTATTATTTCGAGATCGACCACGATTAAAACGATTTCCATTACTACTATTACTAAAATTTCGTCCAACATTATTGCAATTACCAAAATAAATGTTCTCCTCACCAGTGGCACCCACTGATGAAGGTTTTAGAGATGTAGTGTTCAGAGTGTTACCTCGAACTGTCGATTTGCTATCAGAAGATAGCTCACGCTGGAAGTTATTCAATTTCATGAAAACACCATCCCAGGTGACGACTTCTGCATCTTCAATCACAACCTTAATTGGACGAAATTCCGCAGGTAATGACCTCAGCAATACCAAAATAAATTGTTTCGTGGTCGTTAAATCTCCTAATTCAGTCAAACGTCTACAACGAGAACGAAAATCCAACAAATATTTATGCAAATCAATACCAGACACATACCATTTTGCGTACAAATCACCTCGTAAATCCATCAGCGTCTGGTCATTGCCGTTGTCGATGAGGTTCGTTAGGACATGAAACATCTCCTTCGCCATCGTGTACGTCTGGATCATCTCAAGGTACTCGTCAGTCACGTTGTTAGCTATCAGGAACATCGCCTTCGCGTTCTCCTTGGACCAAGCATCTCCCCTGTTACGAACAGTCGGCAAAGAATCGATTATAATATTAGTTAACGACTCCTTTGCCAACAACAGTTCCATCCGGAACTTCCATGTGCGGCCATTCTGCCCATTGAACGGCTCGATCATGTTCTTCTTTCGCGCTTCCATCTCGTTGACAGGTACGAACGATCAGTTACACCGCAAATACAGCGATCTTCAGCAACTTTCAGACACGTCGACCAACAATTCAACACGAACGAGATCACAGGAACATCGAACAGAGAACATATCAAACAATCGAAAAACAATTAGCAGGCATGATACTACTTGGGTGTGGCGAGCAGGATCCGACAGCACAACATTGACGAACTATGACAATGGCGACCACGTTGACATCCAGGTATCTGGGCCCATAACCTGTGAGAAGATGAGGAAGAAATCAACGGATCGAGACGACTAAAAAACTACGAAACGAACCTAAACTAAAAACGACATCGAACAGAGACTAGACACACACATTACGAACACATAAATAAAGACACAAGATTCACTAATTACGAAATTTTATTTCCACATTAATAGAAGTGGAGTTGTTAACAACATGAATGACAAAAAGCGACTAGAGGCGTATGATTACAAAATATCACAGTCAGGTACAAAACACTAAAAATCACAGATCACAAAAATATATAAACAGTGTTGCCACCACAAATGATATGTGAGAATAATAGTCACGAGTATAATTTAATTTGCTATAATTCTCACAAGGATTGTCCGAACATCAGTTTATAAACACTGGCGTACAAAGTACCTCACTTTGACTCCGAGTTTTGATTCTGATTGGTTGTAGTTTTCAGTCTGAGTCTGAGGTATTTTGTACGCCAGCACGCGGCATCTATAGTCTGGACACTCAATCCCATGTTAAAACTGTTCCGTGTCGTCATCATCATATATATCCTCGAAGCGGAACTTCAAACATGACTTCATAACATGTAAACATCCTCGAAGATGTAAACCTGCTGGAAAAACTCCCTTCCGCCAGACGCTCGTTATTTATTGATAACGACGTGAAATATTTGATAACAGTCTATGTCTTAATAGTTACTCTGACATTCGGAGAAATCGTTTGTTTTGAAATTTGAATGGTTAAACTTCGGTTAAATTTCAACTTTATCCTAACAACTATGGTTGTATTGGTTTTTCATTCTTAACGGGTCCCTGTCCTGACACGAAAACTTGGCGAATAGAACAAACCTGTACCTAGTGCTCATTCCACATTTATGATTCAAATTTAAAATTTTCACGGCCCTAGGGCCAGGTCTGCAGGCACAGGCTGCCCAGTAATATAGCGCTGTAAAAATTAACTTTTGTATGAATTGAAAAGTATTTAGAATCCGTTTAGTATTTTACTCTTATTTTATTACAATTCCTTTCAATGTTAACTTACAGGAATATTGGCTAATCAATAAATGCACTTTTCCGTTTATTAATTGCTAAAGTTATGGAAATATGAGTGTGAAAGTTCATTCATTATCTCAAAACCCAACTGCTGCGTGGAGAGAATTGTCGAAATCACAAAAAGTCGTGAAAATAAATGTTCCTACACCTAAAAATGTCATTCCTCAGGATATGGTAAACATAAGCCGTATACATGATTCCTCTCCCCTGCGCTGGTTATCGTATAATTTTAATATCTTTATACGTTTTATTGGTGATAGGTCCGGTTCGTTTGTATGAGTGATACTCATTCTCTTACAGCTCACATAAAATTTGACATACCAGATGGTGATGTTTTTATTCACGCCGGTGATTTCACTAGATGTGGTGGCGAAGAAGAAGTAATCAATTTTAGTCATTGGATCGGTAAAATGGTTTATTCCTAGTTCATCTCCAAAGCTATCAAATGTTTCTATTTTACCATTTTCCTGTCCAACAGAGAAGTTGCCTCATAAACACAAAATAGTGATTGCTGGAAATCATGAGCTGAGCTTTGACCGCACATTTACTCATCCGCTGACGAATAAACAGCCATTTCAAGAAGGTTACGCAGTCGACGAAATTCCGACTCTTGGTATTTCTAGAGAACATATGAAGCAAGCTGTGGAAAATTCAAATATCAGGGATAAGTTGAAAAATTGCATATACTTGGAAGATGAATGCACGTCTGTGTACGGTATCAAAATATACGGCACACCATGGTTTGTTGATATTTGTAGCTTCATTAATTTTCGCTTGACTTTTTATTTCAATCTAATGTTGTTCTCTCTTCTGTAATAGGCAACCAGAATTTTGCAAGTGGGCCTTCAATCTCCCCCGTGGAGAACCCTGCCTATCGAAATGGAATTTAATCCCGGAAGACACAGATATTTTAGTTACTCACACACCTCCTCTTGGCTACGGTGATTTGTGTTGCACTGGGGTTCGTGCAGGTTGTGTAGAATTATTGTCGACAGTGCAGCAACGTGTGTTACCGAAATATCATATTTTTGGTCACGTTCATGAGGGTAAGTGTCGATCTCCCGAAAATCAAATACTCATAAAATACTCTTCGTAATTATTTACCAGATGTATTCTTTATTCTGATTTTCTCAGGTTATGGCGTTTCTTCTGATGGGAAAGTTATTTTTATTAACGCATCGACTTGTAACATCAATTACCTTCCTGTCAATCCTCCTATTGTGTTTGATGTACCTTTGTATCCTGGTGAGACTAAAACTGATAGCTGACCAATTTTATCGCGGAATGTACAGTTTTGTGTTTGAATTACGATTTCTTCTAAACCCTCCTTTTTTATTCGATGCGCCATTGCATCTAATTGAAACCTACAGTGATAGTCATTTATACTTTGCAATGTACGTGGTCGAATGTGTAACTTAATTTATTTTAAGTGAATTTTACTTCCGGTGTATGATCCACCCCATTGTCATTCATATTTTTCGTTTCTGTTTGTTGGTAACCCAGATTTCTAGATCTGAGAAAATGGTTCAACAATGCCACTTTAAATGATTCTTATCGAAATTTTTTATTAAAATAATTTTTTTATGAAAAAAGAGTAGTAGTACTACTAATATAGGTAAAATAGTTTTAATTATTTCGAAAAATTATCAATACATAGTTTTAGAAGGAAATAAATGTACCTTTTGAATTTACTTTGATGCCAAGTCAAGTTTCTTCTTTTGATGTTTAATTTTTTCTCATTTAACAACTTTTCCATAAATTTTTATCTTTTCCAGTTTTATTGGAAATTACTGAACTAATTAGTACTAAACCTCCATCAGACTTGCACATCTTACTACAACATAAAATTCAAAAACGCCCTAATTTCCGTCCGATTTTATTTTTTGTTCTTCCCATTGAGCTAGAAGGCTGAAAATTAGTATGAGGGTGTATCAGTATCACATCTAGATTCTTTTTTTTTTTTTTAATTCCGAAAATGTGAAAAGGGCAGCAGATATGAGCTAAAAACACTTTTTCAAGCAGAATTTTTTCTGCTATCAGTTAAATGGGTGACTACTAAGAATTGTTTTTTAATTTTTGCTAACCGAATAAGTTTTTACTGATAAGGTTTCCTGGAAATTTTATCGACTGTGCTAATGTGCTAATAAGCATAGACTGGCATAGACTCTCAGTATCTTTAATTGCGATTCAGTCATCATTTTTTCATAGCCTGGTGAAGACAGGATGGATGACTAGTACAAGAGAACGATGTATCGTGAACTTTGGTAGTTTGTTGAAAATCTTAGAAAAACCACTTTTCGAGGAATTTTTTGCTTTCCAGTGCTCGCGGAAACTACTGAACCAATAAATAAAAAACTCCTATCAGACCTGGTCCTATATAAGAACTATTTTTCATGAAAATTTCAGCCTAATCTCATACGAAGTTCTCTCAAAACTGAAAACAATTTACATACATATACACAAGAAATAAACTAAGTGAAAATGGAAAATTGGTAATAATCATTTTCTATTCTCATGAAACGGATAATTTTTATCATCCCACTCCGAACCTTTCAGCGAGGTCAATTTTAATACCCCGTTTACCAGCCAACTAGATAAAAATGAATTTAAACGTGTGCGAAAAATTGCTTTCAATTCGCGTCTTACTACAAGGGACCTCTTCATGGCAATATTTCTTGATTTTCTCTCAAAATTTGTCATTCATATTATGAAATGGAGACACATGCATAAACTAATACTAGCATCTAGTTCCCAATGGTGTGTCAAATATTTTTGTTAGACAGTTTTGTTCTCAAGACGAATTATTTCGTGAAAATTTTTGTCGCATTTCCATCATTCGATTAAAGATAAATCAAAAACTGACAGTAATTTCATCCGACAAAAAGTTCATAAATTTTAATGACTGACTAATTTGTACCACTTTCGAGTATTATAAACTCTGTCCCCGCTAAAGATCTACCTGACGTCATAATCAACTTTAGGTATTGTAGTTGGAGGGAGAAGAAAAGGCATAGATTTACATTGTTATACCACGATAAGCATCAAATGAAGATATTTTGTAAAGTTGAACAAACGTGAATTTCATGTAGACAAGTGTAGATATTGTTTGTGACGTCAGGTAGGCCTACATCTTAGCGTGGACAGAATATAATTAAAAGTACGACAATCACATTGCAAATTAATTACTGTATCTGCTTTATTGAAGTGGCTGAGTAAGTTTTGGTTTTACTTGCTAAGATCAATAACTGAACTCGTCTTCAATTTGAAAGAAGGCAGATCAAGACGTAGACGCTGACTTTCTGTATAAAAACATTTTTAGCCCCCTCCCTCCTCAACTGTTGACTGTACCACTCATCGATATACTCGCTCGTTGGTGAACTTATACCCGCGCACCCCAGAAATTGGCACATATGGACCAGGAAACCAGGAAAGTTATTCCACAAATGATTTACGTCGTTTCAGTAATTTACGCCATTACAGCAAATTTAAATTAAGTGTATAGTTCTATGAGATTCTTACGCAACTTTACGTCAAGTAAAAGATGGCGTGAAGGGCACAAGTGATTTGACGTCGTAATATTTAATGGAATCTCTCATCAGTAAGTGTTCGTCAGCAAGATTTTGTTCAGAGGGCAGTGATATAAAATTAAGTGAAATAAACTTCTGTAGTCCAAGATATAATTATTTAAGCGCACAATTCGATTTTCTGTACCAATAATTATTAAAAAATTGTAACCTTTATTGAAACAATTTTATACCTGATCATTTGAATTCCATTTCGGAGTCAAAAAATGTTTAAGCGATCAAATGCCAAATTTTTGTATCTTATCTACAGAATTCGAAGTTTTTGACCCCTCAAGTAATTCTCATATCTACATGACATTACATATATATATATATATAAGAAAAAAAAATTCCGAAAAATTACTTAAGCCTAACAATTAAATACGTCGATTGATGTAATAAACAATTTTATTAATTGGATTATAGCCAAAAGTCGCAAACTTCAATTGATTATTCATCGTTGACTGAACTAACGTTCATATTCTTCACTAGAAAAATACTTCATAACGTAATAAGCCCCGTGAAAAATTAACAAACAAATTTACGACAAAAATATAAGCCAAGCCAGACTCAGCGGCGGCGTTCCTTTTTCGGGGTTGGCACCTCACTCTTCGGTTCGTCGTTGCTTTGCAGTTCTGAGAAGAAAAAAAATTCACCATCAAAATAATTATGTTTAAATATTGTTGCCTAGGAGCGAATTTAAAAAGTTTCCGAGATTACAACATACTATTGGGCAGATACGTTTTTCGAGCGTTTGTCATAGAAAAAACAAGCAATTAACAGATAAATATGATAACTACGACATAAAACTTACAGTAACTTGATTTTCTGTTTGAGAAATGTTTCATGTAAAAATTCCACAAGTGATATAAAAAATAGAGTAACTATCTGCCTCAGTTAACGATTGAAAATTAACCACTTTAATAGTCTTGCCTGGATATTTGTGACAAAATACAAATTATGCTCAACAAAAAACACTTACCCAATTTGGTTCTAAAATCTTCCAATGAATTCCGAGAATCTGAATTTTCGACGAGTTTACGTTTTTTAATATTTTTCTGCAGAATCAATTGACCAGCAACAGGCACAACCTCTAAAATTTCATAAAGAACAAGTTTATGTAGGAGGAAGTGAATTCACTTTGATTATACCTTCAAATTAGATACATACTTAATTGAAATGATTTAGTTGAACGTCTGGGTAAGGCTAAATTAAGTTGACTGGGAAAGTCATCAGTCGAATAAACAGTCAGTTTTTCTTTCATTCCATCTACGCGACATTTTATATGAGAAACCGCAGAATCAACGTCCAAGTTGACATTATTCAACGCTTTCAAGTCGGTCTATGAAGAAACCTTATAATTATTTACGAGAGCAAACATTTCGAGTATTTTTTCTAGACGTCGATACATAACTAACTCACATTTTTTGGACACTGGACCAACCAAAGTTCTTCCTCATCACCAATATCATCATAGAATAAAGTATCGCAAAATTTCCAACCTTTAAAATCAAATTGGGAGACTTTACTCTGAAAATTAGGAAAGGTGACTAAAATTTACGACCTACTCGTGTAATACGAATTTGAAACGAAAATCTGAAAAATGATGAATATACACTCACATTTTCTAAAATTTCTTCGAGTAATTCGGAATCATTTTTCACATTAGTTTTTTTGCTCGACTTCTGATTTCTTGATTCATTGAATTCTTCATCCGAAGATGAAAGCTCGTAGCTCTTATTTTTCATTGAGAGCTTGTTAGTTGTTAACTTATTATTCTATTCGAAAAAACAGAACAACGATTTGTTTTGAGAAGCATTAAGCGAACAAAATATTTGCCTACTACCAAACCACTACACAATTTCGGTTAGATGAAGAATAGGAATAGTATTCTTTGGTATCAAATCATGTATCGCCAAATCAAGAACTGATAAGAATTAAGAACCGACAGAATACCACACATATGTGTTCTACCTACCTGTAGGCTGTAGTACAATCTACACACAACTACAAGTGGACCAGACGCTCAAGAAAATAATCCATGGAACGTTACTTTCTATAATTTAAATTAAAAAATTATATTCTAAAATATTAATTTTGAATTTTCATGTACGTGAAATAGCAAATATTCTTTTAATTATCAAAATTTAAGTAGAGGGACGTAATTTAATTTTTTTTTGAATTTTTGCCGAGGCTTCTTGTAGGTTAGTAAGTGTTGTAGTTGAAATGTGTGTATTTTCATATCAATTCCTCCAGTCATGAATAATATACTTGGAACTTTCTCATTTCAGAGTATCTTTTTTTTTCAGAATCCCTGCATTTTGAACTCATGATCTTTATTTGTTAGTTATTATTACTAAGCTATATGTAATCATGGAATACAATGGTGATTCTCAAAATGAAGATTCTCGCTTTAAAAAGTCAAAATGTCCAAAGACAGTGTGTTACAACGCGGAATCAAAAAGCCGGGCCAATGTTCTTTTTAATTCTTTACTAATTGATCAAGAATTCAAAAGTGTGATCAGAAAATTGAGTATTAAAGATTTCAGTTAAACCTTGTATGTTTATGTCTTGTAATTTTGTTCATTTTTTTATTGTCAACACCTCAAATGTTTATCTCTTCCTGATATATTTTAGAAATTTATCGTCATCGAGCTTTATACATTTGAGAGCTAGTAGTAAATCAAGACTGACTAACGTGATTGAAAAGTACGAACTACCCTAAGAGTACAGTTATAGTCATTTTTGACCATCGTTGGTTAATAATTTATCAGTAGTTGGAAATACGCTAACTCCCACATCCAGTCGGGCTAATTATGGATTTGCCCTATATCTTACCTCGTATACTGCATTTGGTTCCTACCTAGTTTAGACTTTCGTACTCGACCACATTCGAAACCAATGCTTTCATATTTCTACCTCACAAGTATTGGTTGGTTTCCGTTCCCGTTCATGCTTGCGTTACATTAGTTTTAGTAGCGTTTATATTCCATCTGGCGTTAAAATTTATAAATAATGTTGGATTTAGAAGTTTTTATCAATTAATTATTTTTTGTCCCATAAATTTTTATGAATATAAGATATAAAATTATGCAGAATGTTGAAACCGTACAAAATTTATTTTTCCAGAAAAATGTTGATCTTTTGTTCAGTTGTCCAGTGAACTCATTATGCTTTACTTTTCTGATTTTTTCATTTCATTTCTCAAATTGTGATTAATTCGATAAAAATGAAGTTGTATTATACTGATGCAAATCTAGTCCACCATACCGAACGATAATTCTGCTTGCTCAGTTGCTAAATATCAAACTCGAACTTGTGATTACATCTCCTAAAAAAGGAGAGACGGCTACAGCATCATTTTTGAAGGTCAGTTCTTGTTGAAAGATAAACTTTATTAATTTGTAGGAAAAAAAAATTGTTTCAAGTTTCAATATTCCTTTGTTTTTCAGATGAATCCGCAACACGTGGTTCCAACTTTGGTGGATGACGATGGCTGATACGTCATATGAGGAAGGTAAAGAAATGTCACTCTTTTTACCGAATTTATTTATCATTTATCTATCATGTCTTATAAAAATGAATGTTCTTCTGTCACTCGACTGAGATGAAACTTCAGTGAGTTTTTGTGGGCGGCATCGGGAAGGTTTCTGAATAAAAAAAATTTTTTTTCTTATCAGTTGCTGCAGGTTGATGGTTTGAAAAAAAAAAACAAACATTTCCTTCAGTGGCATTGCAACATATGCCAGGTAGCAGGTAGTAAATTATAAATTTTACGCGTGCAAATTATGTTGCAGTCGAGCCATTGCAAAATATCTAATTGGAAAATATGCGAATGATAGTTTTTGTCTATCAAACTTTTGTAAACGTCTAGAAGTGGATACAATTTTGGATTTCGACCTTGGAACTGTTTTCCGTAGAGAAACATTACTTCGTCAGTAATGTGTTTCAGTTTGATTTTCAAATAATCGTAACATTTATTTTTTGGGAAATTAATTTTGCTTCCTCAATCAGGTCACAATTTTAATGACCGGTAAATTAGATCCAAACAAAAAACCAAAAGTTTATGACTCTCTGAATGTCTTGAATGAAATTTTTGAAAGGAGTACCTCCAGTTACGTCGCGGCCGAACAATTCACAGTCGCAGATATATCGATGTTGACCTGTCAGCAGTTTAGAAGTAAATCGAAATTTGCAATAGTTATCAAAGGATATCGACTTAGTTGAATTAAAAATCTAACTGTCCTGTACTTTGAATTCTGTAATTTTACAGGCAGTTAATTATGACTGGAGCAAGTATACTAACGTCTGTTAGTGGTTGTCAAAAATCAACAAGTCCATTCATGCTTACAATATCATACTAATGAAAGGCGAAGATGCATTTAAAGAAATAGTGAAGGTGAATATAAAATTATCTAAAGTAGCTATTATAAAAAATAGGAAAACATTTCAAATATTAAAAATAAAGTTGAATGATTTAAAAATTTCGTTTTTTTTTTCTCCGTGATCTTCAACCTTTAAAAATGTTCTTTCTCTTTTCTTACTATAAAATTAGATGGGTCAGATTGTTCGTTTGGACCCAGTTTAAATTAATAAAAACATGATGACATTAGTCCGTGAAGAGAGAATCGCGAAAGCACTTAGGGGTATATTTCTCCAGAGCCAAGCATGCGCTTCGACATTTCTTCTCTCTCCTTTAAGCGCAGGGTAGCAATATGTGAATAATTTAAATATCTCATGTTCCGCCAACTGTAGCCGTGGTTCTGCGGATGAATGCTGCTTCACATACTTCAGGTATGAAATTCGAATCCCGTATGACTGTTCAATTATTACAGAATTTTTCTCCCTTTTGTTTTGCTAATTCCATTTCCTGTTTTTAATTTTTCATTGTCAGATAGGTTACTGGGTTGAATAAAAAAAATTCAAATCTTGAGATATAATCACGAATTCACGACAAACAAAATGTCAATGTCAATGCATGGCTTCGGAGAAATATACTCCAAGGTGCTTCCGCGATCCTCTCGTAACCCTTGACTGATCGGTTATGACTGGAGCACTGATAACGTCAATCAACGATAGGCGAAAATCAAAAATTCCATTCCTGGTAGCAATACTTGAAAGTTGAAAATGCTTTCAAAAGAATGGTGAAGGCGAATATGAAATAATCTAAAATACCCATTTTAAAAGATAGAAAAATATTTATTTCAAATATAAGAAAGTTGAATGATATAAAATTTGGTTGATATTTTGAATTAAGTGGCGACAAAAACACAAAACACGAATGCTAGGTAACATACAAATAAAAAAAAGGAGACATGCTGGTAAGAAACTTCTTTTGTCGGCCACTCATCGTAAATCATACATCACAGATCACGTTTAAATTGGGGAGAAAAAAAATCAATTTACAAAAAATAACAGGAACCATTAATACGCACTATAAAATTTCGATCATATGCCTTCTTCTTCGTGAATATTTTCAGTAGCTTTTTTGAACCATTCGCTGACAGTGCCAAAATGAGTCTGGCGCCATAATATGTTATTTTTAACACGCTCCAGCGCTTGTCGTCTAGCAGTGGCCCCAGCACCAGCCTCTGGATGCTTAGCAAAAAATTCTTTCATCTGAAGTTATAAATTCAACATGAATCAATACTACGTCAGCATAAGGATAAAAATATTGAAATTCCAATCTCGCAAGACACTTTTTTTATAATACCTGCTGAAGTTTACTCTCGCTTGAAAACAAAGCTGTTATTTGAGGAATAAGATGTCCAAGGTACCGATCGTTAAGGGTATATCGGTCGACCAAATATTGCCATTCTTTTCTGAAGATACGGAAATATTTTGAGTCATAAATGAAAAAAAAAGAGCGCTGTTCCAATAACAGAAAAATAATGCAAACCTTACAAAATCCCAAACAATGGGATTAGCAGTCGGGTTCCTCGCGCAAAAACTGATCACTGACAAGTAATCTTGCGATCTTATTAACGACTCATTCTTCCCATACTCCAAGAATCTGTCACATAATCGAAGAGAAAGTCGTTTATAACCAACATTAGCAGAAATTGCGAATTGACTTCGTATAAATATAGAGGCTTACCGCAAAATAACTTGCGGTTCTTTCGACGCGCACAGGGCTTTCATAATTTTAATTTTGTACTGAGGATCACTTTCTTTCAAATATAATTCCCAAAGGCTACTCCACTCTCGTTCTGAAGTTTGATCGATACCTGTAATCAAAGTATGAATTAAGTAAACAGAACTATAAAATACACTCATCAGCATTGAATACAATAAGAAAATTAATCTAAAATTATTCTACAAACTAACCATAATACATAATCATGTATGCGAGTTCCGGATGCAATTTCATGGAAGGTTCAGTCAACCACTGTTTGAACAGAGTGACAGCTTGACGTAGGCAAGTTTTACTTTCAACAGCACAACCTAGTTCTAAAATTGTGATTTGGAGAGTTCTGAAAAACGAAAGCAAATTAATTTGATAGTCGAAAATATTACTGAATATTACTTACATTCGCAAATAGTACTCACTTATTCCCATAACTACCTCGATCGTCGACGTTCCACGTCATGGCTCGAGAATCTTTGATCAGAGATCGGACATATTTCTAAGAAGTGAAGGGTTTCCATTAATTAACACAGTTTCAAGGGCCGCAAATTGAATGTATCACGTACGACACACTTACTTTAAACACAGCATGCGAATCTGTACCGTAGAATTTCTTGTTGAATGCAAGTAGTTCTACAGACGCCACACTCCATGGAAAAAAATGGGTCTCACGATTCAAATAATCAATCATGAGTAGGGTTATTTCGTACGACAACTGATGTGCTTCAGCCAAACGGAAAGCATTGAAAATTAAACTGCCACGATCGCTAGCGTGTAATGTCTACGATGATATTATTGTGCAGAAGTCAGGGATGATATCGAAGTAAACAATAAAGTTTTTAAACATTCAGCATTCAGATACTCACTCTGTGACTTGTCGTTAGAACACCATGTAATTCTTTCCACATCGAATCTTCATAGTTCACAAGGTAATAACCCATATTTTGGTTATTTACTTTCACCCAAGCAACGTTATCTGGCAAATTAATGGTAACTACATCCTGGGTGCGTCTCATCCACGCAGCTTGAATGTTGTTGGTATTCACAGAAGTTATGTACGTAATAGGAACTTCCCATTTATAGCTATAAAAGTACGATACATTTAAAACAATTGAAACAAGAAGTAATGCATTGAAGTTACAACATTATATGATCAAACGAAGATAAGACTCACTTGTAGGGACTGCTATCTCTGTCGTACTCCGCTTTCGGGTCTGAAAGAAATCTTTCTTGTGTGAAGGACATTTGTTTTTTTTCTTTATCTACTTTAACTCGAACAACCGGGAAACCCATTTGTCGAGTCCATGTATCCATAAATGACTGTATATCCATTCGTTGAGAGTTATTACGAAGATGAAACCACAGATCATTTGTTTCGGCATTTGCCATTAGAAAATTCTCCAGGTAGTCTTTAATACCGGCCCGAAATTGTTCTGGTCCAACGGTCTTTTCCAGCATTCGAATAATCGATGCACCCTACAAAAAAAATAAATAACATTTTAAAAATGATAAAAACAGTAAAGTACGAAAAACTATATCGATTAAAATTACCTTGTTGTATGAAATTCCATCGAATATTTCCGTAATTTGATCAGGGTTACCGACTTCAGCAATAATTGGATGTGAGCTAAGAGTAGCGTCAATTTTCATCACGGTAAATAATTCTTGTTCCATAAAAACATAATCCTAAAGGTCAAATAAGAAGAGCACTATCAGTACTTTGTTCTGATTATTCTCGTATCATAGGAATCAAAAATAAATTTTTTTTTAAATTTTTTTGAGAAAGGTCCCTCACGTGACAAGATGGCCGAGAAATCCAGAAAGCACATTTTCAATTTCATACTTGGATAGTTAGAGAATGCATTTCAAATTTCGACAAATTGATGATAACTATAGAAAGCTCGAAGAATTCACGTACTTTGAAATACAATAATCGAGAATTCTAAAATTCACTATTATTATTCTCTTTTGAAAAATTTATCTTTCACCATCGCTTCTTGTTGAACGAATTACGACTCAATAAAAAGTTTTTAAATTTATAACGAAAAACTAATCCTTCAAGAATATTTTACAACCGAAATGACGAACTTGTAAAGACAATAAGAAAAGTAATAATTTAAACGAATGGCCATATAAAAGCAACTATACAATCGATTTTAATAAGCGTTCAACCAATAAAATAACCCAACAGGCATAACTTACAACTTCCCACGATGGATATTTATTGTGGACCGCTTGGTATTCCATGAACGTAGCAAATCCCTCATTCAGCCATAAATCATTCCACCATTTCATTGTAACTGCGAAAAAAATAATAACTTACAGTTTTATGCTTTGAATTTGGAATTAAAACAAAATTCATAAATAACTATTACCCAGATCACCGAACCACATATGGGATATTTCGTGCGCAACAGTCAAGGCGACAGCTAACTGGGTGTTTATGGAAGAATTTTCATTGCTACATACAAGTCTTGTTTCTCTAAACGTAATTAATCCCCAATTTTCCATAGCTCCGGAAACAAAATCCGGTATCGCGATTAAATCTGAAGAAGAATTACACAAAAGCAATAAACGGATAGTGCGTGATCGATTGATGAAATTTATTTATTTACCTAACTTCGGAAGCGGATAAGTAATTTGAAAATAGTTGCAAAAATACTCGACCGCGCTGACAGAAAAATCTCGAGCGAATCTCAGATCAGAAATAAACTCTCTTCTGGCATATACGGTTATAGGAAAGCCATACTGCGTTGGGACGCTTTCCAAATAATCGAAATCACAAACAATAAAACATGCTAAATATGTAGACATCGGATACGAAGGATTAAACTGAACAGTCGTTAAACCTAGAGATGGCTGATTGGCTATTTCATTCTGAAAAGAAATATATACGATATAACACAACAAAATAAAAGTGAATATTAGTACAGTGAAAGGGAAGCTCACTTTTTGGGGCATATTCGATAGGGCGATGAATTCATTTCCTGCTGGCTTCACGAGTTCTATCGTAAAAATTGCTTTGAATTCAGGTTCATCAAAACAGGGAAAAGCCTGGCGAGCAAAGGTAGGCTCGAACTTGGTTGTTGCTATAAATCTAAATATATGAAACTAATTAAAATATAATTCAAGTTTCTAACAAAGAAATTAAGTGACAAGATCTGGTACTTTTCTTCCCCATATGTATCATTGTACGTGCTTCGATAAAAGCCAATGATTTTATTGGTAAGTTTTCCGTTAAACTTGAAATATAATCGGTAGCTGTTGGGTGTGATAGGATTCTCTGATTCACAGATCCAATATTCATTCTCCGAATATTCGAAACATTTCTTCAAGCTGACCTCAGTACGTTCTTCATTGTTAAGGGTAAGTTTCGAGGTGGTGATCTGTAGTCCTTTAATATGAACAGCAATGAAAGACTTGACAGCAGATACGTTTATAATAATGGTCACTCGTCCATCAAAAAGACCAGAAACTAGATTTGGGTATAGCCACAAGAGGTATTCTGTTGGTCTGATATCCGGCGATAAACGATTTCCAAACCATGGCCTCGGAGGAGACACCTCCTACGTAAAGAAAGATCGATGCGTAATCAAAAGTGTAAAATGGAAAACCACAAAATCTGAGAACCTATGATACATTCAATTTGGTTTGACGGGTGTATACCTAATACCTACACGTTTCAATAAACTAGATGAATACAAATTTATCATAAATTTAAGATTATTTCGAATCGAAGAGAATAGGAAAACACTATATCGAAATGGCACGACATTTTTGTACAAGTTTCGTTCAAGAGAATAATTAGTCATCCCACTTTTTAAGACAATATTACGTCATAAATATCAAATGGATGAGTTTCATTTTAATTTATTCTCTTTCGATTCGTGAAAAAGTACAATACTGAAATACAAAAAGTTTATAAAATAAACAGCAACACACGGAATCAACACAGAATTTACCTTTCCCATTACTACAGAGGAACCAGCTAGATTAACTCGAAATTCTACACCAACGATCAACTTCTTCGTTTACCGAAAAATTTCACACTGATTCGAAGAAACAGTAACAAATTCCCATTTCTAAGAAAACAGATAATGTGATTTTGTGCTGGACAAAACATGTCCAAGAATTTTCATCGTCGAAACTTGACTTCAAAGAACGAAAGATAGTTTTCGTCTTTTATCAGATTAAAGAACATTTTCATTTCTTCTTTTTTTTTGCGAGTGGTGAATACTTCTAGTGTAATTTGACTTTCCCTTAACACTATAAAATAATTAAAACTTTTCTATTACCAATAATCGTTCCAATTTATCCATCGTTCAAGAGACTGAGAATAAAAAGCGAAGCAAACGTGCAATAGCAACTCATTGACAACTAGTTATATTGAAATGTAATGAAATGTCAACATCAATATCCATTCGTGAAGAATGAAAATTGAAAATTGACTTTTTCAATAGTTAATGAGTTAATAACATTTCCTCTTGGACTTTTGTTCTTTATCAATGTCGTGCACGTATCTTTAAATATTACCTTGGAGGATATATATATATATATATCTATATATGATGGAGACAACATGCTACTGTTTTAGAATGAGATTGATCGTCATTAGCATCTACACTGAGCACGTGTACACTGACGTACAAATTACCCTACATCAATCGACATCGATCAATTAAAATAAACAGATTCTCCGGAATAAGGTAATTTGCACGTCAGTGTTTATGAGCAGATGCAAGTGGCAATTTTTTCCTCCAATCTGATTTTTCTGGAAAGCAAAAGACGTGGCATCAGCAGCACTATCCATAGGTGCGACACCAAAACCACTATTAAGTGGTCTCCAATGTATATATATATATATATATCTATCTTCGAAGGGTAATTTGTACACCAGTGTTTACAAACAAATACAGGTGGAAATTTTTTTTTTCAATCAGATTTTTAGAAAGTAAAACACGTGACGTCGGCAGCTCTCGACATCAAAAATACTATTATTTCATCTCCATCATATTATATATGTATATCATTGAAGAATATTACACTTTCATATGGTAGAGGTTTCTTGACAACAATTAGCATTTATATTCTGGTAAACTCATTGTAGTTTTTTGCTCAATGGTTTTAAGCTTTGACTTAAAGTTATATTAGATTAGATAAGTTGACGCACTATGATAATAGCTCTGTTTGATAGGATTACACTACTTAACACCAATTTACACCAGTAGGGATATTCCACAAATATTCAAGTAAAACCTGACGCAAAGTCGTATAACATTCCTACATTTGTGGAATCGCCCTCTTGGTGTAGGTCGGTGTAAGTTGGTGTAAAGGCTGTAATCCAATGCCTCAAGAGAAAATCTATGAGATTCTGAAAAACAAAGGTAGAGCTTGTCAACAGAAGACTAGTCATGGTTATTCTAAAGTTTGTGATGTTTGGTCTGAAAGCAGAGAAGAGATTAAAGTAGTAGACCACATATACAATCAAGGCCATAGTGCAAATAATAGTTTAAAGTTAGATCAGGAACTTATGGAATATCTTGATCTCAGAGTGTATGTTACATTAGAAAACTTGGAAAGTTTAAAATTACCATGTGAAGTTTCGATAAAGAAAAAGTTAGAATATTGATATCATCTTAAGTTAAATCATGCTTCTGCTGACTATTTAAAGAAAGCTGCAAAAACATACGATTGTCTCAAGAATATTGATTTTTATATAGAAGTATAGAAATGTGAGGTGTGTAAGTTAGCTGAAGTCAAAATAAATTGGCACAAAATGGTTAGAGAAGTTGCGAATAAACTGATGTTTCGTATTCGTAGTGATTTAATGGATCCAGTTAAACCAGTAGGTGTTATAAATAAAAGTAACCATACAGTGAAATTCACAGATGATTTCTCGAGATAGACGATGATGTATATTCTGACATGTAAAACCGAAGTAGCTAGAAGTTTTAAAGATTTTCTAGAAATTATGAGAATATATTTAGGTAATAAAGAAGCTAATGTTTATTATTTAAAAATTGACGGTGGAAGTGAGTATATGATGTTAGACATGAAAAGTTTGATAAAATCAGAAAGTATAGTTGTAGAAGTTACTACTCCAGATACTCTGTAACAATCAGTATAGCTGAAAGGTTTAACCTCACATCAATTCAGAAAACGAGAGTATTGATGCTCTACAGTGGGTTACCATCAGAGTTTTTGGAACAAGCAGTCCGACAGGTAACTCACATCCACAGTCGATTATCTCATGAGTATTTGAAAATGAAGACACTGTACAAAATTTTAAGAAATTGTAAACCAAAGATTGACTATATACAAAGTTTTGGCTGTATTTCAATAAGGAAAATACATCATGCAAAAACAAAAAGCTCAAAGTTCAGTGAAGATGAAGAGAGATGTATATTAGTTGCTCATAATCCACAGTCATGGTTATTGTTAAACTATGAAATAGGCAAGTTGATTTAATCTAGTAAAGTAACTTTCATGGAGTCAATGACTTTCAAAAATAAGTAAAAAATAAATTACTTTGAAAATTGAAACAGAAGGTTTACCAAAAATAGATTTAATCAACTGGAATAGTATTGAAGATGATATGCAAGTAGACCTAAAAGAGTTCATCTACATACATCATTGGAAGTTGGTTGATAAAAACTTTTTTATATATAATAAGAAAAATCAAAGATGCAATAACCATGTTTTTAACCTTTTTTTTTTTTTTCTAATTAATTTAACTTTTAAAAATTAATTTTATGAAATAATCGAAATGAATGTGATTAGAAACAATATAACATTCCCTAAGACCATAACTACATAGATTGCATTAATTAATATAACTTCATATGATTTAAAATTTAATCTGCAATATCAGGAGAACTAATGTATAGTTTCAACCAAATTCTCACAGAATTTTGAATAAATGTGAGTATATCGATGTTGCGATGAAATTTCAGCCTAATCCTACATTTTGTTGTTGATATATCGTTGAAATTATGTTCAAAAAGAATGATTCAATTTTATCAGTACTATCTTTAATTAGGGAATTTCAGCAATATCTTGAAAATTAAATGTATAATTTTAGCCAAATTTTCCCAGGATCTTAAAAGCAAACATATGTTGATATCTCAAAGAAATTTCAACTTATTTGTACATTTGGTTTCAAAAACATTAATGAAATACTGTTCAGAAATCAGTTGATTGGTTCAAAAAATAGTGTAAATTGATTAGAATGTAAGACTTTACAGAATGTATGTTTTTGAAGTCAAACAACTGCCCAATGCACTCAAACAGTGATACACCTAAAATGCCAAGTAGTTCATGAATAGGCCCCTGGAGTCAGTATTGTTAGGTAGTTAAAAAGGAAGTTAAGAAAAGAATAAAACAGATAGAATCTATGAATTGTAGTTCAGCATCTGAAAATAGTGATTTGGAGGGAAATAATGATTTTCTTGAGCTTGTGTTAATGTGTGAATTAAGTAGAGTTCCAAAAACATTTAAAGAAGCTTTTGAAAGTCCAGGTAGAGAGAAATTGTTAAAAGTGATAGAGAAAGAGATATGTCTTGCAAAAAGAACAGAAAATTTGGAAGTATGTAAAGAGACCTGAAAAGACAAAAATTATGGACTTGAGATGGGTGTTTATCAAAAAGTTGGAAACTAGTGGAACATACATATTCAAAGCAAGACTTGTGATAAAAGAATTTCAAGATCTTCATATATACGACTTCTCAGAAACGTATTCTAGAACTACTGATTTAGTAGAAGTAAGAATGTTTCTGTGTGTATGTAACAGTATAATATATGAAAATTCTAGAAGGAGTTGAAGTAAGTTAAACTGATTGAAAATATACTGGAAAACTTTGGTATGAGTCATTCAAAAGGTAGCAATAAACCTATGATGACAAATCAGGCAGCTAAGAAAAATCAGTCCGAAATGAAAGTAAAAACTTTATTGAATTTGAACAAAGAAATTCTATACAGAGAAGTAGTAAGAGCATTGTATTAGTTTGTTATTTTTGTCCTCAGTCATTTATCAAAACTGCTTGTTTTATGTTATCTAGTTGTATGCCCATTTGGTCATTTTCATCAAACATTTATGTGATGATGATTTGTACAATTTGAAACATCAATAATGGTGGTCATGAATAAAGATCATGTAGTAAGAAACTTGGGTATTTCATTTGTTTTGGTTTTAAACCTCAATTTTTATTAACAGGTTGTGGGCCCAGTTATGTGGCTTGCCCATCGTAATGTGTTTTTCTAGTCAATAGTTTGTTTTATATTTTTTATGTGTAAGTAAATGTCCTCCTCTTGGCAGATGCTTCAAAGAGTGATACATTTGGCAAATTTGCGCATGAATGGCTTTCCTTTGTGTTAGCACATTGTCAGTTCTTGTTTCCTTTTGTATGAACCTTGTCAATAATGGGTGAGGCGCAGCCTTTCTACATGAAGCTAGATGTGCTGGAACATGGCAGTAGTTTAAAGTGATTTATAAGACAGAACTACCATAGCTAGAAATTTCAATTCTTCATGATGGTTCTTGAAGGACTTGCAGAAATGCTGGATCAAACCTGGGCTAGGAATATTGGACACAATTACCATAAAAAAGCTGATAAATGTTCCTTGTTAATCTTTCATTTTCTGGGTAGTCCAGTATTGCAAACCAGATCTTGCTCAAATACGAGTGGATGGGCCTGTGCCTGAAAGGTGGCAGTAACATGGAGGATCATCTTTGTTACTTTGAAGAAATTGTGTTCAAGCTGAAAGCTGCAAACATTGTCCATTCAAAATGAGATATTATTGAGCAACTGTTAATGTCACTGCCTTCGAATTTAAACACTGTAGTAGTGATACCTAAAAACAAAACTGATCCAGAACTGGAGCAGATTAAGCAGAAGCTGTTGAACAAGTAAACAAAACTTTGTGGGTCTGTAAGTTCATTGAAGTTCTCTGAATCACTGTCAGCAATGGTTGCAAATCAATTTGGTAATGGTCACCAATACAGTTATTGGAATATGAATACTAGAGGTCATTTGTAACTTCGATGGTTATAGTGGAAATTGTAATAATAATAGTAATAATGATCATAGAAGTAATGATGAGTCAATTTATAATCAGTCATCGTTGAGTAATAGTAATAATAATAATAATAGGTCATGTTAGTTGTGATTATCATTTGAAATCTAACTTGAACAGATCACAAGTTAAATATTATAATTGTAATCATTTTGGCCATGTAGCTAAATACTGTAGAAATCAAAAAAGCTAATTTGTCTAAAACCTCTGGTAATGGAACTGCATCATTGTACAATTCTAAATCAAAGACTGGTAAATCATATTCATTCATTTCTTTGTTAAATATATCTGTCAAAACAGCGTCGAGTGATGAGACAATTTTTAAATTGGATTTGGGAGCAACTAATCATAATATAAATGATAGTTTATTTGTAAAGTCAGTAACACTTAATAGCCCAATCTATAATTGAGTATTCAAAAGAGACAGCTGTATATACTCAACAAAGATTGATACAATAGCTCTGTTTAATAGGATTACACTAACTTACACCAACCTACACCGGTAGGGATATTCCACAAATATTCAAGTAAAACTTGGCGCAAAGTCATATAAAATTCCTACATTTGTGGAATCGCCCTCCTGGTGTAGGTTGGTGCAAGTTGATGTAGTCCTATCAAACAGAGCTATTCATATGCTGGTCTTAAACAGGCATTATATGTACTATTAATAATGTTTTCTATTCGAATGAATTTCCAATCAACCTTCTCTGTATCAAAGAGCTCACACAGTCACGGATTAAAGTAAACTTCGATTGTAAAGGAAATGTAGAATTACTTCATGAAAATACTGGTGAACTGATAAATTTTGGTAAATTGCTGGACAATAAATTATATAACGTTCTTCGCTTTTTCATAAATGATAATTTAAAATCTTATTTAAATGTGTCCAAAAGCGATGTTAATTTTTAGAATGCCAGGTTGGCAAAAATTACAAAATTGATAAAAGAAAAAAATAAAAAATTTGTCATCAAATAACTTTATAGTGTCGCAGAAGAGAAAAAGTAAGAAAAAAGTGTGTGAAAAAATAGTTTTCAGTGAAAATTTGGTTACAAAGAGTATAAAGAAAACAAAGAGAGTAATGTGCCCTTTTTGGACCAAAAGAGAGAGTTCTCTTTTTTTTTTTACCCAAACTGAGAGAAAATACTCTAAAACAAAGTACATCTGTGTACCCTGAGCTTACATGAATTTTTTTGGCTCTTACACGGTGCTCAATTGGCGACCCCTGGTTCATTACGATTCTTTAAAAAATAAAAAGTTTATCAATAATTACAAAATCATGCATACATTTGTAAATTATAACATTAATTAGAACATTAAGCAACAAATTATTATACTCACCACTCGATTTACTTTCAAAAAAATTGTTGAGGAAGTCACCAAGAAAATAGTTATCAGTACCACTAAACAAATTCCTTTTTTTTTCACGAAATTCATATTCAAAACAAGTTGTACTCAGATACTATAATTTCTAATTAATTTACAAATAGGCCGTATAGGTATCGGTAAATTGAAATCACTAAAAATATTTTGAACTGACCCAATTCTATCACCCCACTAAACTTAAATACGATACCACAAAATTAATTATTTTTTTCCCTAATGAAAAAGATTAGATACCTACACATACACAATTTAATCAACTCGATATCATGGTTTTTCTTCAATTTATTTCGGATTAATATTACAGTCTATTTAAAAAAAAAAATAATAATAATAATAACTGTTTATTATAATACACATAAATAAAAAGTTTACACGTATGTTTGGGATTCAATCAAATTACAATGGTAGCTAAAGAGACTAATAAATCTTTATAAAATACGTCCTTCATAGGCACTTTCTCGTCGAGTCGCCGAGTGGCGCATATTGTTTCAACCAGTTGTTCATTAAGTGCGATCAACCGTTATTACTATATACATAATTATGATATGATTATGCATCGATTTCGATGAGTCTTAAGATGTAAAATTTAACATCCGAAAGGAGGGGGAATCGTTATTCAATGAAAATAATGATCGAGACATCGCGGTGAGTATAATAAAAAAATTCTAATGCTGCCCAAAAAATGTACATAATATTAAATTAGAACTAAGTAAGTTATTCGAAATATTTTTTTTTTCAAAACCTAATAATTTTTTTTTTTTTTTTT
Source organism: Ericerus pela (assembly GCA_011428145.1). NCBI lineage: Eukaryota > Metazoa > Arthropoda > Insecta > Hemiptera > Coccidae > Ericerus > Ericerus pela. Next base: position 246,611 of record WOFM01000527.1, on the reverse strand, counting down.
TTTTGTCAAAAGCGAATAAGGAATAAAATTTTTTACTGCACTCCTCACAGTACAGTTTTTTTCTGTTTATTACCGATTCTTTAAATTAAAACATCGATCGAAGATTAAAAAAGACCTTCAAGAAATAATAATTAAAATTGAATTCTTTTCGTGGAGCGTATAGAAATGACATAAAGATAAAAACTATAAAAAATCAATTTATCATAGATCGTATCGAAATCTCGTTTCTTCATGAAAATAAATTAATAATCCTTGACGGAACGTTTAAATAATTTATTTCAAAACATATGCTATAAAAATTTTGAGGATATTTTGTTTGATTCTTTATCATATGCTATTTCATTAATTGTCTTGAAGTAGCTATAGGTACCTAAATTATTATCTAATAGTTTGTAACAATTGATTATTATCACGTTCGATGGGGAAAATAGTATATTAGCCATACCGAACGATTTTTTTCCATTCCTTATCTGATTTTTTATTCGAAGTAAACGTATATATGTGACAGAGTGTAAGAGTGTGATGATCGCGATTTTTAAGTAGGTACTAGGATAGATATAGACAAATAAAGTCAATTTATTATTCTCACGGTACAGGTCTCAATTTTTGTCCGATAATCATGAAATTTGGTACGAACGTTTTTACTAAGTCAAAGACCAAATCTATTGATTTTGGCGCGGATCAGCCAGACGGTACTTCCGGTATCACCATTTTTGTTTTTATTTTGACTATAAAATGCTCAATTTTGCATCAATAGCCATGAAATTTGGAATAAACACTTATTTTGATTCGTTGTAGCACGCTTTCAATTTTGACGCGTATCGCGGGGCAGTACTTCCTATACGCTATTTTTGTTTTTATATTGGTCATAAAATACGGAAATTTGGAACAATATGTACAAAATTTGAAATAAATATTCATTATATTTTATTGTAGCATACTACCAATTTTCGTGCGGATTGACCTGAGGTACTTCAGGTCAAGCTTTTTTTCCTTTTTTTTCTAATTTGCATGAACTTTTTTTTTTACCAAAATTAACCACATGATCATGTTTCCTTTTTTTTTTTTTTTTATTTCATAACTATTATATTTTAAATTATATGATGATGTTGTAGACGGTAGAAGTTTAAATGTGCGGGTGTTAGAGTATTTTGACCCATTTCATCTGAAGATGGGCAAAGAGGTCTTTGATTGATCATAATCTGAATGTTTTTTAAACTGACTTAAAAAGTATGGACAAAAATGGATTTATAACCATGAACTTGGTAAAAAACTTGTTTTATTATGCCTATAATACATTCATCAATTCCACCGTACCATGGTACCTACCTTTGCTGGTATGAAGTTCCAGTTGATGCCTTTTATATCAAGACTATCCTTTATCTCTGGTTCTTCAGAGAAAGTAGTCCAATAGTCTGGTAAATACACCAAAAGCAATTGGAATTGCTTAGCATTATCTGAGAAGAGTGCCTTAGGAGTTCCTTTGTCAGCAAAAAATATCAGAAATGCTTCCAAATTTCTGTCGTTGTAAGAGATAAAACAGAAATCAATTACACAGCTCTAGTTGAGAGACAAGTGAATATGAGGACCCATTTTTCATAAATGCGAGAAGTTGGTGTAGTCAACTGGCTTTTCCATTTTGAAAAGTATTTGTGAAATACTGGAAAAGGTCCAAAAATGTCCATACCTGTATAGGAAAAGGGATTTGTGAATGGAATAAGTTTAAAATCTGACAGTGACAAATGTGTCAGTGGCTTAAACAGTGTTTCAGATTTTTTACATAAAATGCAAGACTTGTTTAAAATCTGAGGAAGCACTTTTAGTGCCTTTGGAACAAAATAATGTTGACAGAAATCCGCTAAAGTAAACTTATTTCCCATAAGAACATTGGTGAGATGTGTATGCATTAAAATAAGTTCAGTCAAATATGACTTAGGATGCAATAATATGGGCAGAAGTATATCTTTTGCATAAGGAATTTCTGGAAGATAATTTTTAGTATTCAGAATTCCAAATGGATCCATATAAATATTAAATTTTCCATACGAAACATGTCTTGAAGGATTATCTTTCAATAACATTTCAAATATTTTGGGGAAATATTTTTTCTGTTCAGAGTAAATGAAGCAAAGTAACACAAAATGGAAATTATTTTTCATAATTGCATATGGAGTTAATTAACGTTTCCATCTGATTCTATGATTGTTAAATTGACAAACAACTTTAAGACATTGGTAAAATGTTTTTATTAGTTTTTTAAGAGAAATAAAGTTGTGAATATCTATTAAAATGGTGTATTTGAAGGAGGATGAATATAGCTCATAAATGAAGTACGAAACCTCTCTGAATCCATTTACTTTTTGACAAGTCTATGAATTGTGAATATGGTACTATCTTAGTTTCCTCTTCCTGTTCAGGATTTGGTTGAGAAGTAGGAAATTGTAATTCACATTCAGAGCTTTCTGAATTGAAAAAGAATTGAGGTATTAGTCTTTTTTGAGATTTTTTAATCCTTTTTAGTTTTGCTGATCGATGTTTATCAAAAATGTCATTTGATCCCACTGACAAAGATGATAATAATTTTGGTGAAATACCTAAGGATTCTCTTAAGGTGCAAAATACTTAAATGGAATATTCTTCCTCAGTAAGACCTGGTAAGGATTCGATTATATGAAAATCTGTTTTTGGCCAGGTAATCAAATCTTGACTTAACCAGAGAGGTCCTGTCTACCAGATGGACTGAATTAGTTGTCAGCAGTAAATCCTCTAGATCCTACATCTGCAGGATTTTCATTTGATTGTACATACTGATATTCAATAGTAGGAATGCTTTTAATTTCATTGACTCTATTAGCTACAAACTGAGGTAAAATTTTACATTTGAGTAGCCAAGTCAAGACACATTTGCTGTCAGACCACAAAAATTTAAGTGAGTCCATAAGGTCCATTGGTTTCCAAGCATTTTGTAAACCTCTAGCACAGATTAAGGCAGCTATTAATTCCCATTTTGAAATAGTGATAGGTCTTATGGAAGTTACACAAGATTTTCCCATAAGAAAACATACTAAATAGGAATTTGACTCCTCGTTGTAGAATTGTACATATATTGCCATAGAAAATGCAGTTTTAGATGCGTCAGAAAATACATATATTTGACATAAAGAAGGATTATAAGTCCCAATATAAAGTTGTCTAGGTAGACGATAATTAGTAGTTTCCATTAGATCAATAAGGATATCAGAAGCTACAGCTTGTAACTTTTCTGGGATTGGTTGATCCTATTTTAGTTTTTCCAACCGAAGTATCTTAATAAATTATCTTGAAGGGATATATACTGGTGCAAACTAACCAAGAAGATCATTTTTAGTCCAAATTGTAGTGAAAGAGTTAGGGGTAAGGATGTACATAACATTGTTATCCATATCTCATACAAGACCTAATACTTTTACAAGAGGTTTATCCAATGCATAAGAATTGTAAAATTCTTTTCTCATAAGTATTCAATTTGTTCCCCAAAGAGCTAGTTGCATTGAAATATTGTTAATAAGTTTATTTGATCTATAATATAGATCTTTTACATCTTGAATGGTAGGTAATGAGGTTACCAAGTTATCAACATAAAATTTTTGTAAAAATTAATTTTGAAACTCTTTATGAAATATTAGAAAATGATTCAGAAAAACTGATGCTAATAGAAATGGAGCTGTAACTATTTCAAAAGGAACACGACAAAAACGAAATAATAAAAGATTATTTGAATCCATAGGTTTGGTAGGGTTATTAATCCTGAAAAAATGGGTCACGTCTCAATCAGCTGAATGAAGTCCTATCTATTGAAAAGCTTTTTTAATATCAGCTAAAATTCCGTAAGGATCTTTATGAAAACTTAACAAGATAGATATTAAATCAGCAAGTATGATTTTTCCTTTATACATACAGTAATTTAGGGAATGATTAGACTTCTTGGTTTTTGTGGAACTGTCAAATACTACACAAAGTGGAGTACTTTTTGTTGGATCATATATACACATTTATAAGGTAGTAATGTACTAATTGAGCAGGCCAATCATGTTTGATAGGTTCAATCATTTCCAAATCTGCTAGGGAATGAAAGTACTGATCATAAATATGAAAGAATTGTGGATTTTTTGACATTTTTGATAGTTGTTGTTCTAAACATCAAAATGCTAGATGATAATAGTCTAATAAAGGAGGTGGGCTGAACCTATATAGCCATCATATTTGGTAACAATTATTTACAAGTGTAATATCTTTGTGAAATAGACTAAGTGCTTCAGCTTCAGTTATATTATTTGATTCAATACTTAAGATATCTAGTTTTCAAAAGTTTTCTACACTTTAAGGAGTTGTAAAAAATATGGAAGTAAAAATATCGGCAATCCATTATTCTGATTAGCATTCTTCTTACTAACTATTTCAGTTGTAATAGAGTTGTTTAGACCTATTTTCTCCCTCCAAAGTAAAGGAAGATTGTTATTTGAAGAAATATTAGTTTCAATGACAAGATTATGTTTATCAGACATACTTTGTTCTGGCAAGTACATTTTCTACTCTTCCATTAGTTCCAACCATGTCACATTTTTCACTTGTAATGGGGTATGGTGCATTGGGGCACAGATTGGAGTGATGATCATGTCCTAAACATTCAAATTATCTGCAATGGACTGAAGGTAATACATGACAAACTTGTTTGCCTACTGGGTGCTTATGGGCACAGAAAATACAGCGGTCCTTCTCTGTATAAAATTGTCGATGCTTATCTAGTGTGTTAATGAATAACACGAGGAGCTGTGATGTTGGAGATCACAGAAAAGATAGTTGACTTGAGATGGTTTAAACAACATTCTCAGAACACAAATTGGCATTTGCTTATCTTTTGGTAATTTTAAGTAGACTGAACAGTTTGCTCTTGAAACAACAGAAGAATTTGTTGCTTTGGGATTAGAATTATTATTCAAATTAGAATTTGAATTAGTATTAGAATTTGTAGATTTAAAACATTTGGTTGTTGGACCATATCTACTAGGATTAGATTTATCTTTTCCTTTTTCAACTTTGTTAGAACATAGAAGTAATGGCAAAAGTTTTTCTGCCTTTAGGCTGATTAATATTTATATTATTATTTTGATTTGGATTAGGCAGTTTATCTCCTCTTTTTGGTGTGGTAGTACAGATAGAATCATAAAGTTCTTGGAATGGCCTTAAATAAATAACCAGTATGTCATTCACTTGACTTGAGATTATTTTAGTAAGATCTGGAGGGAATTTTTTAACAATGATATTAAATAATTCTTCCTCATCAACAGTTTTAACAACCAATCGATACCAATTTATCATTACTGATACAGAGTCTAAATTATCCAAGATGGAAGAAACTTCATTGATAGTTGTAGGAAGAGCTATAAGTTGTTCCCACAATGCTGTTCAAATCTTAGATTCATCATCATATCAACTATGTAAGAATTTTAACCTTTGTGGACATCCTATTTTGTCAGGTGAAAAGTGAATAATTTTATCACATAAAAATTTAGGCAAAGCACCCTGAAGTAAATTAATTTTTGAGATATGGCAATGTCATTTAAACAACAGTCCATAATAGAATTAAATGATGTACATTATATACCAGATCTTAATATAGATATAATATCAGCCATCAAAATTACTAATACAGGGTTAATGAACATTGATCAACAAAGGGATAGGACCAATGTCTATTTTATTGAAAATGCCAAAATATTAATAACAGCCATAAAGGAAAATGGAATATTTTATGTACACTACAAAAAATCTGTATGCCTGTAATTCAGGAAAACAAAGACAAATGGGATAATTTTTCAATAGAACTGGAAATAGAAAATGAAGATGAAAATGAACCTCCAATGATAGATAATACAGAATTACCACAGGGGGGTGAAGATATAAATAATAATAACAAAAATATACAAAACTTAGATCAAGAACATGCATCAAATGATGAAACAATAGAAAATGAAAACATTTATGATGAAAATCATGTTCAACCATAATTAATAAACAATAATAATAATAACACAAATAAAAAAATGATAGTACATAGAAGGCTGGGACATCTAAATGCACGATATTTACAAAAATTAAAGGGCTTATCCATGAGAATATTGGAAAACATAAATTTTAGGGATGATGATTTCAAAAATTATCAAATTTGTTGCATTGCTAATAACACAAGACTGGGTATAATAATATTAGGAATAAACCTACTAGAAAATTAGAGATCACATCATCTGACATCATGGGGCATTTTACCCCATTTATAGCCAATCAAAAATACGTACTAACTTTTATTGACCATTATTTCAAGTATACATTTATTACACCAATAACCAACAAAAATTAAGTTATTGTGGAATTTAAGAACATAATTATGTCTATGTGAAACAAGTTACCCAATCACCCCATAGGTTTGATTAGGTGCGATAATGCAAATGAGTATACTGACAACAGAATAATTAATTATTGTACTGAAATAGGTATAACTCTCAATTATGTAGTTCCTTACTCCCCAGAATTGAATGGTGTTGCCAAAAGAAAAAATCAAATTTTGATGAGAAGAGTAAGAGTTATGCAAATTGATGCAAGTTTGGATATAAAATATTGGTCATACTCAACGGTCACAGCGGCATATTTAATTAATAAATCCTCCACAAAAGCAAATCTGGAATATAAAACACTATATGAAATGTTTTATGATATTAAACCAAATTTAAAAAGTTTAAAAGTATTTATAGGCATTTACCAATAGAGGTTCGTAGGTAAAATGCCACAAAAGCAAGATCACAAAACAAAACAAAAATTGATCCAAAATTGGTGCATAGGGTCGAGAAAAATATAATGATGGGATATACCAATACTAGATATTGATTAAGAGATCCTTTTGACACAAAATCATATATATCTTGCGAAGGAAAAATTGGATGAATCCTAAAATATAAAATCACTAGAAATAGAAGATAAACCCTTAATTTTAAAACCTGCAAATTATACACATGATCTAGGAATAATAAACCCCATAATAATGAATGTTAATTCAAAATATGATAAAACATATATTGAAGATGGTGAGCCAAAAAATTTTCATGATATAAATTATAACCCCTTCAAAAATGAATGGTTTAAGGCAATAAATGATGAATTCAACTCCCTAGATAATATGAAAGTTTGGGAAATAATACAATTTAATAGGCAAAAATTAATTGATACACATTGGATATTTATAATAAAATATAACAAATATGGGAACCCTGAACCCAAAGCAAAATTGGTAGCAAGGGGTTTTAAGGATAGAACAGAATACAATATAATTTAAGCCCATGGACCCATAGCCTCTATTTCCACAATTAGATGGTTATTATCTACCATTAATAAAAATAATCTAATACTTGTAGAATATGATGTCAAAACAGCCTACCTAAACTCACCCATAATAAAACCCCTATTTGTTAGATGACCAGAAGGAATAAATATAATGTCAAACCAGGTCTTAAAATTTAAAAAATTGATATATGGACATAAAACCTCAAGCAAATTGTGGTATGATTTATTAGACACAAAGATAAAAGAAATGGAATTTAAAATATTGAAATTGGATAGACATTTTTACAAGAAAATACAAGGTGATGAAATAATATACTTCTTAACATATGTAAATAAAATATTAATATCTTCAAATAAACAAATAGCAATAACAAAAATAAATGAGAAACTTCAAAAAATATTAACTCTAACTCTTATCAATAATCCAAAAATCTTTGTAGGATTGGAAATAAAGAGGTCAATCAAAAACCAAATAATATCACTAACACAACATAAGCACATAGATAAAATATTAAAAAAATACAAAATGACTGAAACAAAACTTTCCAAAACCCTAATGGAAACAAGTTTAAAAATTAATAAAATTACTGATGGAAAAGATGATATTGAATATCGATCAATGATCGGAGCACTTCTGTATTTGGCAAGACTTACTAGACAGGATATCCTTTTTCCGGTAAATTTTTTCTCATATTATCAAAATTCATCGAATAAACCTTCAAAAATTATGTGAAAAGAATATTTAAATACATAAATGTCACAAAAAATTATACTCTAATATATAAAGAAATAAAACATGGAATACAAGCATATATAGATGCTTCATATGCCCCACAAGTAGATGACAAACCCATTGAAATCAATAACTTAATTAAAGGAAAATCAATCTCGGGTGACATGATATTTGTAAATGGAGACTCAATTGACTGGAATTGCTCCAAACAAACAATTCATGCTTCTTCCAGTACAGCAGCAGAAATAATAGCAGTCTTTGATACTTTAGATATAATAAGAGTCCTCCAAATTATGCATTTTGAAATTTTTAATGAAAAAATAATCATAAATATAATGGAAGATAACATATCAACTCAAAAAATATGCTCAGGAGATAGTCAGAAAAAATTAAAAGCACTAATGATAAAAGCTATGTTTGATAGGACTACACCAACTTACACTAACCTACACAAGGAGGGCGATTCCACAAATGCAGGAATGTTATGTGACTTTGCACCAAGTTTTACTTAAATATTTGTGGAATATTCCTAATGGTGTAGGTTGTTGTAAGTTAGTGTAATCCTATCAAACAGAGCTAAAATGTTACTAAAATTATAAATTTAAATCAGTAAGTTCCGAAAATCAATTAGCGGACATTTTAACAAAATCCCTTGATCAAACAAAACTCAAAAATATAGTCACAAAAATTCTAGAAAACACAAACATGTATACATAAAAATATATAATTCGTTTATTCCCATATTCCAATAATATAATAAGTCGTACCACAGTCCAAAATTAAGTCTAAATAAGTCTAATTCATGAAAATTGAAAATCATTGCTCTAAATAATATAATAAAACTATCACCTTTTCTGAAATAAATGACTCAAAATAAAACTTGATGACAAACAAAAATATATTCCTCATGCTTGTAATACCTCATACAAAGAAATTGCAAAAAAATCAACATATTTAAACCCACTTTCGAAAAGAATAGAAAAAAATACTCATCTTCAAACAGAAATAAGAAAAACCACGCGAGAAAATATAGGTCAAAATAAAAGCAATGAACTCATCACTTGCAGATGGAGATAAGACACTCGCAAACAAATAAGAATAGAAACTCCAATATCGAAGAAACTCCATTTTCTTATATGAGGGAAAAACCACAAACACGATCACACGATAAAATCTCTCACCTTTTACTTATAGCCTAATTCACACCAGGCCTTATTACTAGCTTGGTTTCAGGCTAGTAAAGCAGCGCAACTAAAAATGCCAACATTGTTGCGCCTTTCAATATCCTAGGACTGATCACATGAGGCAAGTGAATATCTGATGCAGGGAATGATAAAGTGCTTATCATATTACATCATTCACAATTTATATGTTAAATTTCAACTCCTGTAATTCTGTTTTTGAAATTTATAATACAAATTATATTAAAACTGAATTTAAAAAATTTTCAAAATGAATAAGTGGTCAAGTAATGACACGATTGCTTTTCAATAATTATTTATATTTGCAATTGCAATGATAAATAAAATAACAGCTTTTTGCAGAATTTTTTTATCAAAACTTATTTACAGTTACTTATTCATTACAAGTTTCATCATTCGAATATTTTTTCCTCAAAAATTTGGTCAATCAGTCTAAATTTTACCAGTGATATTCTAAATTTGTATAGATATTTCACGCAAGTAGCCTGAAAAGTTGAATTAGTTTAACTTCGTGCAGCTAGAAGCTAGAAAATTTTACTAGCTCATTTTCACTTGCCTCGAGCAGTCACACCTGGCAACTTTATTAGCAGCTTGTAAGCTTGCGTGTTCTAAGCTAGTAAAATGGCCTGGTGTGAACTACGCTTATGGCATTTTTATACAATAGTACTTGCCACAACACCTCAACATAAAATTCTGTAATGCTTCACAATGTATCTACAACTACCATTACTCATTATTGTTGAGGAGAGTTGAGATCTTTTAAAAAACGAACACAGTAAGAAAACTGTAAACTCAAATATTTATTTCATGACATCGTAACAACGACTAACAAATGGAAAACAGTTTCCGTTGATCGAAGATAGAAAAATAATATTGGGTAACAATCTGTGTCACCACTTGTATAATATGAAAATGTTACATATATATGTTATTTGTAGGTTAGGTATATATTTAGATCATTATATTTAAGAGGTAGTGAGGAATCAGGCGGTGTTGATATGAAATTTCCTCTTACTCACTCATTCATTAGCTCTGTTTGATAGGACTACAACAACTTACACCAACCTACACCAGGAGAGCGATTCCACAAATTTCAGAATGTTATATGACTTTACGCCAAGTTTTACTTGAATATTTGTGGAATATCCCTACTGGGGTAGGCTGGTGTAAGTTAGTGTAATCCTATCAAACACAGCTATTATAATCATCACTTTCGTATATATATTTATATATCATATGTTCCACTTCCATTCTAATCTCTCAATATAATTACAATTTACGCCAGCACTGTGCTTTGCCATTTCATAGTGTCGGACAGAGTCCGTGTAACTCTTACATATCTCGTCCACTACCTGGTAACACTGAACTCTTAACATACAATATTTATATTCATACTCTTACACACACTGTTACATCGTAGTGGGGAATTTGTTGTTTCTCCACTCACATTTTCAAATGTATTTTGTTCGTTAGTTAATTGTCCATTACATGTTGTTCAATTGATTCCATTTCTGTTATTACTTGAAAATACAATTCTCGGTTAAATATTATCCTCACTCATAGTATTCAAATATTGTATTTTAGTTCTTCTTTAATATATTTCTGTAACTGTTTGTACTGAGTTCTTCTTCCCTTTTTTCAACGTTACTCCTACCTCTCTCACATCAATAATTTTCAGGTATATTCTTAGCTTTGTTTGATAGGACTACACCAACTTACACCAACCTACACCAACCTTCACTGGGAGGGTGATTCCACAAATGTAGGAATGTTTTATGACTTTATGCAATGTTTTACTTGAATATTTGTGGAATATCCCTACCTGTGTAGGTTAATGTAAGTTAGTGTAATACTATCAAACAGAGCTTTTCATTTTTGCGGTTTTTTCTTTTTTTTGCTTGGAAAATGTGAAAAAACGAATTCTGAGAAAAGATCTGAACAGATATTCAGGATTCTTCCCTAGAAAATGATTCGAGTCTCGGATCACGGGTCATAAAAAGGATCCACGATTCAAATATTTTGATCCTGCCCAATCCTGGTTAAACAAAGTTGACTTTTCCAAGGTATCAATTCTTGACTTTTTGTTGATGACTTCGAGGATATATATATAATGAAGACGACACATGGGCAGTTTCTGTGTCCCACCTATAGAAAGCACTTCTACAAACCAGTGTCCTTCCAACTAAATATCTGATTGGAGAAAAATCTCGTATTGTGCATTTGTTTATAAACACTGGCGTACAAAGTACCTCACTTTTACTCCGATTTCCGATTCTGATTGGTTGCAGTGTAAAGTTTGGGGTACTTTGTATGCCAGCACGCGGCATCTATTGTCTGGACACTTACCTCCATGTTAAAACTGTTCCATGTCATCTCCATCATACATAATTATATATATCTTCGAAGCTGACTTTCGATTCTGATTGGTTGGGGTTTCAGTCTGGGGTACTTCGTACTCCAGCACGCGGCATCTTTAGTCTGGACATTCAACCCCATGTTAAAACAGTTTCGTATCGTCTCCATCATATACATATTCTCGAAGGTTAATGATGATTTGATGATTATTTTGACATGATGATGATGATAGTTGAAGATGTCACATTTTTGTACCTCAAACGCTTAATATGTGTGGAGTTGGACTGAACTTAGGTATCTCTTTAAGCTTTAATGTCTCTGATTGTAACTACAATTCACATCTTATCGTATATTCTGTAAGGTAACGTAGAAGTGTAGTCTTTAGTGTAGTATATTAATATAATTCATTAATTGGATTGATTTGAATTTTTAAAGGAATGTTCTTAACTAATATTGTTATCGTGCGATTAATGTAGAATGCGTAATTGATTATTTGTCAAAATCAAGTTCGTTCTAAACTTTAAGTTCCACACTAATGGCTTAATGTGTTCACACAGTTACCGAATCGTAACATCATGAATAATTTCATTACTTTTGGTTCTTCAAGGGGCTATTCTGATGTGCTCCTCGAAGAAATTGCGTTGGAAGGATTGGATGGGATTACATTAGAACGTAAGATTTAATTACTTGTATGTGTTGATTTTACAGTGAGGTGTATTCCAGTTCATTTTCTTTACAGTTCTTTGGAAAAGGTTAGAAGTGAATCCAGAATGGAAAATTACACCTATCGATGAGCTGGTTGAAGAGTTTATTTGGAAATTACTTCTTTCATTAGATCATATTGATTGGTACGAATTAAGTGAACCGAGAGAATCTCCGCGCGTATTTTCGAACTCTGAACAGTATTTGAGAGCTACAGATTTGAATGAAATCGATGTGAGATTTTTTATTCATTTATACCAAGTTTGGTGGGGGGAGGTTGGGTCAGATTTGCATCGAATATAAGTTCTTGATGTGCTTTTAGGTTTTCACCTATAGCTCAACCTTCTATCCTCACAACTTAATCAACGACATAAACGTCCTCGGTTCATGTTCCACCTACTACGAAAGGATTAAGGTGACTCATGAAATTCACAATACTTCTCTTGGGGATGTTAAAACTAGGTACTAAAATTTTCTTTCGAGATAACAGTTGATAAAGTTATTTATTGAATACTTTTATTCTTGATATTTCTAGATGGGGTAATAAGCTTGTCATGGTGGCAAGTCAAACTGTTCGTAACTTCGTGTTGGTACCGCCTGACGAAAATCCCGATTTTGAGTTGTCAGACTTGAGTTATTGTGTTTTGGAAAGAATAGGAAGGAGCAGAAGATGCGGCGAATTTACATTAGCTTTAAATTTTTTAAAAAACGGTGCTAATCCCTTGTTCTATTTTTGGAATAAATTGAGACGGCGTAAAATTATCAAAACCCAAGTGAGTTAATATGATTGAAATGTTCGTTAATTTTTTGTAAAAGTCCTTAGTTATGTTGGGGAAAATATAATGTAGTATCTTGAACTTAAAAATGTTTTTATCTTGAATGTAATGAGTAATGTAAGGTAATATGTCTTTAAATTTTCAGGCAATCTCAATTCAAAATAGAAAACTAGGTGTTAATTCTTGTACACTGATTCATCTTTCAAGATTTTATAGAAAGTTACCTTCCGAAGTGAATAACATCGTTCTTCAGTTAATTGAAAAAATTGAATCAAATCCGTTGAAAATGTGTTTATTTTCTGAAGCTCGAGAATTATTTGCCCATACCCGACAGAAATTAACAAAATCTGAAATTTTCCGACGTTATATCAAGATTGTGGTAAGTGGATTTTTAATCATTTAGACTTTCTGGTGTGTTTGTTCTGCGCTTTATTTTGCGCCTTGAGATTCCATTTCAACGATTATTTCTTAAAACTTGTACAATCATAATTTTCGTAGTTCGTCTTATTTAGCATCATAAATTTTTATTTCAGTTTGTTCCTTATAATGAGTACTTTCTGGATGCTCCAGAGTCTCAACTCTTGACCAAAAATGGTAACAGAAGGTTGGTCCGTGTTTTGCAGTTAGTTCATGAAAACTCTAATATTGCGTATAAAGAACTCCTTTCAAATGTTGCCAGTGAAGATAACGTAAATGCAAATGAAATTGGTGTGTGTCTTCGTCAATACTAATTTTCTATAACTATAATTTTTTTCTTTTACTCTTCAGTAATTCTTTTAATCCTTGTATTAGGGATTCTTGAGGGAACATTTTTTTTAAATAAGCCGTATATTGCTCAATGTTACCATTTGGTGAACAAATCAGGTGCCACCGGATTAACGATGGTTGAAATAGAGCGTAAATTAGGAGTGTCCAAATTATTTGGCAGGTTGTTGGTGAGAAATTTACAAAAATGTGATCTTATCGTAAATTTATCCTCGGAAGATGCTCGCAAACGTGTCTTTAGGTTTGTGAATGCAAATTTCCTATGAACAGTTGAGAAGAAAAATAATTTTGAAGTTATGATTTTTCAACTCTTATTTTGTAGATATTATTCGAAAGATCATTCCGACGTTGTTAAATCAAAAGTTCAAGAGCAAGTTAGTAAATTCGCCGAATTCATGGATACGACGGTTACCGATGATCAGAACTTGTCGGAAGAATCAGTTGTTTCTGATTGTGACAAGAAAGTTCAAGATGTCAACCATGTAATTGTTTTGATTCTGTTGTGCTTGGTAAAACTTGATTTATGCTGATGAGTTTTATTTTTAGGCTGTCGGTGACGTTAATTCTGAAGAAAGCCCACCAACAAACGTGACCAGGAAACGTCAGCCACCTACAGATATTGAAAATCCTACAGAATCTGAAAACTCGAATGTTAAAAAACTTAAATTAGATAGTTCGGCGTCCCAAAAATCTATGTTAGTTCTTCATTACGTAATTTTTTTCGTCGTAGATCATTTCTTGAAATAACGCTGTTCTCTTAATTTTTTTTTCCTTTAAGTCAAAGTCAGATTGATTCTGTTTTGTCAGAATCAACTGAATGTTCAATTCCTGCTAGTGAAAGTATATTCGTTATGCGTCGACTAAACATAGTTTTGAAACATGTGTACAAAATGGGAGTAACTCAACGATTCAGTTTAGCCAGAGTATGTGTTCATTTTCTTTTTTTTTTTTTTTTTGGTTGTATATTTTTCCGTTCACAAATTTATTCGATTGTATAAATTCACCGAACTTCTTTTTAGCATATAATATGCAGTATTCATTGATCCGTCTAACTTGTTACTTTTTCCAGAAACTAGTCGTAACTTGTCGAATTGAGATACGTTTTGAGTGTTGAAACTTACGTTTATTTTGTATGTTTAATATTAGAATTGGATAATTTCATTTCAGGTAATCGTCGATGAAGAAGCCAAACACGGTATCGTGCAAGGTATTCCTGCCAGGAACTCATTGAAAAAAGTTGTAAACATTTTGTCCCAAAACGGAAAAATTAAAATAATAAAGAAAACAATCCGAAATGAAGGCTTAAACAGATCGCGTGAATTAGAGTTTCTGTGTACTCCAACAGTCACTGAAGGTTGGTAATTCTCCACTTGTTCATTGTTATTCAGAACTGATTAGAAATTATTTTCCAAATTGTTATTTAGATCATCCTATTATCCAATCCGCTGTACAAGAAGCGCTTAATTGTATATCGGTCGTGTATATTAAAAATGGTTCGAAGCCGCTGAAAAAACCTTCTTTACCCCCATTTGTTCCTAGGAAGGTAAGATCTGATTTATGTTAATAAGAATGAACGAAAGCCTTTGACTATAATTATATTATTACGTATTGACTGCTCTTGCTGATAACATTACACAGAAAACTCGCCGTTATTAACATCCAAACATCTCTTGAAACTACTATTGAATTAAAGTACGAAACTCCCAGTATTATCTCAATGATTAAATCGTTATGTTTATAAAAGTGCTGAACATATTTATCATTGTTTATATTGAAGAGGTTGCTTGTAGCTGTTTGATTGATCAGTGGATCTGAATATATGAAAGTACTTTGAAAGATTTTTGGACGCCGATTGTGTCAGTTAGAGCAGTCCATACGCAGTATTATAATATAGTCAAAGGCGAAAGCTACTGTCAAATATCTTGATTATTTATGTTTTTTTTTTTTTTTTTTGTAACCGCAGAAATCCACAAAATATGGTTATAGAGCAAAATTTAATCGCATGAAAATACTGCATGAATTATTAACCTATCTGATCTATCAGTACGAAGGAGGTGAAAATTTAGATGTGGAAGAATGTAAAAGTTTTGTGCAACCACTTCTTCAAAACTCAGAATCTGCAGAAGAACTACCAAAATTTTACAAAAAAGAAATCAGTTGGAAAATGTTTATTCCACCGCTGATGCCTTTCGACGGTAATTCACAAACCTTAATACTATGAATTTGACTGCCTTAGATAATGGTCATATAAGCACGAATGATTTTGTATTATATTTTTTCGTATCGATATTTGCTTCAGAAATCAACCTGTCGAATGAATATTTTAAGTGGAAACGAATTTTTCTGTTTGTTGTTATTGAATTAATGAAATCTTATTTGCTCGATTTTATGAAAAAGTTGACAATATTGTTTGAATTTCGTGTGGCATGATTTCTGTTGTTTTTCACTCCCTAATATGCTAGTTGATTTTCGTTTATCATGCGACTTGATTTCTATAATACTTCATTATGGATCTTAAATTTTCTCTTTCGTTAAAATTATCTGAATAATTTTTTAGAATATGGGGAAGGTTGGATTTCTCAAACGGATCTTGCTGAGAGATTACCGTTGAAGTTATTTTTCAGTCTCATACGGCTTCCATATGATCATCCGGATGCAGAACAATATCTTCAACATCCGATTAAACAATATTATTTGATGCGCCACCTTCCGTCTCATTTGCAAGAATTCATTTCAGTTGATAAAAGGTAATCTAACCATAGTTTTAACTAAATTTTTGAAAAAGTGATTTGTTTTTTTCTTTTTTGGAACGTTGTCGAACCAAATATGTCTTGTATTTATTTTCAGATACGTTTACTCTTTATGTCTAAATCTCAGACTGCTATCCTACTCTGGCCTCATTCAGTTTGGACCGAGAAATAAAAATCGTGGCTTTCAGGTAACTTACATTATATAGAAAAGAATGATGTTTAATTTTTGACCGTTTAATTGATTAGAATAAAGAGTTTCTCATTATATGCGATATTTTTCTTCTTATTTTTCAGAATTTGGTTTACTTGAATAAAAAAGCTCAGTTAATGGATACACGACTGTCTCCGCCTTCTTACGCGCAAATAATGCCCAATATTAATTATCCTATAATTGAGTATGATTTTACGCATCGAGAAGACATCGACTCTTTTTGGAACGATGCCATGCGATTTTCTATTGGTACAAAACTTGGTAAATTCCCTTGTTTTTGGTTTATATGTCAGATGACATCTATAAGATAAAATCGACTAGACTCTAAAATTTACTTCGCTGAACAGGTCGAAAGAAATTTCGCGCCGATGAACCGAAAAAAGAACCCAAAAGAACTAATCGAATTCCTCAGCGGCTTGTTATCTATTCAGAACCTCGCACTATTGAAGAGGCACCTCTGAGAGATAATGGTGAAATTCCAGGTGATAAACTAGGAGCTGCTGGGTTTGATTCGTGGATGTGCTCGTAAGTTATCTATTGCTATAATTTTTGTTCGCTTTATTTTTTGTGTTACATAATTTTGTTCTTTCTTTTCAGGCATTTAATTAATCAGTGGTTCTTGAACAAAAGCGAGAAGAAATCCGTAATTTATTTCGGCATTTTTTGAACAACGAGATTCGAGAAATGGTCGAATTTTATCCGAATTTTTGCTTCTGTTTCAGATGGAGGTTACCACTGGTAACAATAAAGTAAAACCTGTGAAACTTTCGAAAATATCTAATGCTCCCAAAGCTCCCTCTAAGCCTGTGTCGAAATTGATGCGTTTTCGTCGTCAGATTTTCAGAAAACGTGACCGTCCCCGCACTCAATTACCATTCGATAAAATTGACGTAGAAGCTTTAAATAAAATGAGAACATTGTCAGTGAATTATTAAAAATAACGTATAGTTTTGTTTCTTTTTAGAAAATGCAAAACTTTCTCATTTTAGACGCGCAAAATGGAACAAAAGTGAAGACGAGATATTGCTGATGTGTCATATTGCGAGCAAATATTATTCTAAACCTATTTCATTGCATATATACAGGCCTTACTTATTATTCAGAAAAATATTACACAACTTATCCGAAGTTTGTATTCTCTATTCAATACATACCCTTTCTAATTGCTTTCACATTATTGTTGATTTTTTTTTTTCCTGTCTCCTTCAACAATTTCAGAAATCTAAAGATAAAACGGTACACGCTTGTAAACGTCGTATTGTCACTTTATTGAGGAGTACATTGAAAAAACATAGCGTTAATTTGTGTTTAAAAGAAATGGCTGCTGACATCGAGTTACAAAAAAAATTTCAGGTAATTTGTGCCCTATAATTCAACTATCTATGTTTGTATAATATTGAATAATTGATCGATGTATGTATTTAAAGAAAATTTGTGAAGAAATTGAAGTACACTCCGATGCTCGTGACTTAACCCGAACTAAAACTCTCCTCGACCAGTTAACGGAAGAAGTTTTTTATCATTTACATACTTCGAAAAAGATGTCCGTTTTGACGAGAGGAACGTTCGAAGTTTCCTTGCCTGATGACATCGAAAAATTCAGGTAAGTTATTTACTATTTCCTGGTATGTGGATTGAGATATAATTTTCTTTTCAATTGTATGAATGTCACGATTTTTTTCTTCTCGAAATATAATAATTTTGTGTATCTAGAGAAAATTTTAATCACGAATACGCGGTTCTCGGCGAAAGTCAAAAATATTTAGAATTGACGAGTAAAAAAGATGTTGCCATTCTCTCCATCATCAATCTGATTTTCGTGAGTAAGGTGCATCAATTCAGATGAAACCGGTCGTTTGGCCCCTTTATGTTTTCAATTGCTGTTAACTTGGTTGCAGAGTACGTTGTTTAGTCAAGTTGATAAAACCAAATTGCTTAATGTGAATTTTTTGTATGGGATTTTCAAGCAATTCGATGAAAGTCAACTGAAATCAGCGTTGCATTACATTCGTATGAATAGATTAATATCTAACAACAAGTCAGTTCAACGAAATCGTAGTTTGCTATTGCCATTTGGTAGTGGAGTGTACCACTTATCGTTGACGTAAGTAATTTAGCTTGGTTCATTTTTTGACTTAGAAATGATATTTTCAGTTGCATATGCGTGCTTTTCTCGAATAGGTACCATATAATTCTTAAGTCCCTGTATCGTCCAGACTTATTCGGCATTGTGTACAGTAAATATTTAGACATCTTAAGCAATCAGGATTATGAAAACGTCGATATTAGTAATTTTGATGCGGGACTTGCTTTATTGTTAATTTCGTTCTTAGTTCATGATAATGTAAGTTTTTTTTTTTTTCGGAATAATGTCAAAATTTCTGTGTATTCGCATTATTCTGTACTGTTTTAATTTTTTCATCAGATTCAATTTCAAATATCCGTTCCCGAAATGTTATTGTTGTTCAACGAAGCACCCTTGATAATTGACGAATCGAATATCGTATGTTCACTGTCACTCATAAAAGTTTACTTCTCGCGTTTTTGCTTTGTGATTTTAATTATTATACATTTTCTGATCTTGTAGACGAAACCTTCAGTACAGGCTAGAACTGAGTTTTCCGACTCCACTCTATCGTTGATTCGAGAAAAATTTTTCAAGTGTAAAAATGACGAACAACCTAAAGAAAAAATTGAGAGTGATGAAGCAATGGAATTGGAGTATGTTCTTATATTGTTCTTATATTTATAAGCTTTTATTCTACTCACTACTGCGATTTTAAAATATACCAATACTGCAGCCAACCTTCCGCAACGAAATTATTTATTTCGTACGAAGCTAAAGATACAAAAAAAAAATAAAAGCTTATATTTTTTAAAAACTCGTTTTTGACTTAAACTTATTTCCTTAAGAAATGGCCCGAGGAGCTTAATGACATGAAAACTTGTTTCAGTGAATCCTTGATTGATGATTGCGAAGAGGAAGATGAAGACGACAAATTGGTAGATTTCTCACTGTCGAAAATTTCTATTTACATCACTCGAAATCAGTTCAAACACACTGATATCCGATTCTCTAACGCTTACGATCATTATTTGATAAATCCTTATTCCGTGAGTTGTTTTTTTTTTCCTTATGTATATATATTCAGTGCTTTCTTTAATGTTTGATAATAATCTGAATTTCTCGTTTTCAGCTCCGTTATTCCTCCAACAAAAGAAAAATTTCGAGCTTTCTTAATTGTGAAAACCGGAAGTTATTTTTAGAAAATTTAGAAAAGCAAGTACTTCATTTCTTTGGCTAAATGAAAATTGTGTTTTTTTTAAACTGATTTGTCAATTTTCAGAGCTGTTTCTTACAAGAAAATTAAATTCACTTCGGATGAGCTCGTACAGAAAATCCGGAAGTTTTTTCACGATACTCGGCAATGGGATTACGCTGTTAGTGTAATCGATTTTCTGCTGATGAAAGGCCTATTGGGTGCTTCATCTCAGGCACTTAAGGTTAATACCATCCTTTGCTTGATTTTTTAAAATTAATACATTTTTTTGTATTTTATATCTTTATATTTCCTTCAGGAAAGTAATCTAAGGTAGTCAATATTTTTTGAAACGCAAGTTTTTCGTCCTCTTCCTTGAGAAACCCCTTCTTGGTTGAAAATTAATATTTCGCGTGTTTGAACCTCTTAAGCATGAATAAGAGAATGTTAACGACTGTCAAGTTTGAATGTCTAAACCTGAAGCTTATTCATTAACCACCAGTCAATAAAATTTATTTTGTGGTTTACAATACTTCGTAGATAAAATTTACTCGAACCAACCTGCAAGTTTTATCTTACATTAAAATGTAATTTTTATTTTTGTAGAGTAGTCTGCAAAATTTTAACCGAGTTGGTTTATTGGTCTGAAAAATACGTTTTTTAGCTAAGGTAAAATAATTGTTTATCAAAATTCATTGCAAAAACCTAAATATTTCTATATTTTTTTTTGTTTCAAATTCTGCTTGTAGGTAGGGACTGAAGGCTTGCCGAAAGCCGAAAGTCAAAAGCTGAAAACTCGATCAATTTCCAAAAGCCAAAAAACAAATGAAAAACCAATAGCCAAAAGCGAAAGCTTTATTTTTTTGGCTTGAAAGCTTGGTGATAGCTCTGTGAGTCGCTAGTGCCATATTTATTAAACAAAAAGAGCCAGAAGTAAAAGCTGAAATAAATTTGAAAAGCTGATAGCTAAAAGCAATAGCTTTATTATCAAGGTTACAAGCCAAAAGCCGAAAGCGAAAGTTTTATTATTTGACTTTCAGTCCCTGCTTGTAAGTAGCATGTATTCAAGTGATTACTGTTCCTTTATCAGCAATGTTGGGCTGCTCTGGGCTAATGCTTCAAATTAAAAATGTTTTACGTAGTTCGCATTGACGGTGACGCTCAACGCTCATATCGTGTTCGTAGCTTCAATGAGGTATTGGTGAATACTTGGAGCTTAATATTTGTATAATGTTATGAGTTACACTTTGACTATATGTATAGCACTGGAAGAGTAAAGAACGATGATTTCTGGTTAGACTTGGCGGCGCTAAATAGGCAACCATTGTGTACCACTTAACGTACTTAACTTGTGGATTTAAAGGATGACTTTATCAAATGTATTCTAAATTGATGAACTCAAGCAAAATGTCACGCACAAGGCACATTAGGGTTGCCTACTTTTACAAAAAGTACATTGGTCGTACGGAGCTTTACTGGTCCAGCACTATATATAGTAAATGGGCTTACACGAAACTTTTCGCAGTTCTCGAATTTAGTCAACAATGATCATTAATTGCTCCAATCATTCGTAATATTACGTGAATTTTAATTATGGATTTTTTAATGTGGATCAAATATTATTTTTCTCGTACCTAAAATTACCAATTTGAATTGTATTTAATTTCTAGTATTGGTTTTATTTCGGTATAACTGCATTTAATTTTAATTTATTTATGAAGAAATATTTGATATCTTGTATATATTGATGACATTTGGTATCTAGAGTGCTCTGTTCATATTATTTTATTGTCGGTTATTGTCCGAAATATTTGATGATTCTCAGGGCCGTAACTAGCGTCTTGAATCAGATTCCAGTCGGAGATGAATTTTAGACTTTTTGGTTTTCTTTGAGGCAAGTTCAAGTCTTCTTTGGCATATGTGGTGTTATGGTGCAGATTTTAAGATTTTTTCTAGTTGGAGCAAGTGGAAATGATAGCCGGAGCTATGCCCTCATTTCCCTCCTACTGGCTACGGGTCTGGTGATTCCTCATTTTTTTCGCATAACGATATTTTCGTACGTTCAGTTATTGTTTTAAGCGTTATCTTCGATTTTTTCAGCACATTCTTGTTTGAGGCCTTCTTAAATTCCTTCTGTACGATTCCTTTATTTGTAGTATTTCGTCTGAGGTGCATCCAGCTTTTCTTTACTTTATTAACTTTATTCCCGTGTACGATATAAAAATTTACTGTCGAAGAGTTCCTTTAATGTCTGTGTCTTTTTCAGGCTGAATTCGTGGATGTGCAATTATTAAGAAAAGTGCTTAATTTGATGGTTCGTAAAAAGTTGATTATTCGGGATGGTTCGACGGAGACCCATTATGTGCATATTAGTTTTGCGGAGCACTGGTTAATACGAAGTTGTAAAAATCAAAAACTTTTCATGAGTGAATATCGAACCTCCGATCGGTCAGCTTTAGTCATCAATCGTAAATCTTGCGATGAATTCGGACTGAGTGAAAACAGGTGCATAAATTTTACGTCTAGAATTATTTTGGTAGAATTGTGGCTACTAAATATTTGTGTTTTTAACTTCGCAGCGAGCTTCTTTGGCTGGCGATTAGACCGTGGATTCACATAAACGGTACCATCAACGAATCTGCCTTGGACAGCCTTTTAACTCGTATTTTAGCATTTATCGTGAAAATGCCCGCTTCCTCTCTGATGAGTGTGCAAAAAAAATTCCTCCCTGCCTTACAACCACATAGTACTCGAGAACTTGTTGAGGTATTTTGTTTTAGTTTTTCAAACTAGATGAGTAAGTGAATATAGTTTGAATGCCGGGTTTCTGTTTGTTGCAGTTTCTGGAACAGCTAAAATGTATCAAGTCGTATGTTTTTGTTACGAAGAATAAAGTAACTTTATTCTCCAAATCCATGGAATATGCGATAGAGGGTAATTATGACTTCAAATTTTACTCTAAATTTCGATTTTTATTTGAGGAACTCTTAAATATGCCCCCCATTTCTTCCTCTAATGACTCGAAATCTCGATCAGTTCTAATGAAATTATTTATTTTTATTTTTAAAATAACATGAAAAGTACATTCTCTTGTTTTGAAAAATTCTTGATTATCTCTCTCTGTGCCATAGTACCAATGACGTCGACGGTTTCATCATTAAATATTAAAATTGTTATTCACATTCCTGTAGGCATTGTGTTTTCGTGATCGTTAAGTATTATTTTTCAAATAATGAATAAAATGTCGGAATACTTGATGACGTGTGTAAGAGTTGAGCGACATAATTCATATTAGAAAGGCTTGATTATTCTTCAACGAAATTATGCCATCAGTTCATTCAACAAACTATTCAGTTCAAGTTTCAGGTTAATTTCTTAAAACACTACAATGTAGGAATTTCTCTAGATATTATAAATAGTTTTTTTGTTAAAGTCATTTGCATTGTGATAATAATTTTACTGAAACTTTTTTTTGTTTGAAATAATATTTTTATTTTAGAAGTTACTCACTAACTGGATGTTTCATGAAACATTGGGTTGGTAGCCAAAATTATTTCATTTCGGTATGAATTGTGGATGTTTTAAAATTTTTGTTTAGCAATAAATGTTCATTGAATGAACTCAACTAGCTTATAATTGTAATTTTAAAACGGCTGATGATGCAGGATTGAATTTTATTTTCCTTGCGGATCTACTTGAAATTTTTCATGTCTGGAATGATTTTGGTCCAAATAAACTTATATCGTTATTATCTTTGAGATATATTTGTATTTAAGTAGTGATGCAGGCAATTCCAGAATTGATTATTCCACTTGCTGAGAGTAGTTAGCTTCTTTATAATTATAAGTAAAGAATACCTCCCTGTTAGAATACATATGTTCCTGTTACTCATCTCTCTCTCTCACTCGTGCATGTAAATATATTGCATATAGTGAAGATATTTTTGGCAAATGTTTTCGGCCAAATTTCTTCGTCATTCTATAGGAGATTAGTGGGTGCGTTTTCAAATTTTTTTTTTAATGAGGGCGAAACCCTCCAAATCCTCCTTTTTTTCTTTTATCTCACCTCACCTAATCACCCACTTAATGAAAAAAATTATATCTTGTTTTGGGAATCAAACCCAACACCTCTCACATGACAAGCACACACTGAGACTACATGCCGCAATAGCTGATGCAAGATTAATTATTTATGACATATTATTTCAGTTGATCATTCTCCTTCTCTTGCTCCCTCTTCCTCTTCCTCTCCCTCTCTTCTCAGTTACACTTTCTCACTCTATATTGCCCTTTGTCCATCTAAGAAGTTGAATAACTATTTTTCTACGTATAAAATATATATCTCATTTTTCAAACAATACAGTAGGTATAATAGGTAAGTAGGTATTGATTTTGAACTTGTAAGTTTTTACAGCGGCATGTCTCCAGAAAGGGATAGCATGGAGCCATGAAATTTTGATGTAGGTGTATTTATGTCATTGAGTACAATATGTTGTGGAAAAAAATTCTTAGAAACTTTTTGGGGGGTAAGGAGAGTTAAAATCCACAAAATCGCCCCCAGGGGAGATACAAATCTCGGACTTGACTTAAAATCTTTCTAAGGACAACCCAAATAATTCCTGAAAATTTCAGCTTGATCAGTCGAGCGGTTCTGAAGTGATATGTATATAGACAACCAAAAATTCACGTTTATATATATATTATTTAGATGGAGGGTTGATTCTCCTAGTTTCGTTCTTCAACGATACTGTTTCGAAGAATGAAATTACTTAAGATCTATATCTATATTTTGTATGTATATGTATAGTAACGTGAAAAACAGTAATTTCATTCTCCGAGAACATTATCTGTGTCTGATAGTAAATATGTGTAGAAATGTTTTACGATCTGTCCTGTTTAACATATATACTCGGAGGTTATCACAAACCTGTGTAAATTCTCATATGATTACAAGAAGTATAAAGAAATTACAAATTTTTAAAGAACAGTAAAGAAGAAAGTAAATCATACTATTCCGACTATCACAGGCTGTCAGTATAACAATTTTTATAATTTCTCCATAATCATCAGCCTTTAAAAATGTACTTTCATTTTTCTTACTGTACAAAGTAGATGAGTTTAATTGTTTGGTTGGACCCATTTTCAATTGATTGCAACGTGATGATGTCAACTTGTGACTGATGTATTGTTTTGTTTTTTTATGTTGTCTGAATATTCTATTAATTATTACACACTTATTAATTTTTTTGATGCTGCAGAAGCGAGTGGATTGGAAGAAGAAGATATGATTATCCTCGAACCAGAAGCTGACGCTTTTGTGACGTTCTCGATATTCCTATCGAGTACCAGTATTAAAGATTTATTGGACACAAAATATACTGCCGGTATGATCCTTCGTAATTTGAATATGTACTGTTTTCCGTGTAGAAACTTGAGTTCTTGATCGTTATAACATACTTTTCGATTTATTCTTACTCAAATTGAAAGCGCCTCTTTCGCCTTACCAAAAATTTTCTGAAACCTCATTTGTAGTGCAAATTGTTCTTCAAAATTTTCTTCTTAATACGATTCTGAAGAAAGGTCAAAGCTCCGCCTGAATTGCTGTAAATTATGTTTACTCGTTCGGAAGGGTTGTCAATTCGAAGAATTTTTAACTATGAAAATCTGTTGGAAATTAAGTTCGCCCCGTTTTTCTTTTCTTTTCTTTTTTGTTTTAATTTATTTTTTAGCCTAATTTTCCTCAGCTAATAATTCATTAAGTAATAAATTAAAAAAGAAAATATTTAATTACAAAACGCAAAACTGTCATTTCGACATTGTTGAAAAACACACATATAAATTAAATATTCGCATTAGACTATTAATAAGTAATAATTTACCCGAAAGACACCTCCGTAACTCTGGTCAAAACTTTTATCTCAGTTGAAAAACTCGCGTTATTCGTGAATGCACGCTGTTTCCAACTCGCCTACTCTTCTGCACGCTTGTTTATTATTTTAACCAATCTCTTATCCTCGTCCGACATGTCTGCGTCGTCCCATCCCCATACTTCGTTCTCACCCAGATACGAGCCGTCGCCCGTTCTTTTGGCTCTCTGCGTTACAATTTCTTTGGTCGCCATTTTCATGTCGTACGCCCAACCAATTTTGGCAAATAAGTCGATGAACGCCGTGCTCCAGTTCAACGAATAGCTTCCAAGTTCGGCCGCCTTGTAGTCCCACGGAAAAGCGTGATGATAGTTGTGGAAACCCTCGCCATATGTCAGAACTGCGACTGTTGGATTTTCCGTAGCGCTTATGTTTCTATCGGAAACGACGACAAAATCATTAATTTAGTCTTCTTTCCCCACGCTCATTTTCTCGCAATGTATAATTTTTGTTGGGTAATATTTACTTATCGTATGGTCTCATTCCCCAGATATGGGCAGCACTGTTAACCAGCCAAGTGAAATTAAGCGAAAGAACGTATCGGAAAACGGCTGCTGACATCGCTGTGATGAATTTTTCGTTCCAGCCGTAATATGGAATCATCATGGGCAGTATGAAAGTGCAAAGTGGTACTAATATCCAATAATGCCTATGATATTTTTAATGTTTTTGATTATTTTCGCGCACCACGTAGATTTTTGTGAAAAGTTTTTTGTTGTTCACCTTTGAAACAAAATTCGTGTATGAATTGGACCTCGATTTTGCCAATGTATCGATTTTTTTTTCTATGATACTGGGAGATTTGAAATTGTAATTTGTTTCAAAATATATCATGACTATCCTCTTTGAAATTGGTCCCACGGATTCCTTTGCATTACAAGCTGTTTGAAAGTTTACTCGTCAACTCATTTAGATATTTATTTTTTGATGAATGCGGTTTGATGATTTTCAGTACCTATTTAGTCTTCCGATGTTGTTTTTGGATTTATATTCAGGTCTAAAATCGCGCATGCATTTTGTTTATGTATCGTTTTTGTTAGGTGTACACTATTTTGTGAATACCAGTTTTGAAAGAAAAAAAAAAAGTATTTGGTAAATTTGTATTTTTCAAACATCATGTCCGTTGACCTACTACGCCACTGCTTAAAATGAAACTAAAAAGGATACATTTTCTCATTTCAAAAATACGGTCAGCATATTCGCGCTACAAAATCTAAAATATGTTGGGTTATTCTTGTGAAAATTTTATTTTAGCCCTTTGAAAATCTTGAATTTGCATTGGCTTTATATGTGCGAAAGAAATGAAAATTTTAACGCTGTCAAGGTTTAAAATAATTTTGCGAAAAAATATGGACTGTCTAATCTACAAACAAAATTGCAGAATCTTAATTTTTGAATATTAAATTGATTATGTTAATCTTTGGCTTATGAGCTAGAAGAAGAATTTTCATTTTATTCGTTTTGTCATCGAGACGTCGAAACGAATTCGAAAAAGCAAGTTAGTATAGGTTTCTTTTACATTCATTACGAGTCTGAGTTAATAATAAACAAACCATATTTTTTGGCTGTGCCTACATATGTATATTCATTTCTGGAATAGGGAAAACGTCTCTCGTTGTGTCTTGTAGTTATATTATACAAAAAGGTTAGCTATTTGAGGGTTTGAGGAGTATGGGTGAATATGGTGGACTTGAAAATCTTTACAGCGTTGCTTGATGGATAGGCGTAAATGGAAAAAACTGAAAAAATCGTTGCGTGGATTATGATTTCTGATGTTGAGAAGAATTTGGTTTAAACTGACGAAAGCATCCGCCCTTAATTACGCTTCACCCACTAAAAATTATTGCCTCTTGTAATGTTGTATTTCCTTCGAATGGTATTAACTTATTTTTGAGGAAAATCATCCCGAATTTCCGAGTTAGTTCTCCTGGTACGTCGTGGAAATTCTAATAAAGCGTGAAGGGAAAAGACAAGAAATTTTGGTGATTTCAAATCTTGTTACCTATTTAGTACCTCTGTAAAAATATGGAATACGCTGCTGGGTTTGAGGTCTGTGTGGACGAATTTTGTTTCATACTTGCGTAAATACTTACTTTTTTTGCCACATGACGATCGGATCGCTTTCCAAATCGCTCATGTCGACGCTTTGCCCTTTCCCCATGACGTCGGGGTGTTTACGCACCATTAGCCATCCCATGTGCGAGAAAAAGAAACCTCGTTTCGAATTATGTGGATCGGCGTCCGTGTCCGTGAACTTATGGTGTACTCGATGATCACGTACCCATTCGTAAATATGATTTTGAAACGCTATCGTTTGGAAAAACATGAGGATCATTCGTAGCGGCCATTTAGCCTTGTAGCATTTATGCGCCCATAATCGATGGGCTCCGGCCGTTATGCCCACGCCTCCAAAATAACCGATCATCAGAACTAGAATTTTGTAAAACAAAAATAATGTGTTGTTGTATATTGTTTCAGGTGCACGAAGATTTGCGTTTTATTTTATCCGTGGACAACGTTATTGATCAATTTTTTGTTCTATGTGCTCGGTTACTACGTTATCGGTCGAGTACGCGTTAGTTTTAGTTATGATTTTTACCTTCAGACCGTCGATTTGTTTTAATAAAATTTGTTATTTTATTTTTTTATTAATTTTGGTACTTACTTATTATTTTTGAGTAATAATTGTTATTGAAACGAATGAGGTCAAAAATACAAATTTGTTTTGGGTAGATATGTAAAAAGCATATCCTCAGGTTTATATTCTATATCCCACAATATAATCGTTACTTACCGCATAATATTGTAGCAAATTTGGCGAAGAAGATGATTTGGTAAAAGCCATAAATTGCGAATAAATGTAGAATGGCGAATGCGATCACATTTCGCCAAACAATTTTCAAAGTGTATTGCGATTTTGATCGTGGACGTTGAATTTGTGGAATCGGCGCTGGTTCTCTTTTGCAGTTTTCTACTGAAATGACGTCAGCTCCGGCCAAGAATACAGACGTCGGAGACGCTTGTGCCATGGTTAAATGTTGTTTTGCGATTCCTGGAAAATAAATGGTCGCTGTATTTCGCTGTATTTTCGGCTCTATCTACTTTCTCGCCGTAGTACACTGAACATTTCGCCCCAATTTTAAAATGATCGTTCTTTCCTTGTTCACTCATCAAGTTAATGTTTACTCTAATGTATTTAGCCGAATCGAGCAAAATAAGAGAAATATAGGTCGAAAAACCTTATGGAACGAAGGACTGACCAGAAGTAATGGATCACATTATCAAGTCCGACAGGATTCGAAGATTTTTGTTAAAACTGCCGAAAAGTGGTATTTTCGGTCGAGAAAGGAGTATAGGGGATGACGCAATTCGACTAGGGGTAAGGTCAGTGAAACTATACGCGTAAGGTTAGTTGGTACTAGTTGGTTCTGAAGGAAAGACACAGTGCGCTTTATCGAATGACATATAAGAGAATTTTTCATTTTAGCATTGTTGGACCACGGTGGGTGGAAGTATTGTAGAGAAGGTCAATGTACCTGTCAATATAGATAGTGAATATACTTGGCACTTTCAGTCTGAATAAAGTACCACACTTAACAGTTTCTAATAAATTGTAATGAATAGATTTACATTGAGGATGAAAAGAAAAGTGTTAAAAGTCTATTTTAAATTAAAGAAAAATGTCAGAAGTCTTGAGTCAAAGATTGAATCTGGATGAGAAAATGGTGGTCACTCGTACTTCTCATGAACTCATGGCATGTTATTGGGTAAGTACATATTATAACTGTTCAGATTTTTTTTTTTTTTTTCAAATTCCATTATATAAAATGTTTATCCAACTGCAACTAAAGTAACATATAGGCATCCACTTTTGCCCCCTTTTTTGAACTGCGGGCGGAGATGGCGTGCATTTACTTAACGCGCATTAAGGACACTTGTGCCAACAAACATTCAGCTTTATAAGATAAATGTCAATGTACCTATATTCATATTAGTCCATTTCCGCTTTCTTGGTTTAGTGTAAACCAAGAAATTTTAATATTTTTTCTTCTGGCTGACATTTAACATGTTGCCAGCCCTGCACAAAAGCTTCAAAGATTATATATTGGAGAATGTTTCATTAAAACAGAATTTATATATTTTTGCAATTATATGGCATCGAACAAACCCGATCAATGCGAACAATACATTGTAGTATATGACGGTCTTGGATGCAAAGTATGCAAGTGACAAGACGAGCAAATATTGAGATCAGTATAGATAGAGTTTGACCCAAGAATCAAAATGATAGAAAATTGTGATTTTTGCAGGGCATAGGTATCGAGGACGGACGGTAAAATTTTTGAGGGGATATTCTATTTCAATGAATTTGTTGACTGCTGAATTCTTCTTGTTTTCTTTTTTCCCGTTGGTTTTTGAGAATCTCGGAGGGAAAGGGAATTTATCCCTCAATCCCCCACAGTAGCAGGGGGTACACAGATGTACTCTTTTTTAGAACGTATTTACTCTCTTTTTTGGGTAAAAAAAAAGAAAAAAGAGGACTCATTTTTGTCCAAAAAGGGCACTTCATTTCTTTTTCTTTTCTTCATACTCTTAGTATCCAATTTTTCACGCACTTTTTTCTCACTTTTTCTCTTCTACGACTCTAAAAAGTTATTTGATGACCTTTTTTTTTCTTTTTTTTTCTCTTGCCAATTTTTGTAATTTTTGTCATGTACTCTTTTCCTCTGAAACAAATCGGCCGAACCTGCGTTATAGGGAATTCATGCATCCATAGGCGATGATAAAAAAAAAAAAATCATAAGGGCTGTTTAATTTTGTGAAAACGATACACATCCTGCTTCAATACATTATTTTGAAACCGATGATTTTTGTCTGAGGCATGTCTTGGGTTCAAAATT
Organism: Ericerus pela; assembly: GCA_011428145.1. NCBI lineage: Eukaryota > Metazoa > Arthropoda > Insecta > Hemiptera > Coccidae > Ericerus > Ericerus pela. The sequence goes on along the minus strand of WOFM01000527.1, from coordinate 215,656 downwards.
CCATATTTCTCTATTCGAAAATGGTGAATTTTGATGCGGTCTGTTGTTAAAATTACTGTACCTTAAGAATCGATGATTAACAACGGTACAAATATATTAGAAATTTGCTTTTTTCCCATAATTTGAAGCCACTGTATCCGTAAGAAGGGTCAATTTAAAATACGTGGGTCCGATAAAATATTACAACGTAACGTTTGGTGAACCATGCAGAGGCAGGTTTGAGCAAAAATTCAAGATACTTTCCGACTATTATCCTTATTCTTTAAAACGCAACCTACTATAAGCAGGTTTTTCCGCATACTTGACTTATTTATGATATTATTGGCATGCATGTCTATGTTATTCCTGAGCAAGGCCATTTCTAGGGGATGTACTTCTTCGACTTTTACCATCGGTATTTCTACAAATTCATACAAAAATGACAAAAAAAATCGTTTGATGTTTTTCTACTCCTTTAGCTTGATTTTTCATCGTATTTTTTAGTTTTCTGTCTGTATTTCAAATTACCTGACCCCCTTGTCATAATTATTCGAATAGATGATCTCGAAGACTTTAGAAAACGAATTAAATAAAAGTTTATCAAAATTGATCCGATAATTACCTCCTGCTGAGGTCCTAGAAATTGAACTCTCCATTAACATTAACATAATTATAGTTGACAGTTATGTAGGCAATCGAAATTTTGCGTAAAATTTGAAAAAAATTGGTTGAAAGAAAGAAAATAACGTGGATAAAAATAGAGCTAAAATAATTATTTATTTATTATCGGCTCAGAATTTTATGGGTGTTCTTAGTTTTAGCTCTTACCAAATGAATCGCTTAGCATTTAATATATAACTTCTGAAAATCATCGAAAAACTGACAAAAAACGGTCACTTAAAGAACTCGTCGGTAATCAATAATTCGTGGCGCCGTGGATTCTGCCTTAATAAATCCAACGCTGCAACAAGCATAACAAGCAAAACGGAGACCATAGCTTTCCATTAAAAACGGTGATTGAAAGTTGATTAGCCTTATTGCCTGAGTTATGAAAAACAGTTTAAGTAAAATGTCAATGAGAATATTTATCTAGTACGTAGCTGTACTTTTAATTTTACGCACTGCTCCCTTATTTTTCTGAAAATTGGGCTAATAAGAAATAATAATTAATTAAGGTAGAATTTTTACGAAATGTTAACATCTTCCAGTATAATAGTGTTCTTATTCGAAATGTCAGTTTTTTTATTCTATTTTTTATTTAATATAATTTGAAGAGAAGTCTATCTCGTTTAACGTGGCATAATATTTTTGAATAATTTGATTCTACACACGCATTGTGCATAATTTAAGTTTGGTTCCTCAAAAAAGAAAAAAAAATTACATTTCAGAATATTCGACCACGTTTTTAATTTTCCGATAAAAATTCTATTTATTTTGTACCCTTTAAAATTTTGTGTTTCTTCTTTTCTTTCGACTAATTTAGTAGGTTTCATTTGAATTTTATTAATGAGCCAGTTACGAAGATTTAAATAACTAATTTCACTATGCCTATGTCGAAAGTTTACGAAGCGATATGAATGAAGACATTTGAGAAAGTTGGCCTAAGCCTAAAAATGTACAAGATGGCCTTCGAAATGATAGGTAGGCCTGCCTAATAAACGTACCTATTGTATTAAGAAGTGGGCTAAGCTATTTTTACCCTTTGAAGAAACATTTTTCAATGATTAGTCGCGATAAATGCCAACGAATGAGAATAGCGCACACATATATGCATCCGCATCCTACTGCACGTTATCAATATTTTAGGCCTAGTATCATAAGTTGGTACCTATAGTTCATACGACCATTGATTCGAACTTACAGCAGTCTATCGCCGTTTTCATATCACTCAAAAACTGAAAATAAATGCCACGATCACCACTTTCAGTGCACTAAAACAGCAGAACGTACGAAAAACTGCACAAAAACGGGGACGTAGCATTCGTTTTGCAACCGCACTGCCACCTTGAACTTGCAAAACTGTTCATGAAAAATTTGTATCAAATGCGTGAGGAGCACCATCGTGTACATTCGGGATGTATGAATACATTGTTGGTCGAAGAGATATATCTACTGGGAAAAAGAGTATAAAAATAAAAGATGGAGAGAGAGAGAGATAGAGAGAGAAAGAGAAAGAGAAAGAGAGACAGACAAAGACAAAGAGAGACAGACAGATTGCCAGAGAGAGACAGAGACAGAGAGAGTGAGAGAGATAGAAAGAGAGAAAAAGATGCTGTAGAAAATGTAATGTCGGTCATTGGGTTATAATAACTGCAATCCTATGTACACAATAGATCGATTGTAAGTGCACGGTATAGACTGGAAAAAGAAAAAGAAACAGAAAAAGAAAGAAGAAGGTACCTACGTAGGTACAATACCTATACCCAGCCTAGAAGAAATAGTTTGCGTTCACTTTTATTTCTTTTAGATGGAATCGTCGTATATTGTGGACGTGATCGTCAGACGATTTCCATCGACGATTGTGTTAGCCTTTTTCTTTCTCTCGCTTTTCAACGACCAGCAATCGTGTGTATGTTTTCTGAGAAAAAAAAAAATTAACTTCATCATCGTACAGCCAGCGAAGAAATGCTTAATGGAAAAAAGACGCCCGACAAAGTTGGCCGGTCACCGCTCTTTGTACGGCGACTCTGTCTGTAAATCTGATTTAATATGTGAATTGTCAAATAAGTTCATTCCCTCTAGCATGTACAGATTTGTAAAGTTCCTAATAAGAATATGTCAGATTGATGATACGAAGATGTATAAATATAGGTATATTTAACACCGCCTGAAAGAACATTCATTATGTTTGGAGATGTTCATTTTACTGGATACCCTACTTCGAAGTTGCGACATTCTGAGACTTATAGACATATATTTTTAGAATCTAGGTAGCTAACTACAGTAGGTACCTATTTAACATTGACCATATTCGATGCATCTGAGGTCATAGCACTGTGTAGCCTACATTAAAATTTGCAACGAGTTTATGGGTTCATTATTATTAGCCATAAGTGCAACCATTTAACAATTGTAGATTCGTTTTTTACCCCATAAATACGGTTTGTGAAATCATATTTTTCTCCACTTAATTGGTATTGTGGCCTGTGATTTATGTTTGCCTGACCATGCTCGTGAATTAGGCTGAAAACCGAAAATTCAAAAAAGCAGAAATAGGCTAATAGATAGCCTAGTAAAATAAGGCAGGTCCGGATTCAGGATTTCTTCTCGGTTGGGGGGAGGTCGAATTCCATTATATTGAAACGAGTCAGCTTCTTTGTGTACCCACTCACAGAACAACTTTTATGATGACGCCATTTCTCATTGAAGCCCGATGTCGTGACGAAGTTCGATTTTTTAAATTCGATTCATTTAAAACAAAAATTCTGCTCCTTTACCGAAATTTGAACTTACTGTCGCCTATTAGGTATAAGTATTCGTAAATTTCAATTTTACAGTTCAGATTCCAAAGTTTGGTAGGGAAGAGGTTGGCATATTTTTTTCTTAAAAATTGAGTGATATATCGTCCGTCAAGTTTTTCGAGGCCCCGAGTTAAATTTGTCAGTTCATTTTTGAATTAAACCAGTCATTGATGTTCCCCAGTGACCCCCAAAACAAGTTGGGATGATTTTGCACAAAAAAATTAAGTGATACATAGTCGATTATGTTTTTTGAGACGCTGAGTTCAAATTTTCAGTCCATTTTTGGATGGAACTACTCATTGGGCCCCCTGTGACCTCAAAAAAGGGTTGGAATAATTTTTTCTTAAAAAATTGAATTAAACATTGTCGGTTATGTTTTTCGAGATTCTGAGTTCAAATTTATGGTTAATTTTTTGATTGACTGCCTCTGTGATCCAAAAAAGGTTAGTCAGAAAAATTTTTCATCATTTTATTGGGTGCTACGTGTTTATTGAAGAGGAAAGTTCCACTTCTATCATGTGTGATGTGGCCCAGGTACACTTTGTTTTAGTGGGTGGGGTCGTTGAGGGTTACCCACTTCGCTTCAGTTATGGTTCTCGAGTTCGCTTGCGACCCGCGAATTCTACCTAATAATATTCATGAATTTTTATGAAAGGGATAAATAATTTTTTGCATTTTTCATGGAGGTAAAAGTTAAAAAACCGAACAATTGTGTTTTAAATTGACTTTTTTTTTGATGATTGCGGGATTATACCTCCAACCCACTTTACAACCGGCTTTGAAGTAAGGGTTTGAAATGGAATCAGTTAGTCACAAAATGTTTTAAGACTGAAATCTGTTAGGTGAGGCACCCTCAATGCTTGATAAAAATACTCCAATCCAAACACAGAGCCTCCAAACAGGGGTGGCTACAACATGTGACTGTTTACAGTTTTTTCACTTTTCCTCAATAACTAAATTAATCGATCTACTATTTTGTTCAAAATTTCATGAATGTACATTAACCTAATATAGAAGTACTTTTACGGAAGAATTGCTTCGTTAACAAGGAAAATTTAAATAATCACAAGTTGTAGCTCTCACTGATGGAAGCACAGCGTAAGGTGATGAAAATTTTAATTTCAACCCCTTTTTTAACCGTATTGAAAATCACTGGTCTACTAGGCTACCTCGTAAGAAATTTTTTGCACATATCTACCTAGTCAACTCAAATTACTCGAAAATATGAGTTTAAACGAAATCTCTTAATTAGGTATCTACCTATGCAAAAAATTTTTTTATATCAATCAGTGGCGTAGTTGTTGAAGAAGATTTGGCAATTCCACTTCCCCGGCCAGAGCAACCATAAGAAATATTATTGGACAAACACTACTCGTTGAATTCATAAATTACATTACTCGGTATTAGTTATTTATTGTTGTTGTTGTTGTTGTTGTGGTTTTCGTTTTTGTTGTTATTTTTTGCTTGTTGAAAATCTCACCCAAAATCTTGAGTTATTTAAGTCGCCATTCTCATTACTTTACGACCTCAACATGCTCGGTTTTTGAGTCGAAAGGTTGCGGGTTCAAAATGAGCTCTCTTTACACTTTTTACCCAAAATATGGCCGTGTGTTCGGTTCGGCTGTTCTGTATTGGGGTTCGAGTATGTAATTGAAAAATTCATGCTTGATGGACGATTGGCTATAGCGGATTGTTGATACCAAAAAATATATCCTTCAGTTAATGGGTAAAATTGGCCACATAGCCGAAGCTTATTAGAAACGAAAAAAAGTAGACTTGATTTTTTATACAGCAGCGATGCCGCTCGTCAATCAAAGCATTAGCCTCTGTAATTGATGTACCTGTAAATATACACTTGCATGTGGAGGAAATATTTTGGGCAAATAATTTTGGGCGAATTAATACATTAAATGGTACCTATAATATTACATTTTTGTTAGCATTTTCTCACATTCCTACAATGGTTGTATGGTAGAGATGCTGCTGTAGGAATCAGTCGTGCCAGGTTCGAATCCCACAAGTCTGAAGTTTTATAAAAATTTATTTATTTTTATTTTTATTTATTTATTTATTATTTTTTTTCCAAGAATGATTCATTAGATTCTCTTTTTTTAAAAATATTTTTAAAAATAATTATTCAAGATTAGACACGTTTTTCATCAAAATAAGTACAGATTCTAGGTTCACTTATTACATAGGTGGTAGGATCTTTCAAGCAGATGCGAGGGGCAGTCCATGGTATGCCACTTTGGGGATGACAAGCCCCACCCCCTACAGTTTACCTTGTCGTTCCCGACATACAAAGTGGCATGCCTTGGCCAAGGCCACCCGCCGAGACTGTGCTTGCGTCTACTATACTCACTAATACACGTGAGAAACAGTAAATAAAATAATTTTTGCCCAAAATATTTCCTCCACATGCAAGTGTATATTTACAGGCACATCTGCAATTGGAGTATTTTTCTCACTGTTAACCTTCGAAAGCGAAATCGTTTCTTACGGTTCGAAAGCCAAGAAAACGTGCAATCCCCAAATATCTACCCCGACCTCCATAACTCGAAATTTCTGCCCATTTTGACGGCGTTTAAATCATTTTCGAACTCGTAACATCGGATGTCAAATATTTGGTAGAAAATTATCGAACAGTTAATCAAAATTAGCAACTTTCGGAGTAGGTACCGAACGAAATTCTCATCTATATAATGGTGTCAAATTTGAAAACCTTTATCTGAATAGCTGAACGCCTCGCTTACCACATAATATAATTGTAACACCACACCAGTTATTATTGCCGTTATTTTAGGTCCGACCTACGATGAAATATAATTATGAACTATATTTAGCGCAACAAATCGCTCATTTAATAAAACATCGGTTCGCGAGCAGACACGTATTACCTATCCAGTAATAATGCTCGAGTTGATGAGAACTTGTCGAGTCACTATGACTTGACTCGATAAAAAAACTAATCTTCCGCTAGTTCCTCTTTCCCTTTTCATCTTCTTTCTGAGACACTTGACTTTCATTCAGGATGAGAAATGCTGCAATGCAGCTACAAACGATAAAAAAAAAAAACAACTGGTTCATTATTTATTCAAATTACTGGCAAATTTAATGTACCACGGTCAAACCTATTATTTTGTCAATCCTTCGCCGTATTTTTATGCAGTGGCCTAGATTTATGTGCACTAAAAGACGCGAATTTACCATTTTATAAAATGCATTTATTGGAGCGCTGTCGAACTCATTGTGTGCGGCGCACAAAGGCGCAAATATTTGAGGCCACAATTAGGCGCCTCTCGTACCTCTTAGTAATTCTCAAGATGTTACGAATGGTGAGACTGTCGTAGAAGAGACAAAAAATTCTAGCGCACCAGCAAGTTAATTTTACCCAAATATTTAAGTAATTTACTTTAAAAAAAAAGAAAAAAATTTACGATTTTTGAAAAGAAAAATTTCCGCCATGTGTAGGTACGCATCATGTGCATCAAGTGTACGCACTATTGAAAACCCTTAAACAAATCTAGGCCAACATTAGAAAATGTGCGTTTCAAAAGCCAGAAAATTAAAATCGAAGTTACCATCGAGTGAATAATTATTGTACTAAATTTGGTATAATTCTGATTGAAAATTACCCACTTTAGAGCCCAAAATCTGAACAAAAATGGTTGCGCTGGAAGCATTATTCAGCCGATGCCTACCAAAATCAACAGGTCCAGTTGATGAGTAGGTACTAATCTTTGTATCGAATTTGGTAACTGTCGGACAATAATTACGACTTCTACCGTGACAATAAGAAAATCTTACTTTGCGTAGTGTTATTTGTGCGTACACTTGGAAGACCATTGTGTACTTCTTTTCCGTAAATGCTCGCTACAAAAAGAGAACAACAGCCAACTATTCCTAACGTGCTCGAAAATATTATTCGTGTATATGATAGTGAATAAATAATCGGTAACGTTCTGCTGCACTGACCCCATATAAACCTTATCTTCAAAAACGAGAAACTTATTTGAAAACAGGTTGAAACTTGAAACAAGTAAATCGCTATTATTACAGGTTATAAGGGAGATACACATAATCAGTGTTCCATAAAATTATGTTCTCGTGTAATGCTTCAATGCCACAATATCGTAATTCCCCACCAATGATATACATATGATGGAGACGACATGCTGCTGTTTCACAAAGGGATCGACTGTTATTAACATCTACACCGAGCACATGTACACTGACGTACAAATGCACGTGGTAATTTTTTCCTCCAATCAAATTTTTAGAAAGCAAAACACGTGGCATTGACAGTGCTATCCATAGGTGTGACACCAAAATCACTATTATATCGTCTCCTTCGTATATACAGATATTTTCGAAGTAATTCCCCTTTGATTAGGTATATAGTACTGGACCAGTAAAGCTCCACAAAACAAATGAATTTTTTAATGTTAACACAGGCCGGGTAAAAGTAGACAACCCAAGTGTAATTTGTGCATTCTTTCCACATTTTGCTTGAGTTCACCAATTTAGAATAGGTATATTTGAGAAAATCATCCCTTAAATTAACAAGGATAGTGTACATAAACATAAGCTCTGTTTGATAGGATTACACCAATTTACACCAACCTACACCAGGAGAGTGATTCCACAAATGTAGAAATGTTATATGACTTTGTGCCAAGTTTCACTTGAATATTTATGGAATATCCCTACTGGTGTGGGTTGGTGTAAGTTAGTAGCTCTGTTTGATAGGACTACACCAACTTACACTAACCTACACCAGGAGGGCGATTCCACAAATGTAGGAATGTTATATGACTTTATTCCAAGTTTTACTTGAATATTTATGGAATATTCCTACCGATGTAGTTTGTGTAAGTTAGTGTAATCGTATCAAACAGAGCTATAGTGTAAAGTACAAAAGAAAGTAGGCACTTCAAGTGGTACACAATGGTTGCCTATTCAGCGTCAGCACATCTAACCACAAATCATCATTCTTTACTGGTCCAATACCATATATAGTCCAAGAAATTCTCCAACCTGCCACCAGTTTTGCTACAAGCCCTCTGCATACACTTAGATGACTGCATACACTTGCTAGCCATTCCCCTATAACTCATTTTGTATTGTTCTCTCACTAACTCGATATTTTCACCCATTTTATTAAGTAATGTCTTCTACTCACTCAGGCTCACATGACAAATCTGTAATAATGCTGCAGTAATAATTAATAAAATATTAGTAGCCAACCAATTTTTTTTTTTTTTTTTTTTTTTGGAAAAATATAAAAATTTGTTTGACTGAAGTTTTTTCAACACCTAACCCACCTTTTGCTCAATTGAATCATTCGTTTATTAGAATCATTTTGCCTTAGTCTCGAAGTGATTCTAATAAGCGGCGTCTACAGTATTTTATGTTAATTTTCTGGGCTTAAAGAGAGAATTGTTCTGGACCCCTTTTAGCTCCGAAAAAAGCTTATCATTAAATAAATAGCAGGTTTGAAAACAGGTGTGTGTTTCGTCGATGATGTAGGTATTGTGATCAGAAGAGACGGCAGAGAAAATGTGGACCCCTACCCCCTTACAATAGGCCAAAGCCAACTTCACTTATCAAGCCGTGAAGTAGAATGAAAATCGGTACCTGAACACAGTTGCCAGTTTCTCTTTTTTAGCACATATTTGAGCATAACTTGAAAAAAAATGACGAAAATAATCGGACATTTATGACGAATTATATTTTTGGGAATGAGGAATTTGAAAATCAACTTAAAAAACTTTAGTTCGGTCAAAAATTGGTCCCTCGCCTATCAGTTGCGATTTTCGCTTCGAGACTTGATAACTGAGGTTGATCATGGATAGATCTATCCACGCTCTTGCACTGAAAAGTAAAAGTTCAAAAGTAGGTGACAAAAAAACTAAAAAAAAAAAACAATAAAAATGTGTCCCAAAAACCTAGCGTTTTTATAGGTTGCAAATTGTGAAAATGTTCGTTTACAGTATACGCTACCACCGAGGAACTGTAAATTTGTGGTGTAAAAAATAGTGCAGTTAGCAACGTCGAACGACCGTCTTTCTGAAAAAAATCTGCAAAGATTTCGCAGAACCGATATAGCTATACGGTATTCGGTCACGTCGACTGCAGCTTGATATAATTATCATCATAGTTTTTGAGCAAAATGAAAACATACGCGTACTGTGGCAGGCACTTACCTATTATTACACCTACTGGATATTCACAATTGGAAGTATAACCTAACGCAGAAAAATACACAATTTCTTGATGAAATATATATATATATATACACAATTATATGCTTCAGACTAGGTGCCCTACCTAAATGAGAAAATGTGATCGTTATGACATCGATGACGCTTGAATCTAGAGTATAGGTACCACACGTGACATAGGTACGCAGGAGAAACCATATTTTTCGATTATTTAACAGTTTTGGTGACTCCTGATTTTTTTTTTAATAGCTGTAACGTTTAAACAGGCGCTAAAATCACGTAGGTACCGGTAATAACTTTACTTAAATTATATTTATACATAAAAAATTATATATTAACGAATTAACCGTAACCGAAAGGTATAGCAGATATATATATATACATACATACACACATACATACACACCTGTTGTTATATTATAATACCTAATAAGGTTTTCGTTTTTTTGTTTTTTTATTTTTTTGTTTTTTTTTCAACTAAAAACGTATTTTAACTTGCACAAGCGGTTACCACCGCTTGTCACCGTATCCTTGTTAAAAAAGAATAAAATGAAAAATTTTTACAGGTTGTTGATTAGTTTTCATTTTCATCGTGTACCTATTTCGATGGTCGTCGCGACACGCGCCATAATTGCACGCATGAATGAGAACTGAATGTTTATTACTAAAGACACATACGCAGTGTGGTCCAAGTTATGAAAAGCGCATATAAATAGATAGGTATAAATCGATAGATAAAATTGAACAACGAAAACGTGGCGATTTGAATTTTTCAAAAGTATTCAAAAGTGTTTTAATAAACGGTTGCGAGAACTGTATGTAATCTGTTTTTGATAAAATTCCCCTAAATGGGACTCATTGTCTAATTTGTTAGGGGTGTGATTTCAATAATAAATAATACGTATTTAAAAAAAAAAAAAACTCTGGAGCAGCAATGCTTCGCTAGAAAACCCAATTTGCTCGATATTTACATCATCAATAGGGATCGATAAATATCGATATTTCGTTGGTGGTTATAGAGGTTGAGGATTCAGACTCGAATAAAAAGAAACATAAATAAATGAATGTACACGAAGTTGCGTCTCAGAAGCGTATAATTTAGCAAACGGTTTAAGCAACGTAGTACAATGTGTTTTTGATGTGTGAGACGAACGTTCACGAGCGTAGCCGAATAAGTGATGAATATTGAATCAGTGTTACCAGATAGATGAGTAATTTAGTGTATACGTATAAACAATGTCGAGTGTTCGTAGGAGTGTGAGGGGGGGAGGATTGATGGTCCCAACACTAGTTTCATGTTAAGAAATTTCAAAAAGACTCGCAACAATTATCCATATCTCTAACAAAAGTAGGTATCAATTTTTTGATATTTTATTGCTACAAACCGCTCTTCCAAAGATTTTTTGTTTTCAGTTTTCTCGAAAACTACTGAATTAATAGGCCGAAACTTCTAAAAAACTCGCACCGATATAGGGAAAATCTATTGTGAATTAATTTTTTAACAAAGGTGGGTCCAGACCCCCAGGGTACGCCCTCATTTACACCCTTCTCTCATCATATTACTTGCAAGAATCCAAGGCTATTTAAAAAGTGACAATCTCTTCTCTTTCGTCTCTAAATGCTGCTAAGACCTTGAAACCTATGTAAAAATACTTTTCTCCACAAAATTTTTTTCATTTCTGTCAATTTTTGGGGAAGTTACGAAAGATTTTTGGTTTTTTTTTTCTCACATTTTGGGGAATTATAACTCAAAAAGAAAGCATTTCAGAGCATTTTGCTCGAAGTACTTCTTTTGTGTTTTCAATCCCAAAGATCAGTCTCGGATGTTATACTACCTGCTTAACTTTTGAACACTGTATATTGTTGGGAAATTTCAGCATGCTAATTTCTTCGTTCATCTTTGTGGCTGTATTATATTGATGTATTTGTTTTCTGGTTCCCAGCAAGAAAATAAAACACATTACCTATTATGATTTTTCAAAAGATGCCCTTATATTACCATCCTGTATTTCAGCCCAGTGGTGGTTCTATCAGTTATACAAAGTGAGCCTGGCCTACTCCCAAAAAATTTTCAAAAATGAGAAAATTAAATATTATTGAAAATGACTGAAAATAAGGTTGAACAATAGCTCTAGCTGTTTGATAGGACTACACCAACTTACACCAACCTATACCAGTAGGGCTATTCCACAAATATTCAAGTAAAACATACGGCAAAGTCACATAATATTGTCTGAGTTTATCAGTTGGCTACACTGATTCTCTGTATTCATCTGTAATTGTTTACCGTACATACTAGTTGTAGATTCATTCTTTTTTGACTACTCTCTCTGCTACTCTGCTACTGTAACTACTCCTTTAGAGTCAATATTCACCAGTGTGTTTTTCCCAAAACATTTTATTATGATCTGGTGCGGTACCTACTTGTGTTTTACTTTTATTTTTTAATTAACTATATTCGCCAACCACTAATTTTCTAAAATCAACAATGGACATTAGGGGCCATATTCACAAACGTTACTTTAACCTCTCTTAACTTAATTTTCACTTGAAAATGACTTTTGGCACAATTTTGTGGTTAAGAGTGCGGTAAAATTTTATTTTTACATTGGAACTCTCATTTATGAGATACAATGTTCCCACATTTTTAAGTACAAAATTGTGTAAAAAATTTTTTTTAAATGAAATTTAAGTGAAGGGAGATTAAAGTGATGTTTGTGAATGTGGGCCTAGACCTCGATGTCCAATATAAACTGATAAAAAAATCACATACCTAAAAGCAGAGGCCATCTTCAAAGGCTTTTTTATTTTTTTCAAATGTTTTACCAACCCACAGAATGTTAAATGAGGAGAATTATATCAAAATGCAATGACTGCATTCTTTGAAAAATAAGAGTTATAAGATAGGTTTTAAATGAAATTCAATGGGGAATCAATTTCTGCTATTTCCAATCAGCGCATAACTCTCCTTCTAGGTGATATCTTCATTTAAAGTTTTTTTTTTTTTTTTTTTTTTTTTTTTTGCGACAAAACGCAATAATATTATGTCTTTTTGCATCAGAATGCAATAACTCCCCCTCTTTTTTCTTGGTTTTTCATTAATTGAATCGATGGTCACCCTCATTTTATAAATGTGAAAACATTTGGAATGTACTCTACACAAAATTTTGAATGATAACAGCAGTCTTTCAACCAATTTTCTCATTGGGGTATCCCTAATTTTTATTATCAAATTTAAAAAGTTTATTTGTTTTTTTTTTTTTGTTGGATGCGGCGGTTATTCGTACTAATTTTATGAGTTTATTCGATCGCTTTCGATACATTCTGCATACTCTAATTGAATGTTAAATCGAAATTTTTTGCATTAACTATACATCTCATTTTCATAATTTTCGTCTCATACCTACCGGGGTTATCGGTTATTTAATGGATGCTTCGTAGGTCTATATTTACACAAATGGATGGATAACGGTAAAATGTTCGAAATAAGTTTTCACAGCGGTATAATGATGACATTGATACGGTACATAAAAAAATAAAATTTTTACACAAATAAAAAAAAAAAATTCCTTCTTTAGGATGATGTAACACGAAATTTTGCGCTTTGTGCTCGTTACACACTTCGCAGATTTGATAAAATTGCGGTGACTTAAATCGCAGTTCCCATCGACGATATCATTAAAACTTCTCTTTTTTTTTTGGAGGTTTTTTTTTTCGCAGTTGTTGAATCCATTTTGTAAATTTCGTTATTCTCATTCGATGACTGAGGTCAAAAGATCAGGCGTATAGTATAAGTCAGGACACTCCAGAAGAAAAAATTTCATATCTTTCGAAAATGAAAAGTTACGTAAACAAAATTTTATTTTATTTTCTACTAATTTTTTGTCTTCCTTATGCCATTTTTTTTTTTTTTTTTTAATGAAATTCGTAGGTACCTACTCTCAAAATTTTGGTTTTAGTCGGAAGTTGAAATTCAAAATTTATTAATCAAAATGCTACAAAAAAGAAAAATAAACCTTTTAAACTTTCTCTAGGAAGATCCAGGAAAAGGAATTATTAAATTCGGCTCTCTTTTCCTTTACCATGTAGGTAGACTTATCCTACGTCAATTCCGTCAAATTTTACCTATAACAAAACTTTTTAATTATACCAGCGCTAATTACAATAATTACAGTTTCTAGATCTTGCTGGAGAAATTTTAAAAAGGTTATTTTTTTTTTTTTTAGTTGATTTTATATGTTGACTAAACAAATTTTAATGCTTTTTCACATCCTCGTCCATTAGCGTTAATTAGCGGTAATTTTGTCTAAAAACGAATTGTATTTGAAAGATAAGTGAAAAAGTATGTATCGATTCTGAAAAATATAGTATAAAATCACCGCGAAATTAACAATCTATCATTCAAAAAATAGCTGTTTAAAATCGGTTCAATAGTTCTGCAGAAATTCGCGGACAAACATACCTACATACTTAAATATATACATACGTACATTATGCGGGTCAAATTGAGAAACCACTTCGTTTCTTAAGTCTAATCGGTTAAAAATAGGTACTGAATAAAAGTCTAGTCACGGTATCAGCTGATTCAGGTCGTTATTCGAAATAGATCTCAATAAATATACCTACAATAGGTATACTTAAGTAAGTAATAGAGCCCATCACGCTGATAGGTACCTAATTTTGTAATTTTCAAGTAAGTTGTTTAGATGTCTGCCTTACGTAACGGTTACCGTTCGAGTTTACATCCAAACATATAGTGGGCTCAAATCCTACCAGTGCCTCATTATTCAGCCCGAAAAACATTATCTGCTGATGGGGGTTTTGACAAAATACGTGACTGGCATATGCCTTTGAGGTCCTAGGAGACGTTGTTTCTTCGTGGAAAAAAATTCATTCTATATTTAAACTTGGACATTTAAAAAGTTTAAAGAAAACTGCTCACGTAAACGATACACAGTAAATAAGATAAAATTTAATAGTTGCAAAAATGGTTCTGAACACAAATTTAGCGTAGAGATGCTAATTAGGCTCGTCGGATTAGATTAAAAAAAGGTTTTCTACTCTATAAAATCAGAGAAGAGGTCTTTCTTTCGAAGTGTCTTTTGGAACATTACAAAAATCCACCAAAAACGAACCGCAGATTCACCCTTGAAAATCCACTTTTTGTGCCTAATAATAGGTTTTTAGTGATTTACTCTTTGCCTATTAAAGCTACATAAAAAATTGTTAGAACAATAAAATTCTGATAAAAAAGATGTTTTTCATTTCTGTATAAATACCATAGTGAGTACACTGAATGACTGCAAAGTTTGGACAGACCGCTAGAATCCAAGATGTAGCCTACTATGCTGGATGAGACCAAGTCTCTGTTATATATTGGTACTAAATTACACCAATACATTCTGTCAAGCTGGTAGACCTACCGCATAAATCTAATCAGTATAATAAACGTACAACCCCGTTTTTACTCAGTTTGCTTGCAAACGGTATATTAAAATTGACCTCACAAAAGGATTTAAAACGATTGGTACCATTTTCTTATTTCGATCTAATTTTTTTATGTATATGTATATATAATTACCGGTATATGATATGTACGTATGTATGTATCACCCAAAATTTTATATTCACGGTTTTTAAAAAACTACAGAATGGATTAGAGCTGAAATTTTTACGAGATAGTCCTCATACAGGAACAGGTCGGAAATAAATTTGGTACTTATTGGTGAGTTAGTTCCTGAGAAAACTGGAAAATAAAAAATTCCTGGAAAAGTCGTTTTTACAGGATTCTAAAAAATGATGAAATGGATCGGGTTGAAATTTTAACGATAGATCGTCTTTATACGTTGGTGCAAGTCTGATAGAAGTTTGGTGCCTATTGGTTCAGTAATTTTTGAGAAAACTGGAAAAATTGCTGAAAAAAATGTTGTGTTCACAGTTTTAACTAAACTACCAAACTGATATATAAAGCTGAAATTTTTACAAAAGATAATTATCACATAAGAGAAAGTCTAAAAGAAGTTTATTGCTCATCGGTTTGGTAGTTTTTGAGAAAAATAGAAAAAAAAATTCCTAGAAAATCGATTTTTAGAGGTAAAACATTGATAGATTGATTTTTTTGTTAAAGGTATTGATAAATATCGATAGTTTTTTGTAATTTCTTTACCTGAAACTAGCAATGAAATATCAATATGTCGATATGTTTGTCTGATATTATAGAAATTGTGAACCGAGAAAGAACAAGAATTGTAACGTGAAATAAAGATTCACACAAAGTAACGTCTCAGAAGCGTGTGTATTTACATTAATCAAGTATGATGAGAGTAAGTACAGTTTGAGTGAGATAAATGAGTGAGTGACGGAGATGTATAACAGTGCAGCCACAAGTGATAATATAAATGTATAAAAAGTGAATGTGATCGAGTGTTTGCAGTAGTGAGAGGGAAGAAGGATTGGTGGTCTCAACAGATATCGATAAGTATCAATAAGTATCGATAAGTATCGATACAAATATCGATTACTATTGAAATTGTTTTACAATTTTTTTAAGTATCCCTAATTGGAATTCAGATATTTACCTTTTTTTTTAAATTATGGATGAAAATTGGTAAACTGGTTTATCTAGTGAAATATTGCTGCATTAGAGTTTTTTTTCAATCTGAACTACATATACAAAAATTATTAAAAAATTCCAGGGTATGTGCAAGCTATTTTGTTGTTCCTCCAAAAAAACAAATTGAACAGTATTACCAGGCGAACATAAGCCAAAGTGCCACAAAGCGGAACTTCAGGGTTTGTCTGTATAATAAATGTAAAGGCCACCAAAATTATTAAGACAAAATTATTTTCTAATTTCTATGCACATGTGCAAACCAAAATGTTTCGTTGTTTGTATCAAACTAACGAACTGATCAGTGTTACCAGGCTGGCATAAGCCAAAGCAGCGCTTCAGGGCTTGTATTCTAATACACTTAAATGGAAAACTTTGTATGTACATGTATTTGTGTGAGTGCGTGTGTATGTTAGTGTGTGTAAGTTTATTTGCAACAATATAATTTCAGAATTTCTCAACAAACCAAGATGAAATTTTCTATGCATATTTTTGTAGTCTCAAGAAAAGTTTTAAGCCAACTTAGAAGTCTGTAGCTCCCAGGGGGAGGAAAATTATGGATTTTCTTGTAAGCTATAGTAGAGTAGTATAGAATTTTAGAAATAGATATTTAAAATGCTTGTATTTGTGAACAGATATGTGATACTACAGATACTGTAAAAAATTCACAACTATTGGCATTTGTATCTCTTTTCCATACAAAAAAAAAAAAAAAAACTCATTTCGCTAAAATTATGGCTTAGATCCATTAGTATTTCCACGTTGCAAATAACCACCATTTTCAATTTTATCTATAATTTGTCACTTCTGTTCCAACATTTATTGATAACTTTTAACAATCAAGGGCGTAGCCAAGAGGGGACAAAAGGGGTGATTGCCTTCATGAGTTTATTTTTTTAATTTGTTTTTGCTCGTCATTTCTAAATTTGGAAAAATTTCAACTATAAATGTGAGACAGCGGGTTCCATAGATGCTGAATTTATTAAATTTTAAAAAATGATGAGCAAAAAAAATGTCATCAAATTTTTCTTGCCCCGTCCGTAAAGAAATCCTGGCTACGCCCCTGTTAATAATGACATAGCCTAGGTACCTAGTATAACATATTCAGCTGCCAGGACTTTGAGAAATAATATATATGAATGATTACCGAAAAATCTCACAAACAATATTTATCGGCCATTCGACCTTTGACTCCAGACTGATTAGAGCAGTTTTATTTCGAAAAATTTTTCGTATCCAAAATTTTCAAACACGTTAGAGACGTAAATTATTGTCGTATATCAAAATAATAGCTTGAAAACTCAATAGAATGAGTTTAATTTCTTGTCCACATTGAAAGACCACAATCGAATCTTTACCATCTTTTGCACTCATTGTCTCAGAGACAATCGAAAAGTTATTACAATGGACAATAAGTTAAATTATTATACGGCTTCGATGAAAATATCGCCTTTATAGCTCCGGCATTGCCACCTACTCATGACAAACTTTCTCTTCATCCATCAATGCTAATTTCGCGCAAAAAGAAAACACAAAAACAAATTACTATCGCATTGGACCTAATTTTTTGTTGTTATTATTGTAGGTGATGATTGAATCGTGTCGATATTTTAATTTATGTTGATAGAACGTGCAAACTGTCGAATTTTCGTCCTTCAATTCGTTACAATAATCAAAACATTCGATACTAAATAATCATTTTTGTGAGTAATGCGATTTATCCACGAAAATATCTTTGTCGTGGTATCGCCTTTGTAGGAAAATTTTTATTTTATTTTTAAAATCGTTCGAAAGAGTGAGACACAACGAGTATAATATTATGACGAATAAAATGGTGGAAAGAGAAAAATTCTTTCATATTTCAAGCCTAAAACTTTTTCAATAACTTTCGAAATAACGAGAAGAGCAAACTTTCATTTCTTATGTAGCTAGGTTCCTATATATATATATATATATATATATATATGTCTCTTTCTCTCTCAGTCTCGCTCACTTATCACTTCTAAAAATGATTTTTGTTTACATTTTCCATAAACATTTCGGTGACTATTAACACGTAGCCGTTTCACTTTTACAGCATTAAAATTTTGAGTATCATTGAATGTACAGTTCATTCAGCTCTTTCTCTCCCTACATTTTTTCTTTATACTTTTTTTTTTTGTCATTATTTATTATTATTTTTATCATTATTTAATACTCGTCGGTTCTCCTTCCCGATGTTTTAAGGTAACTCCCACTTCTTCGTAATCTATGCTTTAACCTCGTGGTTAAAGTGACCAAACTATTTTACGAAGAAAGTATTCGTTAGATAATTTAACTGATCTTTTCTTTTACTTGAACAATTTTTCAAAATTTTGAATTCGTTATTTTTTGGTTCAGTGCGTTTGATGTTTTTGTGTTTTCGTGGTGGAAAAATTCAAAATTACGTCAGTTCAAAAGGTAAGTTGGTGATAAGGTAGATTTTCTATTCTGATTTTATAAATAGGAAAATTTTTATCCGGTCGCGAACTCTGGATGTAATAAAATGGATTTGTAACAAATTTCTCATTTTCTCAAAGTGTAAAGAGACAAAACATCCTGGCCATATTATGTTTTCAAAAAAAAAAAAAATTGATTTGCCATCTTTTTAGTGAAATGCAAGGAACAAATCAAATAATATAATATTATTTGTAACTATTCTATAACTTTGTTTTTTTTTCAATTAATTTCTGTTGAAAAATAATTTACTCGGCTATGATGATATTTTTTCGGCAATGAGTGGATATTCTGATAAAATTTTCTGAGTTCACTTTACGTTCTAAGAAAGATATTTTTTTTAACGGACTTCAAAAAAAATAGTTTCTCAATTTGACCAGCGTGTGTATGTATGTATGTGTGTTTGTCCGCGAATTTCTGAAGAACTATTGGACCGATTTTCATGTACTTTTCTTAAAATGATAAAAGGTGATCCCATTGTGTTTTCTTGTTATTTGTTTTAGAATCGATGAGATATTTTTTGACTTTCAAAATGTTTATAATAAAGCAAAATTGCCACTTATTAACATAATGTAGGTATGAGGATGTGAAAAAGTATTAAACATTTTTTTTTTCAAAAAATTCAACGAATTTCATAAATTTGCAAGAAAAAAAACCCTTTTAAAAATTCTCCAGTAATATCTTTTCCGGAATTACAATGAAACGAAAAAGCATTAGAATAAATCAAAAATTTTTTTCGAAAAATGGAACCAAATTTTAAAACAAAAACAATGAAAATGGGCTAAAAAGAGAAAAATAATTATTTTAAAGTTTCTCAAGCAATTGATCAAGAGACTGAAATTACTGAAGTCGGTGTTAATTAAAAAGTTTTATCATAAAATTAGACGAAACTGACGTAGTTAAATATAACCCTACTTACATGATAAAGAAAAAGAGCACCGACTTCAATAATTCTAATCACTGAATATTGCTGGAGAAATTTTAAAAAGGAATATTTCTCTTTTGAGGGCATTTTAGCTAGTTTTATTTTATTTATTTTTTTTTTTTGGAAATTTTATTGTTCTATTTCTTGAAAAACATATTACTTTTTAATGTTTCAGGAATAGGTAAAAAAAGGAAGAATTTCGTGGAATTTTTAGTCGAAAGTTTTCTAATAAATTCTTTCACTGAATAAAAATACTTAACGAGATATGAACTCTAAAATTGTGTCTAATTTATTCTTCAGTAGCCAATTGGTAGGGAAAGTATTTCGAGTATCTGGTAGAATAAATAAAATTCAGTTTTCATCATATAATTTAAGCCCTGACACGGCGCTTGTGCTTGGCAACACTGATCAGTTCGTAATTAGGATAGAAATAACGAAACATTTGCAGTTGGCGCATGCGTCTTAAATTTTGTCTTAATAATATTCGTTAAATATTGTCATAAAAAATCGGGTTGTACGTTTATTATAATGATGAATATCTATTACTTAGTTTTTAAAGAATTTATTTTTAATTTAATTGTGAGTGTTGAAAATTTCGACCAATTTTACGATTTAAAGAACCGTACCTAAGTTTTACTCTCTCCGGCTCATTCTAACATTATCGTGTAATTTTATTAATCGAAAACAATAAAACTGAATAATATGTTACTTTCATCATGTGAAAAACGAAAGTCTTGGAATGGTTTAAAATTATAATATTCTGAAGTGATTTTAGACATTTATGGTACTAACGTAAATTTGTTATTCCGTAATTAATTTATGAACTTTGGTTTTGAGAAATGTGTAGGTCCTTGGGCAATATCAAAAAAGTTCAACGAAAGTTAAATTTATTCGACCCAGAAAAACTTGAAGTTACTTTATAGCTGTAGAACCACGCCAGAGTTTATCGTAAATATAAATATTTTGCGTTGAAAGTGTTTAATTAACATATCGTCGCGTTAAGAGACAAGCTGAGAACTTTATCATTTGAAATTCTGAATGAACCTAAAAATAATAAAAAAAAATTACATTCGATGTCATTTATTTCAGTTAATTAACGAAAATTTAAACATTCAGTTCGTTACAAATTATTTATTTTTGTATGGAAAGGAAAAACTACCAAAAAATTTGGAATTTTAAAGTCACGTATTTACGGCGTAGATTATGCAATCTTCGCGACAACCGTTGAAAGTTGTTTCTAGTTGCGAAAACAGAAAACTGGTTTTTCTTCAAATTTTTGGGTAACGAAATTAAAATTTTTCCGATAAATAAACTATTTTCTTTCAAGATTTTGGTGAGTATGGAAAGATGAGCCGTGAGAAAACCAGCAAAGCTACTGGAAAGGTTAAAATTTACATGGAATTATAAGGTTTTTTTTTTCTCTTAGAATAAATTACGAAGAATAAGAGAAAAATTGAGTGAAATAAAATAATTATTTGTTTTTCAGAAATCTTCAGAGTGAATACTGAAGTAAACTATCTATCAAGGTTATCTATAATAAAACTATAGGGAAAAAGCTTGTCCAAGTATCACTGGAGAACTACGGAACAGATATTGATGCGGTTCTTCAGACTTCTTTTTGCTATCCCAAGGAAGGTTTAATGCCATTGTAGAAGTCAGAAACACCTCTGGATAAACGTTGTGAATTTTGACCTCTTCAATCCCTTTAAAAATTTTTGATACCTTTTCACACTATTGTACCCTTTATTTGAAGCATAGTGTATCAAAACGGTACAAAATAGAAGTATACTCATGGCTTGGTAAGATAAGTAGTTTAAAAATGAAAAAATAATATTTAACAAAGGTTTGACTTTGGGAATGTAATAGGGGTGGTTTAGTGAATAAAAAATAAAAACGTTCCACCTCTCAAAAAGTAGTACATAGGTGTTTTTTTGAAAATGGTCAAATTGTTTTCAATGAAGATAGTTAATTAAAAAAAATGTAACACAGTAACTTTTGGCATGCTGGTCTCAAATTCGTATAACTATAATGCATGTTTTTGCAGGAGGAAAATTGAATTCCATTCAGTAATTCCACAATCCAGAAGATCTTTACAAATTCATGTACCTAGATATTATAATTTTAATTTAATTTTTTTTCTTAAAGGAAGATAAGGAGATAGATGAAGGGACTAGGAGAAATGGAGGGTGGAAGGGAGAATAAAAAGGAGAGTCAATACGATTCACAGCGGTAAGACGAATGATGGGCAGAGGGAAAAAGGGAAAGGTGAGAAACAAGCTCAAATAACAGAGCTATTATTGAAATAGGATGAAAGTAGCTCAATGCTGTTATAAATATTTACTCCAGTTTTTTTAATTTTCGATATTTGGTAATGTTTTTGGTTTCATTTCTGTAGGTATTTTACAATAAATAAAGTTATGGAATAATACAAAAGTTGAAAATTTGATTTTCGGAAAATTATTGATCACTTATTCATTTACTTATGTCTAGTTCTGAAGCAATGTAGGCTCAAAATTCTGAAATTATATGAAAAAAGTTTTAGTAAAAGAGAAAGGGTATCAGAATGTTAGTTCCTACTTTCGGAGCCATTTTTGAAACAATATGAGTACAGCTGTACAGCTTGGAAATGTGGAAAGAATAATATCATTCATGACTCTGGTGCATTTCTATGATATTGGCATTTTGAAAAGAGTGTTATCATAAAATGGTCTGTGGTCGATCAAATTTTACTTATGGACAAATCATCAAGGCATATAGGACTGAATTAAAAAAAAAAAAATTGTGAAAAATGATTGTGTTGGAACAAAGAGAATAAAATGTTGGAAAAATTTTGTGTGTAGACTATTTTAAAGATAAATGAAAGAAAACTATCGTAGAAAATGAGAAATTATAACTGAATTTAATTGCTTAACTATACACTGTATGGAAAATTTTATAGGAAAAATATTCCCCTTTAAATTTTCTATCTATATGATTTCATAAAGAATAAATTCCAAAAAATTAATTTAATCCCATAAGTATACGTGCGTGTATTTTTCCTAAAAAATGCCAATAGTGTAAGGCTTAACAGGCAACACACATGGAAACATTTTTTTCGAAGTTGGCTACATAAGTATATAATATGTCTATGTTTAGTACTGGATAACCAGTAGTCCTACCAAACCAATTTTAACTAAAAGTGTCATCATTCTAAAGCCCTAAAATGGAGGTAGGTTTTCTGAGCATGCATAAGATAGTCTTTTTTCATCTGTTTTCATTCTTTTGGTCAAGTGACTTTAATGCTCTCTAAATACGTTGCTACGAATCCGGTGAAATTGAGTGAAACTTATGTCCATTTTAGGACTTTAGGTGTTATTGTTGGCACGGATTTGTGTGTTCACCTGGGTATCCAGAACTAAATGATTGAAGAAAGAAAAAGAACTCGACACAAAACTATTTCAATTCTATTCAATCACCTAAATTCTATGCACGTGCACCAACTATTAAGCAACAAAATATTTCGTTGTTTCCGCCAAAATGACAAATTCTACAGTGTTACTCAATAGGGTACCGGACATGACTCTCAGAATTACTTGAAATTAATGGGAGAGATAGTCTAAAGCCTGTGAATGAAGGTTCTGAAATTTTTTTTGAAAAATATGAAATAGAAAGGATGATATAATGTCAAAGTTGTGCTGCACCAAAAACGGTACCTCGATGCGCACCCTGTTGTTGTGATGTCATAGAATTGACGTTTTTGTATTTTACATTATCAGAGGTTGCTGGTTTCAATTTATCTCATTAATAATTTATTTTTAAGTAGGTTTTTGGTGAAAATTTACTGAACAAAATTGACTTTAAAAAATGACTTTGAAGCAAGGGTCGCCGCACATTTAATTTCAAGACCTAAGAAAACTTTTGGCATAGAAAGCTCAAAGTCTAAATTATCACTTAAGTAAATAAGATTCAATAAGTTTGGTTTTCTATCTGTATTTATTTTTTGTACCTCCCATTGAGGTAGAAGGTTGAAAATTGTTAGAGGGTGCTTGAGTATCACATCTAATTTTTTTTTTGAAATCCCAAAAATAAGAAAGAGGCAGCAGATATGGGCCAAAAATTCATTTTCTTGGAACTTTCAACATATATACACTGAAATTATCAAACTCAACACAAAGGTGGTCTAATATTGCTTGTTTGTGCCTTAAAAAAATATTTTTTGAGGTACTGAGTTTAAATTGGACCTTAAGTTTTTTAATTTGATCAATATTTTGACCCAAAGGGATTCAAAAAAGGGCCCAATTTTTTTTTTTTCATATTATTATGTAATACATTATTTGTAATGTTTCTTGAGGCACCAAGTTCAAATTTGACATTATTTTATTCATTTGACTCATTTTTGACCCCCAAGGCTCAAAATGAGGGGAAATTTTACTTTTCATATTTTGTAGAGTAATACATCATTGGTAATAGTTTTTTAGCTGCTGATTTTGAATTTGACGTAATTTCTTAATTTTACCCATTATGTGATCCCACAGGAGCTCTGAAAGGGGCTAATTTTGAATTTCCATATTATATTATGTGATATATTGTTGGTAATTTTTTTAGACTTGAAATTTTATTTTGACATGTATTTCTTCATTCAACTCCTTATAATGTGATCCAAAGTGGTTCAGATATAACTAGCTAATTTTGACTTTTCACATTTTATTGTGTGATACATTGTTTATAATGTTTTACAAGTTTCTGAGTACAAATACAAAAATCTTATTTTTCTTACATGTAAGCTGGGCAGGTGATTTTACTGAATTTTGTTGTTTCTTGTTGGTCTCAAAAAACATGGGCATCCAATACCTAATAAATCACTCAATAATAAGTGAAGATATAATTGCAATCCCTTTTTTGGGGCCACAGGAAGAAATAAAGTGGTTCAATCTAAAAATGGATTGTAAATATAATCTCAGTGCCTCAAGAAACATTATTTATGGTGTATCACTCAATAATATTGAAGAATTTTATTTGAACCCCCTGTTTAGGGTCACAGGGGGTTAATGAGGTGTTTGATTTAAAAATAGATTGTAAATCTAAACTCAGTGCCTTAAAAAGTATTATTAATGATGTATCACTCAATAATATCTAAGCATAGTATCTCAACCACCTGTTTGGTGTGACAGGGGGCTCAATAAGGGGTTTGATCAAAAAATGGATAGCAAATCTAAACTCAGTACCTCAAAAAATATTATTAATGATATATTACTCAATAATATCTAAGGATATTATCTCAACCCCCTGTTTGGGGTCACATGGGGTCAATGAGGGGTTTGATTAAAAAATGGATTGCAAGTCTAAACCCAGCACCTCAAAAAACATTATTAATGATATATCACTCAATAATATCCAGAATATTATCTTAACCCCCTGTTTGGGGTCACAAGGGGCCAAGGAGGGGTTTAATCTAAAAATGGATTATAAATGTAAACTCAGAGCCTCAAAAAACAATATTATCGATGTATCACTCAATAACATCCAAGAATATTATCTTAATTCCATTTCTTGGGCTACAAAGGGCTAGATGAAGGGTTAAATCTAAAAATGGGTGGCAAATATGAACTCAGCCCTCAAATTAAATAACTCCCCAGGCACTGCCAAAAATTTTTTCCAAGGCTGTGCTCTAATATAAAAACAAATAAGTAATAATTGGTTTTTGATTTTCTTAGTTTTTATTGTTTTTCAATGTTTTGAATTTGTCTATAAATAAGGGGGTGGGGGTGCAAGTGCACATCCTTTCATCTCCTCCTTCACAGTCACCATGAACTTTCTAAATTGATGAGCTTAACTAAACCAATGTACAAACACAGGAGAGTGAAGAATGAATGAATGAGAAACCTGTGAAAGGTAAAAAGTTTGCTGATGTGTCAATTCTATGACATCACACCCACTGCTCAAAAAATATCATAACGTTTTTTGACAACTCAACTTTACCATTCATTTTCTCCCATTCTATCCAACCAATTTTAATGCGGTTTTCACTGATATTTTTTATTTTTTTTTAAAGAATTTGAAAATATGTTTACTGAAAATCATGTCCGGTACCCTATTATGCCAGAAAAAATCTACGGCTGCTAAAAGCCAAAGCGCAGCAAAGCAGCATTTCAAGGCCTATATATCATATGCCTACAAACAAAATAAAAGCGATATACCTCATATAGAGTACACGTACCTAGACATGAAAATTCTATTTCACTCTTGTATTTATATGATGCTTATGCCCAATTCATAAATGGCGGCGGTTAGCTTCACTTTTCTCTTTGAGTTAGATTTCTATGATGAGGTATGATGAGGGTGTGAAGCAAGTGTTCGTTTACTTCAAATTTCATTCATCTATTTTTTTTGTTTGAAGTTTTTGAATTTTAAATTCTACGAAGATGTTACCATATAGAATTTTTCCATCCAAGTCAAAACTTTCGAATAAATACCAGCCGTAAACATGAAAAATCAGGAATTGTTTTTCCATATTGTTTAACGTAAGTGTGTCATTTTTCAGGAAAACCAATGCGAAGACAATTGTATTTCTCGGGGAAATTCCCTAAAGAAACACTGTATATCATACCGTAGCGAAATAATGTTTTATTTACGCATAAATTAATGATTTACTGACTTTTAGTAGAACAACATACCGCTTCCTGAATATTTCTTAACTCGTTTGCATGTTTTTGAAAAAAATAATTATTTTTTTTGTCTTTTTAATTAAAATTAGTGATCAGCAAATTAACTGGCCTTGGTTTTGATGTTTGCAAGACCAAGGCCGAAAGAAAAACCCTGAAAATATGCACAAATTGTAAAATGTTCGCAGTTTTGCTACTTAAAAATTTACAAAAATATGCGTTTATTTTTCCTTTTCTCCACATAATATGGGAGGACTTGGATGGTAAGTTCAATTATGTCGTCAGTAATGGCAAACATCTTATATAGGTAGGTAAGCAAGACCAAGATTAAAACCAAAACTTGACAATGCAAGACGAAAATTTGAGTGCTCAAAAGCAAAAGCGAAAGAAGCCCAAAAGCAAGACCAAGACTGACTGAGAAAAACCAAAACCAAGATGAAGACTGACAAGGTTTTAGGTATTGATCTTGATTTTTTGCTCTTCACTAAATCGAAGTATAGGCGGATGTAAAAAAGAACGATTTTGTCTATTACTTCAAATCGAAACAAAATAATGTCCATATTTAAATGTATTTCTGCACTTTAAATAGGACTTAATATTGCCAGTTTTCGTTAAACCAACCAGTAATTAGAAAATTAGCCATTTTTAAGTTCGAATTTTTGGGGGAAAAATTGTAGCCTAATTCTACTTTTACCACCCATTTTGTCAACGAAGCTAATGTAAAGACGCGAATACTATACCTAACTACCTAATATAAATGGAAAACCGAACGTAACAAATAAGAAAAATGTTGAACCACAATGCTGGAGACAGCGCAGTAGTTCGGGGCACAGGGGAAGAAAAAAGAAAGCATCCGTCACACGTTATTTGATAAATTATTGAGAGGAAATTGAAACAGTCTCGCTAGTGCGGTAATGGTTTAATACTTTCACAAATTGGCTTACGCATTATTATCCGAGTGACAAGTGCAGCGACGTAATTGTTAATTTTACCTACTAAGCGAATGCTAAGCTAAATTAAACTACAATTTTTTCTTCACTTCTTTCTTTCCTAATTAAGGAAAATGGGAAATGTTTCGTAAATTGTTGTCAGTTATTAGATTTTATAACTTCGAAGAACAATGAATACAATCAGATTTGGTGGGTATCACTTATATAGGTATATAGGCTTCATAATATAATTTTTCTCCCTTATACGATTTCCACCCTAATTCACGAAATTTAGGTAGATATTGACAAAAATATTAAACTTGTAATACATTATATTACTAGCTGCCCTTGGTGCCAGATTCGCTTGGCTCAACGACGGGAATAGGAGTGGGGGGCCATTTTATCTATAATTCCACTCTTTTTTCATTTTTATTTTTTTATAAATATAAAATTATAACGTATATGATCTTATGCAAATTCCAAACTGAAATTAAGGTATTTATTACAACGATGAGAATACTTTTTTCAGATTTATTCCGACATCATTCTCATTTGTCTTCAAATTTACAAAAAAATAAATTAAATTAGCTTCAGTATTAAATAATTTAAAATGAAACCAAATTAAAGTACGCATTATCACCTCTTTAACTTCAGCCAACAGGGAAATAGGGAATCTGGGTAATACTCTGACCCAGGGATGGTATTCTACGCGTAGAATTTGATATTCTACATTTGTGATGTAAAATATGTAGAATATGAAGAATATGTAGAACATGTAGTATATGTAGAAAATGAGTAGAATATAAACAAACTGATAACTCTTATCAATATTATCAGTGCTTTTTCACCTTATCAGCATTATTTTCTACATATTCTACATGAAATTGGGTATTTTTCTTTACATATTCTACATGTAGAATATGCGTGTAGATGTAGAATTCAATTCTATATTGCCATCTGCTCTTACCTCAATGATCACCCATTTGCAGCGCCATCTACTTCCACTTTTAATCCAGAATGATAAAAACTCCCCTACCAAAATAAGGGTGTTGTTATTTCTACCAGCTTGAGTGAGGAGTTGCTCGGATCTGTACTGAATATGAATGAGATTGCTTGTACTCCCTTGATGTTCCTTTATTTTTCGATGTTATCATTATAGTGAGGAAAAATATACAAAAATTTAGCAAAGCTGAAACTACAAAATAAAAATCCGCTTTTCATTTATTTTTTAATATTAATACTTTATAATATTCACAATGTTTTCGTACAAAGATTTCATTCTTGACTTGAAGAAAAATTGTATCAGTTTTGATGAAGATGATAAAAATATTAAATGTGTTATTGAAAGTAAAGAAAGGTTTGAAAAATTTTCTGAAAGAAGCTGGCATTTCATTTTCAATCCGTTCATCAAATACTAAAAGTACATCAATGAATTCTAAAAAGGTATCTTCTTATATACTCAATTAACTTCAGACCTGTCACACAAATCAAATAAGCTACGAGTTGGACAGGTACTTGGGCTATTTTAAATATGACGAAGTTTCTTTGGACACCACAAGCTAATATTGTTTTTATAAAATATTCAAATTAAATTCGATATTACATCAATAATCTACAAAATAAATTAGGGTACTTAATTTTTTGGTAAATGTAAATTGAAAAATGAAAAATTTCCACTCTCCAGTCTTCATTAACTTTAATGATAAAAAAATCTAATAACTGAGACTTGTATTTCTATACCACTTTGCATGATTCACTGAATCATTTGAAAACAAACGTCTCACCCAAGCTGGTAGAAATAACAACACCCCCAAAATAATACCAACTGTAGAGAAATTATTGGCCATCAAATTCTATCCAACAGTTTCTTTAATTAGGAGACGTTGTTCCCAGATAACTTTATGGCTCCTCATTGGTTGTGCGCATGCGCCTGAACTTGTCTTCTTTCCATATAGTTTGTTATAAAAAGTCAACTAATTAACATTAATTCGTTGACGAATCAAGGGTGTTAAATGCACACGAATTAATGCCATTAAACCCATATAAATTCCCTTTGATTCATTTCTTTAGAAAACATTAATTCTTCGATAAATCGAAGGGAATTCATCGACAAATCAGTCATTGAATTACACACAAATGGAAAGGAATCGAATAGAATTCAACGACGAATTCTGTTCAATTTGTTAACGAATTAATATCCATAAACACACACAGATTAAAGGGGATTTGAGTGTATTTAACGGCCTTAATTCGTCGGATTCGATCCATTTCAATTTGTGTGTAATTCAATGACTGATTTGTCGATGAATTCCCTTCGATTTATTGGCGAATTAATGTTCTTAAAGAAATGAATCAATGGGAATTTATATGCGTTTAATGGCATTAATTTGTGGGCATTTAACGCCCTTAATTCATGGATGTTTTATAACAAACTATATGAAAGAAGACAAGTTCAGGCGCATGCACACAACCAACGAGGAGCCATAAAGTTACCTGCGAACAACGTCTCCTCTTTAATTTGAAAAGAAATATCAAACTCAAACTGTAGTAAGTATTATAGAGAAAGAAAGAGAGAGAAAACGATGAAGTTAGTAAAAGGGGTGACTGAAATAGCGATATTTTTTCCATTTCTCTTTTGTTCTATCATTTTTTAATCCTTCAGCCCACGACAGTTGAAACAATGAAAATAATAAAAAATATACATATTTTACAGTACTGCTCAAGTTATTATGAATGGATCACAATAATAGGTGGCCTATTTTATCGGTAAGAAGATGAGCTTGGTGATGATAGAAGAATAAAACAAATTGGTTCAGTGATTTTAAAGATTACCCATTATACCCATAAATACGGAACACTTCTATATAGAAGTATAGATAAATTTTTTTAACTTGCTTGAAAATTAAAATTCAGTTTAAATTGAAAAGTTACGTTACTTCCCACAAATTTTAAGTATTACAATGTTTTTTTTGATTTTTTTCGTGCAAAATTTAGTACCTACATTTTCGTCAATCATAATTATTTCAATACCTAATTTTTTTTCAGCAATTGATAACATCAAAAAAATTTCAATCCTAGATAAAAATATAGGGACTATCCTCATTTTCCAATTTTTATTGCACCAATATTATATTCAGTCAATGTTCGTCCCTATTATTTAAAACACTGAATATTTTGACCCACAGAGAACTTATCTTGGATTGGTAGTTTACCATGTTATATTGATTACCTACAGGTACGTAAAGTTCACACCTGTTCTGTTTTATGTTTCGATTGACAAACGGCACAAAAAATACAAAAGAAAGGCAATTTCTCGAAGAGAACTGCGAACGATAATTCAGTTCTTCGCGTGAAAAGACCATAAATTGAACGAAAAAGTGGATAAATAAAATGAATTTTCTTTTGCATTGGTATAGTAGTGTTGGGGAGTAAACCGGTTTCCTGAAACTTTATTCATAATATCGGCTCGTTACGATGAAATATAACGCAGGAAAGAATGTCAAAAATGATGAAATTGTCTGCTTTCTTCCGAGCATACAAGGTCATTTCTTTTGTAAACCAGTCTCCATCAAAAGTGCATCGATACCCATACTTATATGAAATAATTTGGAGTATTTTCTTCTCACGTTTTTGCCTGTAGACTATTATTCGGTTACGCGAATGTAGGTTCCGCAATTTATTATTGTGAAAATCTTGATTTTGTTTTTATCAATTCAAATTTTTAATTTATATTAATAATTTTGAGTAAATAAAATTATATCGACTTAATTATTGTAAACTGGGTAAAATGAAATAGTGTTGTATCATATACTTTCCTTAAAACATAAAAATATATTTCATTGTTTGAGCTACTTACCAATTTTTGTAGTTTTTCGATTTCACAGAACAAAAATAGCACTAAAACCTCGAAAGTAGGACTGAGAACCAACTTTTAAAAGGAGATTAGCCTATTCTGCGCAGACGTTACGTTTAATTACCTACATTTATATGTTCAGGTTCTGGACTAATGTTGTAATTGAACTCCCTTCATGTTTGAGAAAGGCATTAAAAAATAGGTAAGTTACCCAAGACCAAAATAAGCACTCTACTCCGTGCTGAAAAGTGCTGTCTAACTGTTGTATTTGATTTCGAATGTTGACTAGTTCTATTCAAAAGAAGGCAATCTCCCGGACGCTTGGTTTTCTTAGGGGGCGGGTTGGTTTAGCTTAAGTTAGGGGTAGATATGCGATCAGTTTAACTTTTATTCACCAAAACTTATTGTTTGTTTAAATCACGAGCAGCTTCACCTATCACTGTTCCGAGCAGTTTTTTAAATATAATATTACGAAGGTTTGCACAAAAACACAAAGGTTAGAATCACAGCAAATGTTGCAAGGAAAAAAGTTCTGTAGGTCTGTGAGTGAATGCTGCATAGCAGTGGCGGTTTCTAGATGGTATATTAATAATTTGAGGAAACTTTTTCATCGAATTTTCTTCCACTTGACCGCTTTGACTGCAATTTGTATCAAACCTTTCTCATTGAAAAGCTGTTGGCTATAGCAAAGACTAGGTAAATTGAATTTCAAAATGTACCTAACAGATTCTTAAATGAATCGATATTTTCCCCAGAAATTCGGAAATTGGCTTACATAATTGCGAATAAGTATAGACGAATTTTTGTTTTTGGTGCCAAAATTTTCCTTGAGTTATGAAACAAAAAACGTACGTACCCACACTCTCGGGTCGTTCCGTAATACCAAGATTAATAAATAGATTTTCATTATAAAAAAAACATTCTTAAAAGTTTTTAAATAACAATTTAATTTAAACTAAAACCTCACGTGACAAGTGAATCCGATATTTTTTCAGAACTACTATCCTTAAATCACTTAAACTTTTATTTTCTTTCAAATTTTCATAATCCACAACCAAGAGAAAGGTAAACTATGTAGCTAAATATATAAACGTAATACAGTACTCATTAATTTGTCTTATACATACATTCAAGAGTTTGGGAATAGGTAATACCGAAAATTTTTAAGCATAACTTCGATAAAACAAAACAAAATCATAAAAATGTTGAATTACAAATGTATTGGTCAGAAATGTTAAGTGACCTCGTTTTAATACGCTTCAATTTCCATTGGAACTTTGACATCGATTATATTTGAATATTCGAAAGTTGATAAAACATGAAGTCACATATTCTGTGAAATTTTCGTGTTTAAGTTTTGTAGGCAAAAAGGTACGTAGTCTCGTTAAAAATAACTTTTTACTTAACAAATGAGGGCGGATTAATATAGTATTATTGATTTTCAGTGGTATGAAAGACAACGATTACCAAGTACATAAAACTTTTCATATTTTTTTCTCAAAAAAAAAAAAAAAAAAAAAAATGAAAAAAAAAAGAAAAAAAGAAAAAAGAAGGTTCTTGATCGACTCGTTTTATATTAAGAAATGAAAAACTGATAAAAGGTTAATTTGTATTTCTTACTTACCTCAGATCGAATTATCCTCTATAGACAAGCAAATCTTCTTTCACCACAGTTACACTGTGGGTACGTTGATAGTAATCGTAATAATATTTTATGAGCCAACAAAACTGCAATTATAGTAGTCTGCTTTGTGAGCTTCCTCTACTCCCCTCCCATCGTAACGTATATAAATTATTGTTCAAAAACTGGTTTTTTTGATAAAATTATGATTCATCCAAATTCGTTAGCGTAAATGAGACATTATGGAAATGGGGTGCTCGTCAGCTCATACAACTGTTAAACCAAAGGAGAAA
This sequence comes from Ericerus pela, assembly GCA_011428145.1. Classification (NCBI taxonomy): domain Eukaryota; kingdom Metazoa; phylum Arthropoda; class Insecta; order Hemiptera; family Coccidae; genus Ericerus; species Ericerus pela. The sequence continues at coordinate 182,645 of WOFM01000527.1, read as the reverse complement.
AACTTTGGCGCAGCAAGCTTCTTTAGAAAAAGTAGGTTTTCGAAAGAAAGAATTATGAATTTTTATGGTCACATTAATTGTCTGTAAGTTTATATGCGTTAATGGTATGTTATGATTGTATGAAATGTGTCTGACAAAATATTAGACAATGTGAAATACAAAAGCATTTCTTCTTGAAAAAATGAAAGATAAATTAAGAAGATAAAGTATGGTACATCAACATATAATTTAAAATAAAACAAATGATATATAATAAAGTTCTGAAATAAAACAAAAAGGAAACATGCGAGCATATGTGGTTTATTTTTGTAGACAGAAAAGTTCATGTAAATTAGAAAAAGGTGGGAAAAAAAGCTTTACCGGAAGCGCCGTCCGGTCGATTCACACCAAAATTGTTAGCATACTACGATAAATTATAATGAATATTTATTTCGAATTTCGTACATACGGTTCCAAAATTTTGCATTTTATGACCAATATAAAAACAAAAAAAGCGGTACCGGAAGTACCATCTGGCCGATCCGCAACAAAATCAATAGGTCTGATCCTTGACTTGTTACAAAATGTTCATATAAAGAAAATTGCAACCTGTACCGTGGAAACAAGAAATTAACTTACATCTCTAATATACATATATGTATATATTTTTTTTTTATAGAAACCTACTTAAAAATATTTTTTCTTAATTTCGAAATTTACACAGTTCGAAACCATTAAAAACATAAATTGACTCGAGGGAAATACCTTCAGGTCAATTTACACGAAAATTGGTAGAATGTCACAACCAATTATAATGAATATTTATTTAAAATTAAGCGTTGGGAGGGAAGAAAAAATTAACCCCTATTTATTGCAAATTATTTACGTAGGCTATCCATGGGTATGTAACAAAACTGCCAATAATATTTACACTATTGTTTGTTCTTTTTTTATCTCAATTTTTTCGTTTAATCTTAGTCTTGCAAGACCAAGTCCAACTTAGTGTATCATTAAATTATTGAAGACCTTTCCCAGAATTTGACCCCAAAGTATTTTACCCTTGAAGTCCTGAACGAGTAATTTTCGCGGACCAAAATATAGTAGAAATATTAATATTTTGTGTATTTTAAGATAAAAAAAAATTTCATCCGAAATCATTATAATGCTAAATTAATTTAACTATAGGTACATATGAGTAGGTATAATATGTACGACCAAATGTAATCAATGCAAATGTATACAGTCTAACAAATTAGCAGTTTTTGAAAGAAAGTTTTGCAGAAATTTTAGAAATGGATGAGAATAGATAGGTGTTGGAAAATACTTTTCCTGGTAATATTTTGCACCTAAAATTTTTCACTAAAACTTGGAAAAAACATTAAAAAAACACGTAATAAATATTTTTTGAAAATATTTTTGATCCCATCGGCGTAATTCCAACATTTTGATTGGAGGGGTAAACATCGAATAGGGTTCATAAGGAGATACTGTTTTATTTTCACAAAATATTAGATGAATTAATGTTGCTTATTAGATTTGTGCCTTCAGTCAAATCTTACAACACAAAAAAATAAATAAACATCAATTATATAGAGTTAGGGGTAATTGTGGTAATTTGACACGATCTACCAATCTTAAAAACTACTAGCGCTCCACGCTCGTAATTTTTACTGAATATGTATCGATATGTATGATGATTATCGACCAACAAAAGATCGATACTACTTGCATTCTATTATCAGTAAAAAAAAAAAAAAAAACTGTTTTGGTAGGACTAAAGTAAAAATTCTTTCACAATGATTTTTTGATCTGTCACTTGAAATTTATAAGAAAGTAAGTGAAATATTATATCAAATGAATGCTATTTAAAAGACAAATCGAATGGTATATCAAGTTTAATGAAATAATTTTTTTTTGGATCACTTACATCAGCTTGAATTGAGAATGTGCTCCCGTTGTAAAATGTCACATAGTTCCTGGTGTAAAATGTCACATAGCTTCTGTTGTAAAATGTCACATCATAAATATCAAATTAATTTATTTACTATCAGAAATCTTCAACTAGGTTTGTTTTTAAAATGACATCAACACCTCAAGAAAAGAAAAGGGGACGTCAGAGAAAGACAGACAGAGGCCTTTAAACCTCTCAAACGATAAATGATGCAGTAGATGCAGTTTTGAAAAATAATTTCAGTATTTGCCAAACTGCCATAACTTATGGTCTGCGTAATAAAACTTTGAGCTGGTGAGTAATGCTCAAACTTTTCAGGCCTTGAAGAAGAAGACGTGCATTGAGCAGAAAATGACTTTTGTGTTGTCCAGTTTTTATGGATGAAAAAAAAAAACAATTAAAACACTACATTGGAATAATTTTGGAATGTGATTTACATAACAGCGCCTATGAAATGAAATTTTTGCGAAAGACAACTGGGAAAAACAAATTTACCTACCCTATAGTTGACGATGTAGTCTGGATTCAAAGAGAGTCAATCTTGAAGAAAGTGAAAGCATACAATTTAGAAACAAGTTCTCGACAAAATACTGCTTATGCATTTTTTGATCTAGTTGGTATGTTTCCGAATATGTATTATGAATAATAATTTCAAAATCATTCATTAAAATGCATAAAAATAATTTTTTTCAGATTTTTTTATATTATGTGACAATATACAACAGGGGTGTGACTTTTTACAATGCTATGTTGTAAAAAGTCACACAAATTTCAAAATTTTCAATTGGAAATATCTGTAACGTATATTTTCATCTATTTTTAGAAATGATGAACATATTTGTCCACACATTTTCGAACACCAAAAACGTAGATATTTATCAACAATAATCATCCTATAACTCTTTGTAAACAACCACTAAATTACCCGTAGTCTATTTTACAAATATAGATATACCTTCTGTATATTCATGACCTAGTTGTGCCTGCCCCTCGAGTACTTGACGAGTCAGCACAACCCTATAATAACAACACCCTACCTCACTTTACCGATCCAACACGTACGTTTTCATACCCTGAACGAGTATATAATCCCTCGATTCAGTGGAAAAAGAGACAGTTCCTCGACAGCTACTTCTAAGTACCTGGAACCTCTCTAGTATAAGTCTCTGGTGAACAGATAGTCTTGCTTGGTAAATTGTGATTGTATATATATAAGTATTAACGTATGTTTATGTACTGTGATGTACGAATTATTATTTTATTAAATGTGTAATCTCATTCGTTTGTTTTAAAATATTATTGAGTCTCTAACAAATGTTAAGGTCCACGATAGTTTGTGGATAATAACTTGAATTCATTTTAGAAGTATTACTACTTTTAAAGTACGTGATATTTCATGTATGGTGTAACACTGAAAGTGGTTCTAACTAGGTACTTTACCACCTCTTTTGGCCGTTACATTATTGGCGCCCAACTGGTCTGCTATTGCGAATCGAACTCTCGCTCTAGTACCTATTTCCTGGAGTTGCTGATCAAAGTTGCTGTTTCAATTCCTCTGATCCGAAGTACTTTGCTCTAACCTTGAAACTCTAGTTAAGTACTCAATGAGAAATGCATAAGGCATGCTCTTGAGGAAAGGAAGTAAAGGCTACTTGCAAGTGGAAAAAGATCAGAAGTGAAAAGAAAATCCGAACTTCAAAACCAACAAAGGATATTTATTATACAAAAATAAGAAAAGCAGGTGTATATACAAAAAGGGTCGGAAGGTGAAGAAGACATCGGTAATGGAAACGGCAACGGATCAATCAACCTCCTGTTCAAACCAAAGGAAAAAGCAAAGTAACAATTAATATTAGTTATAATTCACGTCCCTCCTTTAAATATAAGACTTGTTAAATAATTATACGTCGCAAAAAATTTATTTTTATGAATGAAACTTGGGAAAATTTATCCGAACCCAATACTACTAAACAAATTTAACCTGGCTTATCGAAGCTAAAAATTCTGAACTAATTAACGTATGTCAAAATTTAAATATCGAAGTTGACAAAAAATATTTTTCTCGTATAAAAACCCAAGAGGATATCCTATTAAAAATCAAATCTAGTAAAGAAATCCAAAAATTATTAACTCCTGAAAATATAAAAATAATTTTGCAAACAACAAGAAAACCTCGTGAACAAATCCCCGAATTAGAAAATCCTATAATAAGAAAATACTTTAACCCCCTCACTACTTCAACTCCACTTTTGGAAAATTTGGATAACCCCACTCCACTTCCAAGAGTTAGGTCAGCAATTAACCTTGCCAATATTACTGAATGCTTAGAAAAATCCGATGAAGATTTTCTCAGCCCAGAAATAGAAACTAGAATTCTAGAAAATCCTTACATTCCCTTAGAAAATAAAATGTCAGGAAAGGCTGCAGTAAATATCAGACCTTCCCTATATGGGCACACCCCAACTGAAGATATCGTGTCATTTTTAATTGGATTTGAAAATGAAGCAGAATCATTCAATTGGGATGCCAACATGAAATTCAAAAAAATAAGAATTGCATTTTCTGGCCTCGCTAAACAAATGTTTGAAGACAGAATTCAAGCAAACCCCGAATGTAACAATTGGCAGAATACTAAACAAAAAATTCTGAAAGTCTTTACTAGAACCATACCCCAATTACGTGAAATACTGTACGAAAGGAATTATAATGGCGAAGCTGATTTCCCTGCATACATTATGTTCCTGAAAAGAATTTTAAAACAAATTGAACCAGATATCCCTGAAGAAAAAATAATCAAAAAAATAATGCCAAACCTTCCCAAAAAAGAAAGAGTATTTTTAATAAAAAAGGAACCGAAAACAATTCAAGTACTCGATAAGGCCTTCTCTAAATACTTAAGAGTTTTAAGACAAAGTATTTGGACATTCAGACCCCCTCTTACGGAAAAAAATCGATCAACTTGAAGAAACTATTGAAGAACTAAAAGCTGGAAAAACAGAAAAGAAAACTGAAAAAAATGTAAATTTAGTATCATCTGATCCAGTCTGGAAAGCTGAGATGGAAAAAATGAGCGCTGCAATAGCGAACATTTTGAAATCCCAGGAATCCAGAAAAAATAAAAACCCCCAAAATAAAAATAACAATAATGAACAAAATAATTACTTTAGGTGTTCAGGCGGTACGGGGATTCGAACCCGTACCGGCCAAACACCTAAAAACCTCCCTCGCTCACCGTCACAAAAGGCAGCACCGTACTCACTCGGCCACGGTGCCGGGTGATGGTGAACGAGGGAGTGAGTATTGTTATGTGCCGACGTATAGTGCGGCGGCCGCCACACCACTCCCCCCCCCAGTATAGCGGAGCGTAATACGAATTCCCATACGGAGGCGCCGAGGTAGGAGCGTACACCGGAACGTGGTGATGCCCCCCCGTACATCACCGCTCCGTGGCATACGTCCACCAGCGCCGTCACGCAGAGAACCGGCGGTGTGACGCACCACAGTACAGTCGGTAGTTCGCCTAGTGTCCGAGAGATGGCGTGAATATTCCATCTCCCGGATCACGTCGAGGTCACCACTTTAGGTGTTCAGGCGGTACGGGGATTCGAACCCGTACCGGCCAAACACCTAAAAACCTCCCTCGCTCACCGTCACAAAAGGCAGCACCGTACTCACTCGGCCACGGTGCCGGGTGACGGTGAAGGAGGGAGTGAGTATTGTTATGTGCCGACGTATAGTGCGGCGGCCGCCACAATTACAATCAAAATCAAAACTAAAACCAAAATCAAAACCAAAATCAAAATAGGAATAATAATAATAATAATAATAATAATAATAATAATGGTAATTGGAACCAGAACCAAAACTGGAACCAAAACAACCAAAATAGAAATTGGAATAATAATCAAAACTTTAACCCTAATTATAAAGATAGAAACTTTAATCCAAATTTTCGTAGAAACAATTTTCCTAGAAATAATAATGGATACTACTCTAACAGAATCCCAAACTGGAACCAGTTTGGCCTTCCAAATTGGAACTCAAACTGGAATAACACTCCAGCATGGTCTGGTATCTCATTTAATACTCCCCAAAATCCCCCTTATGTGGCTGCAAATACTCAAATGATTGCCCCGCCAGCACCATTGATGGCAGCCCCACAACAAAAAAATTACCTCCAAACATCAAACCCCCAGGCCTGCCAAAATAATTGCTCAAAAAACTAAGTGTCCCCCTTACAGGTGATCTGTCAGCTGTAAGGGATGTCTTGAACAAAGAATCGAAACAGGTTAACAATGTTAGTGAGGAGAAATTTCAAAATAAAGGGTACTGCAGAACCAAATGTAAATTTCACCTCCCTCTTGCCATTTGTGGTAAACAGATACTTAGCCTAGTCAATCTAGGTTCAGAACAGACACTAATTGATGAAAAAGTTTTAAAGAAAGTCAATTTTACTGAACCAATTCTACCAACTAAAATAAGATTTCGTGGTGCGGATAGCCAACCTCTTGAGGTCATAGGAGTAACCAATGTGATTTTTTTTATTGATCATTGCATTTACCCACATCCCACCTTCGTTGTTCGAAATTTGGTAGAACCGGTCATATTGGGTTACGACTTTTTGTCAACCCATAAAGCCAAAATGGACTTCTCTAAAAACAAATTCACTTTACCGTGTGGTGATGAATAGTGATATTTTGACATGCCCGAATGTCACAATTATCCTATTGAAAAGGAAAATAAGTTAGGTTATGTTAAGCCCTTTAAATATTATCCCCCCCAAACTTTTAAAATTGAGGCAAACTCAGTGCTAATTTTAGCAACTTTGCCTGAGCACCTGGAGTTTCTGTGTGAAACATCCAAGGAAGAAAAACACAATTTCTTTGTAATCGTATCAGAAGACACGATAGCGGCTGTAAATCATAATAACAGACCTCACGTGATCTATAAAGGCGAATACTTAGGAAAATTTGAATTAGGTAGCGCAGTAGAAATTAATTCCTGCCAAATAGAAAAAATAACAGAAACTACTATTTTCAAGGATAATCGAGGAAACCCTATCCCAATTAACCCAAAGCTTTCGCTTGAACAAAAAATAAAAATGTATGAAACAATTAATGAATTTAATAATATTTTTACGGGAAAAACAGACGAAGTCTCTGTCTGTAAAGTACCCGAACAAGTTGTCCGAGTAGACGACAAAACTCCACTGTGGTGTAGAAATTTTAAATTCTCACACGCAGAACATGAGGCCCTACATAAACTGGTCAATGACATAGTAAAAGCAGGTGTCCTAAAAAAACAAAAATCAAAATTTGAATCTCCTATATTTGTAAAAAAGAAACCAGATGGAGTTTACAGAGTATTAGTAGACTACCGAAGAATGAACCAAAGAATTATTATGGATAATAATCGTGTTCCTACGATTGACGTTATTTGGCCTTATTTAAGAAATAAAAAATGGTTTACAACAATTGATCTAAACAGTGGATATTTACAGATTCCTCTCAAGGAAGAATCCAAACAATACACTGGAATAAATGTGGATGGAATTGGATACGTATTCAATTCTACCCCAATAGGCCTAAGCATGTCTCCGTCCATTTTTCAAACCATCATGGATGACATATTCCATGATATATTTTGGAAAAACATGGTATGTTACCTGGACAATATTTGCATTTTTGGAGAAACTTTTGAAGAATGTCTCGAAAATACAAGAGAAGTGCTAAAAAGATTAAATGAAGTAAATTTAAAAATAAAAACAAAAAAATGTCAATTTGCAATGAACGAAATTGAAATCTTAGGACATATTGTCCGATATAACGAATTACGCCCACTAAATAAAAACATCGAGGCTATAAAAAATTTAAACCCTCCAAATACGTTAAAACAATTACGATCATTTTTAGGATCGATAAACTATCACAGAAAATTAATCCCCAACCTAGCTGAAATTACTGCCTCTCTTACGGATTTATTAAGAGGAACCGATAGCAAATCAAATGCCAAAATTAAATTAAATCAAGAACATCTTGAAATATTCGAAAAATTGAAAGAAATAATGATTTCCTAACCTGTATTAGCAATTTATGATCCAAAATTGGAAACTTGTGTAGAAGTTGATGCTTTGAAAATCGCATTAGGTGCAGTGTTGCTGTAAACTAATCCCGTTACGAAGCATAAATATCCAGTTGGATACTTCTCAGAAAGAGTCCAACCTGCCCAGTCAAAATTATGTTCTTTTGACTTGGAAATGCTGGCAATTACAAACGCATTAGCCCATTTCCGTGGATACTTACTAGCTTTACGCTTTGTAGTATACATGGATCATAAGCCTCTGATTTATCATCAGAAATTCAATACCCCAAGCCCAAGATTAACCAGATTAATCTCAAAATTAAACGAATATAGTTTTCAAATTAAACATATCACCGGAAAAAATAATTGTATGGCTGATATGTTGTCTCGTCCTCATGATGAACCGGACATAATTACATTTGAAAAAGGTGAATTTTTAGTAGATAAAAAATATGCTCTCCAAGATGAAGAGAAAAATGTGAATACTCTATGTAGAATTCACGACAACTTTGCCCCATTAAACCCTGTATTTTACCAAAATCAAAATACGTGGTACTACCCAAGTACTACGTCCCAAAATTACTATTACCTCCTTCCCTTGTATCAACTTTCCCATATTATCCTGTGGTACAAACCACAACCCCACAGAATGAATTTAATCATTCCCAAATTTGCCCAAATCAAACTACAAATGTAGTCACCAGATCTGCTTGTAAAAGAGAGTCAAATCTCGACAACCAGATCGAAATAACCCTTCCTGAAACTCCCGACTCCCCGCAAATTTCAAATCCCGATATTACATCACTTTCCCAAACAGAAGACCAAACTTCTGAACCCCTCCAAAAAATCGAATTACCTGAAAATTTAAAAACAATGCAGGGTACGATACAATTATATTTTCTCGATGAAAATAAGGTTTTAAAGAAATTACCTAACCCAACCTCATCATATGATGAAGCGGTTACTGTAATCCCTGAAAAACTAATTCCGGTAGTTCTAAAAAAACTACATGACAATCCGTTGTATGGAGGTCATTTCGGAATTAAGAAAACAAAAAATAAAATAAAAAACCAGTTTTTCTTTAAAAACATGGTACAAAAAATAACAGAATATGTATTGTCATGTCATGAGTGTCAAATGGCACAAAATTCCCCGAAAGAGGCTGGCTACCTCAAACATATAGAAATCGAAAATCCTAAACCATTTTCACATTTAGAAATTGATTTCATAGAGAAATTTAATACTGAGTATGAACACTTGTACGTGCTTGTCGGTGTCGACAAAAGCACAAACTTTTGTACCATACATCCAACAAAAAACCCAAATGCTCAATGCGTAATTGAGTATTTGAAATTTATTTGTTACACGTATGGCACACCAGGGAAAATTTCTTGCGATAACGGAGGTCATTTTCCCAACAAATCCGTTTGCAAATTCTGTGAAGAGAATAATATCAAAATTACTTACTCCTCTTTTTATTCCCCCCAATCACAAGGACTCGTTGAAAAAATCAACGGTACCATTAAAAAATCACTCTCGAAATACGATCACTCAAATGAAAAAGAATGGATTGAGACCATCAATAAAATTATCTTTGCGTACAATATAAGTCCAATTGAACACTTAAATAATAAATCCCCGTTTTATCTACTTCATGGATTTAATCCCGAAGTACACCTACCAAAAATACCGGAGAACCATAAAAATAATACAACTCGCGAAGAGGAAATCGAAACTCTTCTTCAAACGAGAGAAAAAACGCCGAGCTTAGCAAAGAAAGCATCAGAAAAAAACGCAAAACATTATAACGCACACCACAAGATGATTGACTTCAAGCCCAACGACCTTGTTTTGCTGCGTCAATTGAAAAACGTAGCAAAAAATAGAATGAAATTCACTGGACCTCATAAAATTGTTAGAAAGGTCACGGATCTAAATTATATAATCCGCATCAAAACAGACGATAAAACTGCTTACGACGAAACAGTTCACGTACGACGATTAATACCATATAAATCTCGTAATACCGACGAAAAAAATAATGAAACAAAGTCTGACAAAAATAATGAAAAATCGGAAACCCCCATCCCAACTCAAATCATACCTAAACCAAGGGGTTGCCCTTGGAAAAAACAAGAGTAGATGTGTGTAAAGTATATTACCTGCATCTCTGTGTTTTTTCATTCATAATTTTTTTCTCTCTCCTTTTCTTCTCTTCTCTCGTTTCTCTTCTTCCTTCTCCTTACCCACCCTATTATCTCTCATTCCTTCTGAATAAAATTAATTTTAAATAAATAAAACTTCAGGTCTTAATACAATACAAAAAAGTTTAAAAAAATAAATAAATAAATAAATAAAAAAATTTAAAAATAAAAATATTAAAAAATTGGAAAAACTCACCAATTGCCCAGGTATCCGCATAGCCCTCTAGAAACTCGGCAAGGTGCTCCCCACTGGTAGTACTGCTACTGTCGGTCGACATCGGAGATGGGGGTTGTCGTTTGAAGCCCCTTCCTCTCCCGAACTTGAAACTACCATGGAAACACTGTCCTCAACTGAGGGAGTGTCCCATAGGAACGAGTAAACAGTAGGATCGGTCAGCAACCATTCTCCCCAGAGTGACATGGCATGGTTACCCTCAGTGTCATCATAATGACGAACCAGGTGAAAGCCAACAATGGAAACAGAGACATCCAGCCGTGGTTTATAGTGCTGGTTTAAAAACTGAGAAAAATTGACCCCGCCTGGACCAATGAGGAAACGGTGAGGTATGTCCTGTTGACGTGGACGTACTCGACTGTGACTGCCTTGTTTGTCTGCTGCAATACACAAAGCAGACCAACCAACCGCCCAGAGAGCACCCCCAGGCTGACCATTCCCCGCGTGTCTAAATTTCCACGAAACTTGAGCTTTAACCCCTAGTATCCAAACTCGACCATCATGGCACGAGGATAAAATACTCGAAGGGCAAAGAGCATCCGTTTTGTGAACTCTTCGCACGTCGGACAACAAACAAACCTCACTGAATGGCTCCAGTAGCTGATGTTCTCCTTGATAGCCTCTTCTGGCACTCGATGGGGTTTGAACTCATTAAGGAACACTCCTCTGTTCGCCTCGCCTGACACGCGATAAAAAAGGGAAAACAATCTATGCAAAGAATAAAAAAGCCACGACTCACAAGGACAGTCCTGGAAGGGATGAATCTTCGTGAGAATCTGGCAACCGATAAACCAGGTCTCATTTGCATCTACATTCCCATGAGAGACAAACATTCTGTCATTCATGTAAGTGATAGGCATGTTGTTTTTGTAAATTAAGAAATGAAATGTAAAAGGAAAAAGTGTAAACTACGCGAACTAGTCCCGAAGAAAGAAAAAACACAACCCGCACTTCACTGAACTAAGTACAATGAAAATGGAATAGAACTCGAAGAAAAAAAAATACGAAAAATAATAATAATAAGTAATACGAAAAAAAATACATAAAAAAGAAAAATCGGAAAATAAGTAGTAAGACGAACTCAGACAATTGCAAAACTCAAACTGATCGGTCAAACTTACTAAAATTTAAACTAAACGTATGACTGAAATTCATAGTTTCGAACATCTGCAAAAAAAGATATTCTCTCCTCACCTCAGCATTCCTGTGTCCTAATAAAACCCCTAAAATATCATAATTAATCGTAAATAATTCGGACGTTGCATTCTTTCTGTTTCAGAAAATGTATACGAATCTACTTTTCTATTTCGCAATAATTATTTCTTCGATTACTATTGCGCAAAGAACATTGTCTGACCCATATAGGATTACGACGGCGTCAACTGGCGCTTATTTTCAAGAAATAAGCAATATTTTTGTATATTCAAAATCTGCCCCAATAATTCATTCTATTAAGCTAGATTTGCATGAATCAGCAGATAGGCTATTAGCTACAAATTTTAAACACCGGTTGTGCAATGAAACAACCTGGAAAAATTGCAAATATGCAGAAATGGCAAATTGTCTAAAAAATGCAATAAAAAACCTTAAAGAACAAAATACCGCCATGATTCAAGACTTCTATTCAACATCATCCTCTATTCGAAGCAAACAAAGCGTATTTACCCCGATTAGATCCTTCTTCGGAGATGAGCTACGCTTTTGCTGTCGAGTGCTAAACTTTAGAGATGGACGAAATTTCTTGGCTAATGAAATCTTGTTGAAAGAAGAATATGATATTATAAAAAATCAACTGTTGACCGAACATGCAGCGTTAGTAAATACATCCACTAATCTGCATAGTTTTATCGATCATACAAATAATTTTATGACAAATTCTTTTATGGAAAATTCCCTAGAAGAACATGAACTTCTAATCTCTCTAAACTATATACAAGGATTTTATGATAACTACCTTATAAACACGTTAAGATTATCAAACATCCTAACGTCATGTAAGTCCCATATGATCCCCTCTTCAATCATTTCAAAAGAAATATTAGGAAGACATACTAAAACTTGTGGAAATTACGAAAAACCTAGACCTTGATCTAGCCATTCCCATTAAGGATATTCAAAACTACTATCATGCTGAACTTGTAAATTGCAATTTCTTTAAAAATACTTTAGAATTAGAAATCAAAATTCCCCTAAAACAATTAGATTCTAAATACGAAATTTACGACTTCATTCCACTCACATTCAAGAGTCATTCTAATGAATTGTGCAGCTGGGATCAAGAACCATCTCTGATTATTCACGAAATCAGAATATACTCCGTACGTTATATTAGTGGAACTAACCTCCATTACGGTAATTCGGATAAACCATTGTGCTTCCTCCCGTCTAATAGAGGAAGTGATAAATTGTCTTCTTGCGCAAAGAATCTTTTCTTTCAAGATTTAAATCAAAATTTATTACAATCCTGCTCGTTTAAATGTAATCCTAATAATAACCAAACATTAGTGCATCCTATTGGACACACCAAATTTGCTATCGTAAACTTCAATTCCATCGTAGCAACTAATTCTATTACGAAAAAATCCGAAAAATTAAAAATCAATAATAACTCTTCCGGAACCTTTATTCTGGATGTACCTTGTCATATCTAAATCAAAAACATTGACAAAAACAATAAAAATACAGTAATTATCCCAATAGAAATCCCCTGTCTCTCTGAATCATTGGAAGAGACTATTAAAATTGAAAATCATTTACCACTCCTGTGGACATATTTTACCGACTCCACAGAACCTTTTGACCTTGCCATAGACCTGGCAACGACAAAGGTCTACAACCACAAATGGAAAAATTTTGTTCCCCACACTGTTCCTGTTAACGACTTGGAGAACAAAATTAAATCCATTGAACTACAAATACCTGACCAAAACTTTAATGATTATCTAACCTTTGTCAATGGGATATTCGTATTGTGGTTAATTACAATCTCGTTTATTTTAATTTTTATTATTGTATATTTAAATTTAACCTCCCATCGAAACTGTGCTAACTTAACAAAAAGCACAGCATTGTAAAAAATTACGCAAAATAATACGATATATTAAGTACTTATATATACCTAAGAAAAAATTTGTTACTCATAATCAATATTTGTAAAATATTTTATTCTAAGTATATATACTCTCATTATATGACATAATTTTAATCATGCATAGTTAATAAGAAATTTGTACTTGTTGGATAGACTTTGGAAAATTTTTTTTTCCTGATTTTTTTTTGTTCGCCCCGGAGAATTGTGCAACGTATATTTTCGTCTATTTTTAGAAATGACGAACATATTTGTCCACACATTTTCAAACACCAAAAACGTAGATATTTATCAACAATAATCATCCTATAACTCTTTGTAAACAACCACTAAATTACCAGTAGTTGATTTTACAAATATAGATATACCTTCTGTATATTCATGACCTGATTGTGCCTGCCCCTCGAGTACTCGACGAGTCAGCACAACCCTATAATAACAACACCCTACCTCACTTTACCTATCTGACACGTACATTTTCATACCCTGAACGAGTATATAATCCCTCGATTCAGTGGAAAAAGAGACAGTTCCTCGACAGCTACTTCTAAGTACCTGGAACCTCTCTAGTATAAGTCTCTGGTGAACAGATAGTCTTGCTTGGTAAATTGTGATTGTATATATATAAGTATTAACGTATGTTTATGTACTGTGATGTACGAATTATTATTTTATTAAATGTGTAATCTCACTCGTTTGTTTTAAAATATTATTGAGTCTCTAACAAATATTAAGGTCCATGTGGATAATAACTTGAATTCATTTTAGAAGTATTACTACTTTTAAAGTACGTGATATTTCGTGTATGGTGTAACACTGAAAGTGGTTCTAACTAGGTACTTTACCACCTCTTTTGGCCGTTAAAATATCTTGGCTTCCAAATAATTTTAACCAACATACTTAAAGATATTTTGTGTGTCTTTTACAGCTTTACCAAATGGTATATAGAGTGATCCATTTTCATAAAATGTATGGAATATACAATAAAAAAACTTTTTTTGTGACAAATTACAACAGTTGCCCCTATTTGGGTGTGTCTCCTATAGTAACATGCTAAAAGTTTCGCCGTCTTGGCCTTTTGAAATTTTGAGGGAGGAGTTGTTTGTCCCTAAAAATTCAGTTCTTCACTTTTTTTTCTTCAGATTTTCAAATTTGTGATGAAAATAGCTCAGTAAAAAATTGTTGAAAATAAAATTTCCAAGAAAGCATATATTTCGCATTTTTATTTTTTATCCGATGCCTCCTTTCTCCTCCAAAGAGTCTGAAATACAACAATTCTTCAGTGAATATGTGCCATAGCATTTAACTGAGCTATTGCCATCATAAAATTGAAATTTGCAAGAACAATGGGATGAATGGAATTTTTGCGGATAAACACCCCCTCCCAAAAATTACAAGAGGCCAAAAGAGTGCAACTTTTAGTATGTTTCTGGAAGAGCCCCACTTAACAACCCTATATAGTAGAAGTTTGTGTATTAATTTTGTTTCTCTTAGATTGATACTCATTTGACTGGATTAAATGGATTTCTTGTTCTTTTTTTCCGGTTCAGTTTTATTCATATCCTCATTTTAAATGCCTCAGTTTCTTCACAACGAAACAACTAGAAACACCACTATCCAATTTAACAGATTTCAAGAAAATTACCAACTATTAATTACCAATTCAATCTGTGTACGTATATGTATGTAGAGCCTAGGTTTGAGTTTTTGATATTTTTTTTGTTTGTTCTAAAATAACATCTCACGCAAGACATCAGTTTTGATGAAATTTTTATTTTAAATGAAAAAGGATGATCTCATGGTGGTTCCATATTATTGTTTTTAGAATCAATGAGATACTTTTTGATTTATCTTTGAAAGACTATCTGTTTTAAAACGACATTTCCCCTAACGCAGTAAATGGAACGAAAAAAACTCTTGCGCAACAAGCTTCTCAAGAAAAAGTAGATTTTCTTTGTTTAAAAATTACCTCTATCACCAACATTTTTCTAATAAAGTAATATACAGAATATTTATATTTTTTGCAAAAAATTACCAATACCAAACAAATGCGATTAAATGTACAGATTCAGTACCATGTTTTCAAAATATTTTATGAATGATTTTTTAATTTTTGTGTTAAAAATCATTATTATTTTTGAAGTGAAACTTCCTTGCTCTGGGTAGTAAACTAAAAACGGTCATGCAACAAATCTCATAAAACAAAATAAACTAAAAATGGTAATTCAATGAAGCAAATGAAACAAAAATATTTCTGCCGCGCATCAACCGCGATAAGTGTGTATGTTCCAAAAGTGTCAAATTTTGTAATGGATGCCATTTGAAAAGTAGAGGACCGATTTCGCTCAAATTCAATACAAAACCAGTACCTAATAGTCTTCAACTACAATAACAATTTCAAACCAAAATCTTTTGATTTACGGGAATTATCGTGATGACAACATGGTGGATTTGCAACACTTTGAAAATACCTTTCTCTGAAACTAGCGTATGAATTAAAACAATTTTAACACGAATGTGTAGCCCATGAAAGTTTCTAACACTACCCCAAGTTTCATTGCCATAGGTCAAACAGCGGAGGCCCCACAGGCTCATAAAAAATTCCAAAATAAGCGAAAAGTGGAAATATATATATATATATTGTTGACAGAATAATTTGAGTGACCTACATATTCATGATCTACAACTCATGATCGGTGCTTTTTCATAGGTCTCGTCCCCAGGTCCCAGCACTTCAATGAATACAATAGTTGTATTTTCCTTTGAAAAATAGGTACACTAAAACGTTACCACTGACCCTCCTTTTGAAAGGTAGGCTCGTTCAACTCTTATTTGATTCATTTTCCTCTTAGAAAACGTACTTATTACGCTTGGTGCGGTATTAGCCCCCAAGGTTGGAGATGGGTACATTTTTTGTTTCATGACTTCAGTAAAATTTTGGCACTAATGACTCAAATTCATATACATTATATAAAGATATAATCGATTTCTTATTCCCAGGGTACTGGTAGTAATTTTTGTCCGATAATCACGAAATTTGGTACAGACATTTATATTAAGTCAAGGACCAGACCTATTGATTTTGGCGCCGATTGGCCGGATGGTACTTCCAGTACCGCTATTTTTGTTTTTATATTAGTCGTAAAATGCGGAATTTCAGAACCACATTATACGAAATTTGAAATAAATATTCATTATAATTTATTGTAGCATGCTATCAATTTTTGGTGCGGATCAACCGGCGAAACTTCCGGTAAAGCTTTTTTTTCATTTTTGTTTTTCTAATTTGCATCAACTTTTTACAAAAATTAATCACATGTTTATGTTTTAATTTTTTTTATTTTATAACTTTATTAAATTTCTTTGGTTTTATTTTAAATTATATGATTATATGTACTTCCCATACTTTTTCATTATAATTAATATTTCATTTTTTCAAGAAATAATGTTTTTAAATTTCACATTGTCTAATATTTTTTCAGCTGCTAACACATTTCATACAATCATAACATACCATTAACGCATATAAACTTACAGATAATTTATGTTACCATCAAAATTCATAATTCTTTTTCTCGAAAACCTACTTTTTCTAGCGAGGCTTGTTAGGATAGAGTTTTTTAAATGTATATGAATTTTTCTGCATTTTAATATTTATGCAATACCAATAATGAAAAATTATGCTTCCAACTAAATATTCATTCTTCAAAATGCAAATTTCAGTTTAACAAGTTTTCACTTCCATTGTGTGTCTCAATACACACTCATTTCTAATTGAAAAATTATTCCAAGTTTTAACCAGCACGATTTTAAGAAATAATCTGATGGTTCTCTTTCCTATAGGGACAAAAACTGAAAATTATATTTAAAAAAAAAAAAAAAAAAAAAAACCAAAAAACAATTATATGTGAAAAAAATTTCATATACATTGCAAAATGAAGTACAGCTAGTACAGTTGTCTATCTGCTAGTTACGAAGATATAAGCGAAGATTTTATTGTCCGTGTTCAAATCTAATGTACAGAACTGGGTGGGAGTAGGAGAAAATTGACCTTTTTTGCTGAGATCGGATTGTTTTGAGTTAAAACGAGTGTTTTTCTTGATGAAGCCTAGAAAATTAATTTTTCAGGACCATTATGATAAGGGTAAAAGAGGAAAAATAACAATAAATAGCTAATAAGCTGGGAACAAATTGACCCATCAAAACCAAAATTGGTAGGTCTGGTCCTTGTATAAAAGATCCTACTGTTTGTGTAAAATTTCGTGACTATTGAAAGAGAATTGTAACATTTATTGTGATTATATGAAAAATTACCACCTCCAACAGCTCCAGAGAATGAACCATAATATCAAAAGAAACCAAATTTAGAAACACGTTAGATATACTTCAAATTAATTACCTGTATTAAATTTTGTTTCTATAGTTTGAAAATTACTCCTTTTAGAGCCATTAATCTGCCATAAATGCAACAAAATCGCTCCTACCAGACGTACTGTAAAGCCTATCCGCACTAAAATTGATAGTTATTGTCTTCGATCTAACGTTTTCATATTGGTCACAAAATGGGGAATTTTGGAACAATATGACTGTATGAAATTTGATACAAATATTTATTATAATTTATATTGTAGCATGCCACCAATTTTGGTGTGAATCGACCGGACGGTATTTCTGGAAAAGCTTTTTTTTCCTTTTTCTATAATTTGCACGAACGTTTCTTTTTACGAAAATTATCCACATGTCGTGTTTTATTTTATTTTGTCTTATAACTTTAGGTATTCATTTTCATTTGATTTTATTTGAAACTATATGATTATTTACCATACGTTAACATCTTAATTAGTTAATTTTTCATTCCAAGAAATAATACTTTTAAATTTCACATTGTCTAATAATTCGTTAGTGGCTAACAAATTTCGTTCAATCATAACAAACCATATTTACGCATATGAACTTACAAACAATTAATGTGATTATCAAAATTCGTTAATCATTTTTTCTCGAAAACCTACTTTTTCAAACGCGACTTGTTTGCCCGAGTATTCGGACACAGGGGTTGGAGTAGGTACGTTTTTCGTTTTATAATCTTCTGAGTGTTTTGGCATTATTTTTGAAAATTAATTTTTTTTTAAATATGTACCCCCTTTTCGTTGAGTCTATTTTCAGGCGTAATTTTGATCAGATGGTTTCAAAATTTGAAACACATAATCGTTCACCTAAGGAAGAAACCTATTGTTTTTGGTCCAGATTGGGCGCATAGTCCGTCCAGTAGGTAAGTTTATATGTATTTCCTATTGAACAGCATACAATTCAATCGATTGGTCTGAAATTTGATATATGTATATGCTTTAGATTGAATACAATAACTATCAATTTTGGTGCGGATAGGCCTTACAGTACGTCTGGTAGGAGCGATTTTGTTGCATTTATGTCAGATTAATGGTTCTAAAGGGAGTAATTTTCAAACTATAGTAACAAAATTTGGTACAAGTATTTATTTAAAGTATATCTAACTTGCTTCCAAATTTGGTTCCTATTCATATTATAATTCATTCTCTGAAGCTGTTGGAGCTGGTAATTTTTAATACTGTTTCAATAAAAGTTCCAATTCTCTTTCAACAGTCACGAAATTTGACACAAACAGTAACTCCTATACAAAGACCAGACCTACCAATTTTGGTTTTGATGAGTCAATTTGTTCCCAGCTTATTAGCTATTCATTGTTATTTTTCATCTTTTACCTTTCGAATAATGGTCTTGAAAAATTAATTTTCTAGGCTTTATGAAGAGAAACACTCGTTTTAACCTAAAAACAACTTGATCTCAGCATTCGCAGTTCTTGTCACTGCAGGAAAGAGAACCATCGAATTATTTTCTAAACTCGAGCTAATTAATTCTTGAAATAATTTTCCATTTCACAAAAAAATTATGATTTTTTACACAAAAATGAAAAATTTTTTGCAAAAAATATAAATATTTTATATATGACTTTATTAGAAGTATGTTCGTGATAGAGGTGATTTTTAAACAGAAAATCTACTTTTACTTGGGAACCTTGTTGCGCAATAGTTTGTTTTTTTTAAAACTTGTTTCCATAATGTCTGACTGCGTAATTGGACGACGAAATTATTATTTTGAATTTTGGTTATCAAAGGAAAACGTCTCATATTTTACTTTCTCAATGATCGACTAACTCTAAAAATTGAATTCACGCATATAAGGTACCTACGCTATGCGTATGATACGAAAAAGTCAACTTGTGTAATCGCGCGAAAATTCCATACAGACCTATGAAATTCGTTAATTACAAGGTATTCAACGACGATTTGCTTTCAAGTGTCAAAAGTGGGGTCGAAATGACGTCCGTTGTCCGTTCGAAATCATTAATCTTCAAATGAATCAACAAATTATACCCACGGCAGTACGATACGTATAGGTACTTATACAACAATTTAACTGTATATAGTGGCAACTCTATTGTTTGTGATAAAATTAAGATCAAGAGCGTTTCTACAGCGTAGCCTATACACTGCCAATTGTTTTTTTGTTTTTTTTTTTCGTAGTTTACATAAGGCGACGCTTATAGCCATTTCATTCGTTGGTAAATAATATTTTATCTTAACCGTAAATCAATAAAGGATAGTATACACTACATTGGACGTATAGTATGTAGAGGTATGACAGCATTAAGAGTGAAAAAATGTTACATAACATACGTGGTGGTATACCTATATCTTTCAGTGTAAACATTAAGAAACTATATCGTAAAGTATATATGTATGGTACCTTTTAGTAAAAGGATGTGCGAATAACCGGATACGGTCATTGGTGTAGACTATAGTAGGTATTTACATTGTATTGGCTAACGAATGCACTCGACGTAAAAGTCTTCATAACAGAATACGATGCAAGTGGGTCTCTGTGATTTAAATGATGACGTTTTTAGAACAAGGGAATCGATTAACAACACAAATATTATATTTAGAATCATTAGTTACGGGTGAAACAAAATGTACCCATATTTTCTCTTTACTATTTCTCCTTCTCACAACGATAAATATTTAAATGGGTATTCCCAGCTGAAGCATCTAAAAAGTGAAAAGCGGATTTTCCAAGTTTTTCGGCTTAGTGTAAGTCTCCATTTCCGATGACTATGAAATACGAAAATGTATTACAACTTTGTAAATGAAACGAAAAGTCTTTCAGTTCGATATTAACATCCATTCAAGGGCGTAAGCAGATTTATAATTCGGGGGAAAGCCAAAAAAATTCTGACCCAGTACCGTTCATCGGAATATTATTTTTCTCTCTCCTTTTCTTTCATTTTTTCCGTTTTTTCGACCGATGAAGGGATACCATATGCGCAAGTATCCCTTCCTGTCTCTTTGCGAACGCCCATGCCTCCGTTGTTAGGCAGTCTGCATTGGTAACCCTTCACCTCTTTTAGAAACGGGAGGAGTAGAGAATTATCACTCGAATATAGGGGGTGGTTCATTTATTACGCACACCCACTTTTCTTCTTTTTTTCTGAAGATGTGAAAAAAGTCATCCGAGGTGATGGTCGCAATGTTTACATATATTTTGAATTTATCATTAGAAATTATTTGCAACTAATCCAAATAAGTAGGTAAGTATCAAAAACTGGAACTGACTCCGTTCTTTTTTATGAGAACCTCCTTTTCAAGTTATTTTGCATTTTTTCGTTCTCTTATTTTCAAACATCTAAGAACGATTGACAAATTATAAGAACAGTAGTTTCAAGTAAATTTTTTCTTATTTCCAGCAGCACTAATTCCAGCTTTTTAGCTTAAACAGCGACTAAGGAATCATTCAGTGAAAGAAAAGTGATTCCTGGATTTCAAACAAAATTTTTTCCCATCAATTTGCGTTTTTTTCATTCCTTTATTTTCAAATAGTTAAAGATGATTAAAAAATTAAATGAAAAGTAAATTCAGGTAAATTTTTTCCCTTTTCAAAGGTATTATTTCCAGCTCTTTAGCTCAAATATCGACTGAGGAATCATTGAGAGAAAGATGAGAAGTTTCTAGATTTTTCAAAAAACAGCAAATCTCCCATTAATTTGAGTTTTTTTCATTTGTTTGTAAATAGCTGAAGAAATTTTGTAAATCTTATCCACTTTCAACCATTACAAATTCCAGCTCTCTAACTTAACTAGAGGTTGAGGATTCATTTGAGACGTTTTTTTTGAAAATTTCAATGTTGTGTTTGATTGGAGTGGCAACTTGACAAATAGTTTTTCACAAAATAACATTAATAATAATAATAATATCAAAATGCTTATATTTTCAAATATTTTACACCCTATAGCTTAGGATTAGGATGCGCAACAATGTGTAAAGACTTTGCATACTCTTGTGTATGATTGGGATACACAAGAGGTTGTAAAAGTGTCATCTACTTCACAGTATGTAACAAAAATTCGTTCTTTTACATTCGCTATACCTGTATGTAAAACTTGTTCTTTTGTGCATATGTTGCAAAAAAGTAATTTTATATAATACATGATCAGAAAGACAATGTTTACTCTGATATTTTACAAGTGAAAAGTAGCTCGTATCATTGATGATTATAATCTCGACATAAAGTGAATGCACCTCCATGTAAAAACGTGAAACATCTTTTTACATGGAAGCATGTTCAGTTTACATTAATGCAAAGGCTACATTTTCTAAATAAAACGTTAAATCTGCCACAAATAGGAGTTTGATATTCTGTTCCATTGTTTATAATTTTTAAAGATGACTAATTATTATGATAGAATTTTAACATTTTGTTGCTTTCTATTCATTAGTTATATAAAATATCTTCCTCAACAAGATTCAGAAGTAAGTTTACATGACTCTGGAATTGTTCACTCGCTGCGCTCATTTTGTAAACTCCCTCACATGTAACTGCTTACTTTTGAACCTTGGTGTGTAATATACTGTTCTTTTTTTTTTTCATATGAGGCAACACTCGAAAAACGCGAGCAGCTTTCATACATAGGAAGGTTATAAAACTTCAGAGTATTTTTATTCTTTGTTTTACGAGATTTCTGTGTTTCATCCAGTGGAATATGGAACTCCCATACTTCACTCCGCCAAATGTAAAGTGATTCTTTTGCATGACAATAACAAACCCTTACAATGCTGGTTTCATACATTGATTCCTCGTAGGAAACAGAGAAAAAGTAGAAATCTGAAAGGGCAAGTTTGTGGAATATTGAGCTAAATTTTTTTCGTTAAATAATCATTTTCTTTATAGGAAAAAAAAAAAAAGAAACTGATAATAATTTATGATCTCATTCCAGTAATATTGATTTGTTTCCCGTATGTAAGCCAAACTTTTTTTGGGAGGATAAAAAACAAAAAGTAAAATTATTATTGAATTCTAGAAAAATTAATTGTTTCATTTATCTCAAATTCTTTGGGGGACTTTTTTTAATGAATTGTTTTGCGGGAGAGGGTATGGTGAAAAAAACTGTGAGTGATATGCGTGCAACGTAGGTAACTGTTACTCATGTGATCTGCAACATTCACCTTTGGCTCATCAGAGGTGCTGAGAAGCCATATTCTTGAGGACTAAGTCCTCAAAAAGATTTTTTGGGGGAATTTAGAAATCACAATCCAATACCAAAAATACCCCCAAAAATCACGATACGTTAATCCATCGCAGAAATTATCCCCCAAAATCACCAGGCACCCTGATGATGGTCTTTGGTGGTATTGTACCAACAAAATTTTTTGCCAAAGCTACAGGTCACGAGTGTTGTCATAATACGTAAAGACCATAACAATAATTATAACATGCCATATGCACAACACGCTAGCATGCATGGCCATGCAGATGCAGTAATTTTTTTTCCCCTGTTACATACACAATGGTTGACCGGTATACCGCTGGCTTATCGCTTTGCAACTGAAATTTTGTAAAATGTAAATACAACATATTATCTATATTTGTGTTTGGTAATACCTACTTAATTTTAAGTTTCAACAATGCCGAGTGGAAAATTGTTCAAACATATTTTATACAGTTTTCGAGTCTATTGAAGAAAAGTGCTCTACTTTTGATATACCAACGATGGCAGCGAAAAGAAAATGTATGAGAAGAAGATTTCACGATGAAATGGGTATAGATACTGACACACATTTCAACAATTTTCTGGATTTGAAAGTTAATGTTTAGTTTGTTGTAACTGATCATCTTTTGGAAGCTTTGAGGGAATGATTCTCTGAGAATACGTTGGAATTTTTAAACGAAGCTAATCTTTTAACACACCAAAAATTGGTAGAAAACAAAAAAGTTGAGCCGAATGACATCGATAACTTGTTTCTACAATTTGGATCCTATTCAGGTTTCAAAAGAAGCAAATAAATTTTAAAAAATCTATCCAATTTTATAGAAAAATGTAGACATGTCAGATCTTCTCCCTGTCACTGTAAAGAAAAAGAAAACACAGCTTGAAGAAAAGAAAGAGTATGAGGATGAGAAGGAGGACAAGGAAGAGGAGGAGGAAGATTTCAAACCATGGATCGCCAGAGGATTTGGAAAACCATTTTGCCTCATTTCTCAGTTTTCAATGTATTCATCTTTGAGAGCTTTAATCAAAATATTAATTACTTTACCAACAACAAGCTGCACTGCAGAATGTGTATTTAGTAAACATAAAATCATTTTGCGCAGTGTCATTTTGGATCCTTGTTTGAGTGTGATGTTGATTCTTGCTATCGAATCAGAAGTTTTAGAAAGTATTGGTAATGAAAAAATTATTGATTGTTTTGCTAATACTTCTATGTTACTAACAAAATGTTGATTTATAAATAAATTTCACTTGTTGATTTAAAAATTTATTTATAATGATTTAGGGACCAGGGACAGAAGTAAAGAGAGGTAGAAAGAAGGATTTTTATAGTTATTGAGAGCCGCAAAAAAATTAGGAGGGGTGCGTAAATAGGGGCAAGGTGTCCAAGAAAATTGGGCGGTAAGTCCTCAAAAGCTTTGGGGATGTTGGCACCTCTGCGGCTCATGTAGAAAATTTCACACTCGTATTAAAATTGTGTACTTTTTGCACTTGTATCACCAATACAATACATAATTGTTGTAGTTCCTCATATTTTGTACTCATATTGAGCCATATTCCTTGTGAACTGCCTAGAGTTTATGATATGATATTTAATTAAAGTTAAATATTTTGGGTTATCTTCCATAGGTTTTATTCACATAACTTCGTTGTATTTTTCTAAAATTTACAATTGCAGTTTATTGAATAATTTTGCATCTACAAAGAATAATTTTTTGTACGTCCAAATCCAATTTTGAATAATGTGTTGGACTACGAAACATTCCAGTTGGAGTAAATCATCAGTTTATACTAAGACCTATTCAAGCATTTCTTACAATCAAATAATAATAAATCTTCAATCAATATTCATGATTTTATCTCATTAATTAATAACAGATTTTTTTTTCTTTTGATGTTTGCGTAAAAAATTTCATTATAAGCTTTTATATTTTACTCACTACTGCGATTTTAAAATATACCAATACTGCAGCCAACCTTCCGCAACAAAATAATGTTTATTTCACTTGAAATTAAAGCCAAAAATAAATAAATAAAAGCTTATTTTAAAAATTCGTTTTTAACCTAAACTTATTTTTACTTACTGCCTCGTTTTTTTTTTTTTTTTTTTACTGGTAGCTAAATTATTGGTTTTAATGTCATAGAATTCTACTTCAGTTGTTGGAAACTATATTGTTGAAGCAACTTTTGGGTGATAGTAAATGTTATAATAACGTAAGGAGAAGTGTGAAATATATGTTACGTTATTACAGGCGCAGTGTCATCTCAGTTGTTTTTCTCATTCATAGGTCTAATTAAACATTTGAAATGCTTGTAGCTATAGTTATTTCATAAAGTAACTATTTTGTTAAAAAGTATAAAAAAAAAAAATGTTTTAGGTACACTTTCCCTAAAACGTGTCGTTATTTCATGTAGTATCAAGATATCTATTTCGTGAATTAACTGGATCATACGTTTTAATTGTAACATAGGTGTATAATATTATATCTTATATACATAAGTACTCTATATTGATATATTTCAAATGAGAAAGACGTGATGTCATATAAGTTAATGGACCAGGGGGAAATAAAAAGGTCGATATTCACCATATTCAATAAAGAATGCATCCAAAACTGTTTTATTATGCAGAGATTACACCCACATTTTTAGCTTTATGTAGCATAGTGAAATGTGATTGTCTCTAAGACATCACGTCTTTTTTATTTGGAATCTGTACTATATCTTCTATTTTATAAAATGATGGAGGTTTTTCTTTGTAACAGCATCACGCCACTCCTATCAAATGGATTCGGACCAAATTTTGGCTCTGTATAGATGTCTACCCCTAGAAGTCTTTTACATTTTACTGCAAAATCGTCCCTCTAAAAGCTGTAATTAACTTTAAAGTTTTGACAATTTCACATATGACGTGATATGATGTCTATTATATAATATGATGGGAGGGTTTTTCTTCTGTAACAGCATTTGGTTTTGAAAGCTCACCCCCGAATGCTGTAATTAGCAGCTAAGCTCGGAAGTTTTACTGATGTCAAATATGACAGAATTAAGTGATTACTTTGAAAAGTTTCATGTATGCTTTAAAAAGATTTGTTTTCCGGATATTTTGAAAGTTTGGTTTTAAAATCTTCACCTTGAAAGGTGTAATTAAGTTCAAAAGTTTCAATGAGGTAACATATGAAAAAATGATTGTATTATCTTGGAAAGTTTTTCAAAGCTTTTAATTTTTTTTTTTTTTGGATATTTTGGGAGGTTTAATTTTGAAAACTTCATCTATAGCAGGCAATAATCAATCTCCAAAGTTTTGATGTCACATATGATAGAATCAAGGTAAATATAACTGTAAAAAGATTTATCTATAGAGGTCTTTTGGGAAGTTCGATTTTAAAAGCTCACCCTGAAAGCTGTATTTAATCTCAAAAGTTCAGTGGATGTCACATAATTATGAAGGAATCAATGTTTCACTTTGAAAAGTTTCATTTTTTGTTTGAAATTATTTGATTGGTATATTATGGAGTTACAAGTTAAAATACAAAATTGTTCTTGTACCAGTTTAGATGCTGAAATAAGTTTAGGTTAAAAACGAATTTCTAAAAGATAAGATTTTATTATTTTTTTTAGATTTAGTTACTTGCGAAATAAACATTGTTTTGTTGCTGAAGGTTGGCAGCAACACGCAGTAGTGAGTAGAATAAAAGCTTATAAAAAAAGTAATTTTGTAGATATGTTATGGTTGTATCTTGTATTATTTATACCCCAAATTTTTCAATACCTAATTTAGGAGCTGAAAAAACTTGGTTTGATGAAAGTACCGTACCATTATATACACCTCTCAACGTTGAAAGTATGATTTTATTGATTTATATTTTAGTATTAAACCATCTTCTATTAATAATTCTGTATATAAAAATGAAATTGAAAAATTTGTATGGGGCAGTTTCTGAACTAAATTCAGTGATATTGGTCCTTAATTGTGGGTGTGGTCTGTGTGGTTTTTGGTTACAAAAAGTCTGAAAAAAATTATGGCATATGTGTACCTATTTCCAAATAAATGTCAATGACTTTTATAAAATTAATTTTTTCAGCCATGTGTTGTTAATCAGAATGTTTCATACTTCAGTCAGACATTATTGGAATTGATGTAAGTTTCCTACATCTTATGGACATAATATTAATAATTTACTTAGGTATAATGTGAAAGATATTTGGCAGAATAACTGCACTGTAGGCCTGTCTTTAAAAAATGGCTAATCTGTTTATGTTTACAAACATTATATTCATAGGAGTGATGTTACCATAAAGAAAACAAAATATGAAACAAGACTGTTTATAGAACAGAGCTACAAAGTTGCGGATTTACTGCTTGTAGAGCACAAAAGCCACTTCTGTAAGCTGCCACATGAACAGTTTTATAGATATATTTGGCTGCGGGTATATTTGAATCTGGAAACCATTATTTTCTTCACCACTGTAATGAACGTAAAAGCGACTGAAATTATTAACGGTAAATTATTTTGTAAATTCTATGCGCATGCACCAACTATAATGTTTCATTTTTATCGAAATAATGAATTGATCAGTGTTACCAGCTTGGCAGAGGCCGAAGCACGCAAAGTGGCATTTCAGAGCTTGTGATATCAATAATCGTATCAATGCACCTAATTAACTGATTATTCTGACATTCCCGACATACATATTTATGCAAGTTTGTGTGCAGGCCCGTGGTGCCAACATGGGCAATGTGGCATTGATGGTGCCAGCTTGACTGTTTGCCTGTGCTAGCAAAATTCAAAAATTTAATTTTTTTCCCCATAATATATTTTAGTGGAAAAAATAAATTTGAAATATCCGTTTGAAAAACAAAAACAAAAAAAAATAGATTTTAGTAACTGAAGTTCAAGATTTCCAAATTGATTTAGAATAGTTGAAAAAAATTTAATTTTTTCACCAGTGTAGAAGTGAGTTTTTTCTCAAATGTTTTTTGTTTATTTCTTCACTGAAAAAAATTTCATTTCTTCACTATAGTGTAGAAATTAAGTTTTTTCTTAACAAAATTTTTTTTTCATTTCTTTACGCACCATTTGCACGTACACAAGTGGTACAATATCAGCATAAAAAGGGGCTGTTTTACACAGTGATCCCCATAAACATAATATTTCACCTCTTTCTAATTATTTAGTTATTGGATAAAATTCTGTTAATTAAAGGCATCGACATATTTAACCGAATAAATAATACCCTCTGTTTGGTTAATTAGTAGAAAAATATTATTTTACTCAACTAGTTAACAAAATGAGTGATTATCACAAGTGGCTAACTAGTTGAGTACGATATTTTTTTCAAGAATCCACCAATAAAAGGTTATTATTTATATTTTAGATATAGTTACATATTATCGAGAAGTGAACTTGGTTATTGGTGTAAGCATCATCATGTGAAATGGCCCTTTTTCATTGTGATATTTTGCACGTGTAACCGGTACTGTGAAGAAATAAACAACAAACAGCTCATTTCTACACCGTTTCTATACTTGGTGAAGAAATGAAAACAATTTTCGATGTTCCAAATTGCTTTGGAAATCTCATATTTTGCTAATCAAAATCGATTTAATAATAACCTCTTTTTGGTGCATGAGATGAGAAAAATATCTTACTCAACTATAGCCTTTCATAATATTCGACTGTTGCAATTACTGCAGTATGCAACTACGCAACTCATCGACCATCACTCGTTTTGCTGACTGGTTGAGTAAAATAATAGGGATTTCATGATAGTTATGCCCTCTTGAAATTTGGTCCGCTGCGCTAAGGGCCTATCTGTGTGAATTATTGCTCCAGTAATATTATACAAATACATTTATGAATTCGAATTTTCGATGTTAAAAGTTTCATTGGGTCATGAACCAAAAAACGTAACGATACCCATTCCTAGGTCATTTCATGAGCTCAAAATTAACATGTAGATTTTCATCGAAAACTTATATAGAAAGTGGTTAATGTATATCTCTATTCTCTCAATGCATAAGAATAAGAAACATGCGTCAGAGACTCATCACACTTGGAGAATCTACCCTTTTCCTATTATTAGGTCAATCGAAAATAATTCTCTCCTCGAATAAATATGCATTCATCTATCGAGTTAAATAAAACTGAGAAAAATCATTTAAATTGTTCGTTCCAATGTGAAAGAGGGAACCCACTTTGTGAAAAAAGTGATCAACCAATAAACAGTAACAAAAATAGTGATTTAATCAAAGAAAACTAATTTTTTTTAAATCAACTTTGCTGATTATTTTTATTTTTCTTCATTCCCTTTTTCCCATAATACAAAAATACTTCACTGAATAAAATTAGAACACGTCGCAGACAAACTAAAGACGTAACAATGTATTACCTACTAGTTAATGCCACGTTGTCGGCATATTTGTGACCATGCATTCAATTATAAACAATTTTGTTCGGTTGAAAAAATGAAACACGAAATACCAAATTAGTACAGAACAAATGAAATTTATTCTATACAATAGACCTTAATCAATACGTAAACGTCAAGTGTTTTTGTGTTGCAAATAGTTAAAGGTTTTCGAAAAATTATTTACCAACCAGTAGCCTATAATATAGTACGTATAATGAAAATGTCAGTTCTTTTGTTAGATTTTTTTTGATTTTACTCATTCGTTTATTGTATGTGAAAGAATTTTGAACGAGAAAACAGTAAGTACCTATGAAATGAATTTAATATGTATAAGCTGATTTTCACGTAGTGAGAACCTGCTGAAAAGTTGTCTAATACATAATATCCGATAAAAATTATCTGAATATTTGCATCTATTGTTTTAAAAACGAAAGTTATCCGATAATTCTAATTTTAAAAGCATGAGTGTTCCGCGTATATGGGCAGAAAATGTGTGGTGTATGCCTAAAAGAATTCGCACAGTGAGTTTTGCTTCATAACTGAGCTAATGATGGAGAGGAGTATACTCTAAAATTCGAAATGCTGTTAAAGTGATCGACATGCATTTTGAATTGCGTAGAAAATTAAGGTGTGACAATGTGTCATACTGGCATCAGTTTATATAACATATAATATTATGAAAATAGAAAGGTATACGAATTCACAAGCTCTGGGTACACTTAGCCTATGCATACCTCCTCTGTATCTTTGTACTTCTTGATAAGGTAGGGCCTACAATTGCTAAAAAAGGCCACTAGTTTGGTTAGAATTTTTTCTAAATTATTTGTGTAATTATTTTTTAATACCTATACATGGTCCAGACAAATTAAGTATAAAAAAAATGGTGAAAGGGAAACAATTATATAACAAGGTTTTTTTTTTTCTGGAATATGTTTGGATTAATTCTGCAATTATGTGGATAAATTCCATCACCACTTCCCCTCTATCTTCCTCCTAGGGAGGGAGTAAAATGTGTCACATTTTGCAGTTTCTTTGATATTTCTCTGAACCTGTATGAATTATGTAAAAAAAGGCGTGAGTTTTTCTAGGGCTATACTCATGAAGGATTGACGTGTAAACATAAAAACACACGGACACATCATGTAACAAACACAAACAAGAGTTACAATTGTATGCGTTATGCTTACGTAAATCTGACAATCATAATTCTTGTTTAGCCCCTACCATAGACGGAGTGCGAAGATGTTTATTAGTGACGGTTAAGGCTCAAGCATTTATTATTGATGAGCAAATTCTGAGTATGCTGAAGCATTTGCCCAGCACATGCTCTTGCTTAAAATGTCCAATCATTAATTATTGGCTCAAGCATTCTCAGCATTTGATCAGCATTCTAGAATATTTTTATTTCTTCTTTAAAAAAATGTAATCAGTTGTAAACTTGCAAGTGGCAACAATTATATTATGCTTACTCAGTCTAGATGTTCCGTGAGTTGTTAAGTGAAGATAAAATTTAGACTTTATGGATACTCATTGAATAGTGTACTCATTTGAGAACAAAATCTAGTATGGGATGCGAGTGCGCTAGATCTCACACGGTGATTTACTCTTATAATAAATTAGTTGCCTGCGGTGTCAGCTTTGCTTGACAGATGCATTTGTTTTTAACCTAAGATCTCTAAAAGTTCAAACATTCATAATTTTTCCACCAGAGGAGCTAAATACCTCCAAGTCGGATGATAAACTTCCTCAGGACAACATAAATAATTCTTCAAAATTTCAAAACAATAAGAGATCTTAGATTAGTAACAAACGAACATTTACATTATTATTTATATAGATGTTTATTTTGAAAATTTAGTTTTTTTAACTTATCTATTCATTTTTTTAGATCAGAAACCAGAATTATTGAAAATGCTCATAAATTCTCGAGACTTTGCTCATTTTTCAGCATATACTCATTTTTCAGCATATGCTCATTATTGAGCATATGTTTTTAAACGTCAAGCGTTTATTTTTCAAGTGTTTGAAAAAAAATCAAATGCTCGTTACCATCACTGATGTTTACACATCAAAAATGGTTCAATACAAAAATTATTTTTTCATAAAATTTTCTACAAAAAATGTTTTTATTGTCTCAGCATAAAATATCATAATTAAGATGCTATATTGGCCTCCAAAAGTTACGTATTTTGTATTGTATTATTTATATAGGTTTTATATGAATTTGCACGAACTATAATGAAAACTTCAAAAATCCATAATTTCGAAACTAGTTTGTAGATTTGGCCCACCTCTGAACTTGGCCGAGATACAGACCCAAAGTATGCAAAATACAAAAATTTTATCCCGATCCGTAAAGAATTACGCACTGCCACCAATTTCTACAAATTTCAAATTCAAATTGCAGCTGCCATTCGGAAACTAATGGGCAGATATGGACCATCTTCACTATTGGACATCAAGGAGGTTTTGATGTACTCGTAAGAAGTGACGAAATCATTAATTAGAAATAAAATATGTAAAACACATTTACCGCACCAAGAATATTTATTGTACTCATAGAGAACAACAGAAAAGTAAGTCGTATTAGTAATACGACTGAACAAAGAGTTCTAATCGATAGAAGTCGATATAACATAGAGAATATATTCAGATGATATATCAGTGTAGCCAACTAGTTCATGTACAATAATCAAACAGTTCCATCACTCCCTCCTTGGACATGTAACTCGATTGGCTGATCTCCAGAATGGTTCCAAGCTATTATAAGCTAGAAATTAGAAGTTGATTAGTGCAACACCATTGCAATTAAGTAAATTTAATAATGTGTGTGGTAACTGGAGAAAACCAGATGTCTGGGAAAACCCTAGGTTGCCAAAAATATAAAGTTTACTCCACTTTACTCTCCAATTTGGCTTGAGAGGAAAAACTATTGAATAGTAAAAAAACCTCTCGAACGGATACTCCGATGTCTGACTCTCCAATGTGAGGAAAACATATCGTGGTGATAATAAAAACCTCGTCTCCATATCTCCATCTCTCCGTATACTCGTCTCCATGTCTCCGATTCGAAGAAACCCCATTGTGGGTAAAACTTCGATTTTTCCTAAAAGTTATTTTATAAATTATATCTCCAAAAGTGAGTAAACTATCTTAAGACACCTTAAGCCACCATAAGATATCTGAAGATAGATGTTTTTCGTGTATAAAAACTCCGAGAAATAAAACAGTGTTAGTACAAACATTTGAGTATGTATTTCAAAAGGAAATACAGATGGGAACAGGAACATTATGTATACAACAAGAATCAAACAAAAACAAGTAACTAAGTTATATAACAGACATTTGCGACTAGGTGAGTAACAGTTCAAGGAATCAACTTTTAGCGGCATATCACGTAGGTGTATCTGTAAATAATTAAACATGACTGTTACTAAACTCCACGTAACATTTATATTCTCCGATAAGTTATTTTATAGTGTGCTGTCCTCTGTATTTAGAATTTGTTTAGTTAATTTTTTATATGCAGTTGTTGGTAAGGGTTTTGTAAAAATATCAGCCTCTTGCTCCACAGAGGTTATTTTAACCAAGTTTACCAACTCCTCCTGTTGACATTGTCTCACATAGTGATATCGTGTGTGTAAGTATTTAAGCCCTGGTGCTCCTACCATCTGAGCTCCTTCAATAGCAGATTTGCTATCACAATATATATTGGCAGGTAACACCGTTCTACCTAATATTTTCTCCGATATCTCCGCTTGAGTTATCAACTCCTTTGCTAATTCGCTCATCGCTACAAATTCATCTCCACAAGTAGATGTAGTGACACAACGTTGTTTATAGCATCTCCACGCTATAGTATCTCCAAAAAGTTTAATTAGGTACCCTGCAGTAGACGCTCCTGTGATAGGGCAATCTCCCCAACTCGCATCTGAATAACCTTCAAGGTTTTCTCCTTTTCCCCGATATGTTAAACCTGAATTCTCCGTGTATTTTAAATATCTGAATATTCGTTTAATCTCCTGAATATTTTCAGATGTGGGGTTCGATTGACACCTACTCATTAAATTTACTCCTAGTGCTATATCAGGTCTTGTTCCTCCTACAAGATATAATAAGCACCCTACTGCTTCTCTGAATGGGTATTTTTCTCCTGCCTCCTTCTCCTCTGCGACTTGTTCGTAATTAAACTCATTTCTCCGTTTCACTTGTCGAGTAATCACTGGTGTTTTACACGGGTTACAATTCTCCATATTAAATCTCTTCAACAATTTGTTGATGAACCGTGTTTGTTTTAGCACCATTATTTTAGAGCTCCGATCTCTTTCTATTTGTATTCCAAGGTATTCTTGGGGTGTTCCCACATCTGAGAACTCAAATATTCTCCGTAGGTTATCTTTTAACCAGTTGATCGATTCTAAACAATTACCTACTAGTAGTATGTCATCTACGTA
Source organism: Ericerus pela (assembly GCA_011428145.1). Classification (NCBI taxonomy): domain Eukaryota; kingdom Metazoa; phylum Arthropoda; class Insecta; order Hemiptera; family Coccidae; genus Ericerus; species Ericerus pela. The sequence continues at coordinate 148,656 of WOFM01000527.1, read as the reverse complement.
TGACAATAGTACAACGAATTTTTCTCCTTCTCTCCAGATAAATAAGCATAGATCTTTTACGTCACTTTTCATGCCTAAATTATTCAATGCTGTTGTGAACCTCCTGTTCCAGCATTTAGGCGCAGTTTGTAAACCATACATAGCCTTGTTCAACCTACAAATTTTACGATTTCTCTCCGCAATATTTATAACTACTCCTTTGGGAATCTCCATGTAAATTGGCTCTGGTAGTTCTCCATATAAAAATGCCGTTTTAACATCCAATTGGCTTATCTCCAGGTCGTATTTGTTAACTATTGCTAACAGATTTCGTACAACAGCCAATGGTGTGACTGGTGCATATACTTCAGTCAAATTGTAATCTGATTTGTCCTTAAAGCCTCTGCTAACTAGTCGTGCTTTGTATCTGACTCCTCCGTTCGGTTCAGGCTTGATTTTAAATAGCCACCTTGAGTCTACTATATTTGGTTTTCTCCATTTCTCATCAATACTCGGTCTATCTACTATACTCCAGACCTTGTGTTCTTGCAACGATTTTATTTCTTCCTCAATAGCTTTCTCCCATTCTCCACTATTGGGTGATCTCAATGCCTCCTCATATGTTTTAGGATCATTATATATTGTTGCCAACATTAAGTAGACGAATTCATCTGTCAGGTTCTCCAGATTTTTGTTCTCCAGGCATTCTTCCTCGATATTGAATGCTTCTACCTTTTGTTTCTTCTCCATCAATAGTCTGTGGGACTTTCTCCGTTTTGTCCTTTTAAATGCAGAATTTACTTTCTCCTCTTTCTGCACCATCTCCAATTTTTTGCACTTAAACCAGTTATCATTTTTTGATTCAATATTCTCCAGTGGTTTATATCTATCTTTATATACCACTTTTTTGTTGAAACAAACATCTCTCGATTCCAAATAGGCTTTGGTTTCAGGACAAAATAGTAAGTAGCCCGATTGAGTGTATCCAACCATAAAAGTTCGAATACCTCTTCCCGAAAATTTCGTCTCCGGTTTTCTTTTCACTTTCATGTATGCTATACATCCAAATCTCTGTAATTGGTTAAATGTATATTTCGCATTTGGCGAAAATTTAATTAATGGGATTCCATAATTAATCGACTTGTGCGGTGTACTGTTATAAACAAATACCGCAGCTTTGACAGCTAAGTCCCACATACTCTGGGGTGAACCTGAATCATACATTAGGGCTCTTACTCTCATTTGCAGTGTACGGTTGAACCTTTCAGCAACTCCATTATGCTGTGGAGTGTCTGGTGATGCTAATTGCGGATCAATTTTCTCCCTTTTTAACACCTCCTGTGTATAACCTCCAGTAAACTCTGTTCCTTGATCCGAATGTAAATAGCACACCTTTTGATCACTCCCTAATAGATTTCGTGAACTCCTCAAAAAGGTCTCCAAACATTCTCCTACTCCAGATTTGTGTGTCAATACATAAGCTTGAGCATAGCGAGAATAATCGTCGATAAATATGACTATAAATCTCCTTCCTCCTGGAAATGTGCTGGGAGATATTGGTCCCATCACATCCGAATGAATCAATTGCAAATGTTTCTGGGCTCTCCATCTTGCTTGTGTAAAAGGTTATTTTGTAAAGTTTGAGATTGCACAGATCTCGCAGTCTCGTATCACTCCAGTAAATTATACTCCTTTTAATTCTTTATGAATGAGTGCAAGTTTCTTTAAATATTTCTCCGAAACATGACCCAATTTATAATGCCATAATAACTCCAAAGGCATTGTTTTATTCACTCTGGTAAATTCTAAAATGGTAGGTCCAGGCATATCATCTATACACACTATTCTCCGATCGCACTCCAAATTTTCGTTTAGAATATTATTGTTTGTCTTGGCTTCCTCCTTTTCACCGTTTAAATTTATTTTCCTCCAAATTATTTCTCCCAGTCTCCAATTCTCCTATAAATTTAGTTACTGAGTCATTTGTTTCTCCATCTCCATTTTTATTAATATTAGTCTCCGTTTCGTTATCTCCAATTAGTTGTTTAGGCGAGCAATTCTCCATTTTATTACTCCCTCCAATTTTGCTATCGCCTTCGCCTGTACTCACTTCTGACATATTATTATTCTCCTCTCCTTCTCCATTTTCTCCATTTTCTTTTTCTTCTCCTTCCGAATTGTTTGCCGAAACAACAGAAATTGCTAAAGCGTTCGTATAGGTGAGATGACGAAATAGATCGACATCTTCATCATTATAGTCTACAGGATCAGTTTTACGATCCGTAGGAAATTCAATATGCCAGAAAGGTGGACGATAAGTGCCACGAAAATAAATGATATTATGAGTGACATCAGTAATTTTAATAGAAGTATTATCGAGAAGTATTGTGAAGCCAAGATCGACAAGTTTGCGTAAAGAAAACAGGTTCTCCGATAGTAGAGGACAGCACCTTACTCCTTTGAATTCAACCTTATTGCCGAGCAAATCACGTGTAAATAAACTACCAGACTCCGTACATGGCAGTCATGATTGAACATTGGCACTTAGTATATTCTATGAATAAGGTTGAAGATTCGAGAGAGGAGCCAACTGTGACACAAGGTGTTTTGTGGCACCACTATCAGGTAAAAAGGAAACGATGTAATCAGTACCTGAAGATGGGATGTCTGTACCGGCAGCCTGAATCTCCATCGGCTCCGTATTAGGTGGCTCCTCTCCAGATGCTAGCAACGCTTGCTCCAGTTGCTGGCCTTCGGGGGAATGGACAAACGACGGAGGATTTGGTGGTAATGGGATACTTAGCAAGTCCGGGTCTAACTGCATATCAACATCGTGAGACTCCATTGGTACAAGACCAGGTTGTTCCACGATAGGTTGAGGTTTGCGGGGGATCTTGACCTCCGCTCCAAGATCCACTTGCGTGTCCATTTGAAGGTGTACAGGCGATGCATGAGTCCGCATCGACTCGGAACTTGAGGAGCATGCATCTGTTTCAGACATCGCAAATTTCTCTGATGTTTGCATGTCATTTGTGGACGGTCCAGGACGACACGGAGGGACACTTGGCCACGAGGGGAAACACCTCTCCGGTTTGCACTGCATCCTCGCACTGGTGTCTGCGGAGCGCCACTAATTTTATATATGTATATGGCCATTACAGTGATCACTGATTAATTTAATATATGTAAGTTTCGAAGTCTAATTAAAAGAACTTGAATCGATTTGAACAGATGAATTTATTAGCATGAATAAAATGCAAGAAAAGTAAATTGCAAAAGTTAAATTGAATTTTCAAGACTAAAGATTCAACGAAACTCAATTAAGAGTACAAAATGTACAGCACATAAAAATAGAGAATGTGTATCAAGCACGAACATTTAGGAACTGAATTGAAATGAAAAGATAGGTACTGTCAAGACCTACTTTTCATGAAACTTCAAATCAAATTCGCCTACAGACAAAATGGTGAATCTTATCTACTAGACAAGTTTAAAAATGGACTAAAGAGCCAGAGATCGAACGTGAACGAATAACAGAGTGAGAGAGAGAGTTGTGATATGAAAATTACAAAAGGCAGGAATGAAATGAAATGAAATGTAGCCAGTAATTTTACATATATTTACCGACTTACGTATTTTCCTCCTTTCACTCCATAATTTTCAAATACCTGGCGGAATCTTCACCTCGGGAGACAATTCCATTTTCCACTATTGTCAGGTACTTGGCGCCTCCACCATATTGGACATCAAGGGGGTTTTGATGTACTCGTAAGAAGTGACAAAATCATTAATTAGAAATAAAATGTGTAAAACACATTTACCACACCAAGAATATTTATTGTACTCATAGAGAACAACAGAAAAGTAAGTCGTATTAGTAATACAACTGAACAAAGAGTTCTAATCGATAGAAGTCGATATAACATAGAGAATATATTCAGACGATATATCAGTGTAGCCAACTAGTTCATGTACAATAATCAAATAGTTCCAACATTCACACACCTATAATTTTCTTGCTAAAAATGTTTATGATTGCAAACAACATTAAGTTACCACTAAAGACGAATACCGACAATGTTTGTTTAAACTTTCCATTGAAAAACCATCACAGTTTCACAAGAAATTAATTTCACTTTACTCAAAAGATCTACAGCTTAACTTCTGACGCAAAAAATTCACATTTAACCTGAAACAAATTTCTATATACCTATATGTATTCTAAACTCATTTAATAGATGAAAGTTGAAGAAGTTTGACAAAAACAAAATACGTAAGTTGAAAATATGTAGATTCCAAACCGAACTGATATTGTTTTATTCCCTATAGATCGCAATAAGTCAATGAAAAAAAAACAAAAAAAAAAACCGAACTTCTGAGAATTTAAACACATTGAATTAATGGTAACAACCTTTAAAATTTTTTATTACCATATGAAGTTTCTCTGTTAATGTATTGCGTATGAATATGTTTCATACTTACAAGACAAATAACTGGTGGACATTTCGCAGAATACCTCGTTATTCTGTAAAGCGTCCGAAGTACTTTATATACTTGATGTCCATTCATCTTTGTCACTACGCAAAATGACTCGTCATTTGATTTAATTACCGAATTGGATACTCCGCTGTACCTATTTAACATAAAATATGTACATACATAGCCTGAACCCCTGATTTTGTAGTTGTTTGTACTTTAAGAATCTGATTAGGAAAAGTTGCTGACAAAGCCATAGTAATAGGGGGAAACCCCAGAAAATAATTTTTAAATTGGGTGTAGAGATGGAAAATTTGATTTTATAATTTTTTTGGCAAACAAAAGAAAAAAATTCGATATTTATTTCCCAAAAATTTCGAATCTTTACGACCCTCGTTATTGGATACCAAATTTGGGGAAAAATCAGTTTCAGAATGAGATTATAAAATTCTCATAAATGTATTTTATGGTGAAACAGATTTTCTAGAGCAGAGTGGGTTATATTTCTCAAGGATGATGGACAATAATCATTATAAAAAGTACCAGAGAGTATCCAAAGCTGCTAAGCAGCAATAATTTACAGACTAACATAAACCATTAGTGTATCCGAATTATCGATTAATCAGGTACGCAATGAAGAAAAAAAATTACTTAGACAGAAACTGAAATATATGCATAGCCAAATATATCTGCGACTATGGTCACGTGATAGCGTTACAGAAGTGGCTTTTATACATAATATAATACGTCAGCACCTCAGGGCTAAGGATAAAATAACCACGAGGAATTTTTAAGTTATTGCATGAAAAATCGAATAAGTGCTGAAATGAAGTGTCATTTTTTTTAGCAAAATTTCAATTTTCAGATTCGGCGTGTTTCGATGCAGAAATATAGGTAAGTCAAGTAAGTGCTCGAATAAGAAAATTTTGTAAGTACCGCAAAAAAATCGACGAAAAAATAATCTGATTTTATGACAAAACGATAACAATAAAAATTTTTTTCTCATAATTTAGGTATACCTATTGCAGTTATCATAGGGGTAATTAGTCAGTTTCAGCAGTATTTTGCAATTTGTTTTATGTCTATATTAAATCGAAATAATAAATAATTTGATTTGGAATAATATTTTTTTTTAGGAAGGTCAGTAGTTTTTATACGTAAAAAAATTTACTGTATGTACCGTACCTACCTACAGAAAAGACCGTTTTAAATAATAAAGTATTTGAATGCGTTGATGTTTTTGTATTACCGTTCCTTTGATTTTTCAAAAGGAAGTTGTACCTGAACCGTAATTGTTCTTGCAGCTGGGTAAATACGGGAAAAATAACAATTTTAATCGCCGTATTTATAGGTGCACAAATTAAAGTTGAATATTAACTGTTTGATGACGCTGATCAGAATCTAAATAGAAATATACCTGCCGCGCATCAACCGCGGTAAGTGTGTATGTGTGTTCCAAAAGTGTCAAATTTTGTAATGGGTGCCATTAGAAAACCAGAGGACCGATTTCGCTCAAATTCAATACAAAACCAGTCCCTAATAGTCTTCAACTATCATGAAAATTTCAAGCCAAAATCTTTTAATTTTCGGGAATTATTGTGATGACAACATTGTGGATTTGCGAAATTTTGAGAACCCCTCCCAAACGGAACTAGAGGATGAATTTCAAAAATTTTAACACAAATGTGTAGTCCATAAATGCTTCTAATACTATCCTAAGTTTCATTGCCATAGGTCAAACAGCGGAGGCTCCACAGACTCCCAAAAAGTGCCAAAATGAGCAAAAAGTGAATATATATATATATATATATATTGTGTACAGAAGAATTTGAGGGACCTATATATCGGTGATTTACGTCTCAGGATCGGCGCTTTTCCATAATGCTACATCATTTGTTTCTCCGAGAAAACAGATTGCAGTGTAAATGATTTCTTCACACCAGAAATTATATTTTACAATTTACATTCACTAAAGCTGAACTTCGGTGAAGACAGATACCTACTCATTTGAAACAAATAAGGCAAATAATAATTTACTGTTACAAATAAAAAATTTGCATCCCAGTAAATTGTTTAAAAAAAAAAAAAATTAATGATAGGGTATTATATTCACAACATCCTTGGAAAAGTTTCTCCAGAAAGTACAGACGCAAACAATAGAGGTGCGAGGGGGCGTACCCTCAAAATGAATTGGGGCTCGAAAAAATATTTAGGTGACTTTTTTTCGTGACGATTTTAATCAACTATTTTCTTCTTTTTTTTCTCTTATTTGCCTATCCGTACTGCAATATATCGAAAAATGTCGCAAAGTATAAATTGTATTAAACTGAATTAAACTGAAGACCTTTTTGTTTTGTTCTGCTCATCACTTCATCGGGACCATGGTCTCCCACCAAATTTCAGACCCTATTTGCACCTATGCCAGAAATGAAAAACGCAATAAAAACGAAGCAATGGTACCATACACTATACACTTCCGGGAATACCCTTGAAATTTTTTTCAATACTGTATTAAGAAAAATTTTATGCAAATATACCAACATGTCTATCAAAGAGCCTAAAAGTGAATAGCCAGCCGCTCATCGATGTTAACGAAACGTGTCATTGTTCTAAGCCGAATAATAGACATAGGTTTACTGCACAGGTGCAGTACGTTTTTTTTCGTCTGTTTTCGAAGCCGTCACAGATTCACAATAACAAAAACAAAATCAAAACAGGCGCAAGAAGATCTACTGCACGTGCAGTAAACCTATGTCCACTGAGATGTTGACACGGATTTTCGTGTTTACCTGCATATCCAGAACTAAATGATCGAAGGATTTAATTAGAGGAACTATTAAGGTTAGATGTACGAAAAAGTGAATGGTTATGAGTGAATGATCAACTTCTTTCACTTGGCGTGGTATTAGTGAAATCCATTTTTCTGATGTAGGTCCACGTATATTAACGTGCTTCGTAAATATTCTAACCCCAAACAGTAATTAGACGGATTCGATTTTTTTTTCTCAAATACCAACAATTTTCTTTTTCGGTGCTTTTCAGAAAACTAAACAATGCCTCCGAATAACACCAACGAGCTGCCACTGGAGGAGAAAGAGGTTTACTCGGAATTGAATTTTTTAGAAGCAGCAGGGGTTGTATCGACTAAAGCAATGAAAAGTGAAAAAGATGATCAAAATGAATACATAAGACAACCTATTATCTGGACGAATGTTTTTTTCATTTCGTTGTTCCATTTGCTGGCGCTGTACGCACTTGTATGGTATTCATGGCGTGTAAAATTCTTCACATTACTTTGGGGTAAGTAATGTTTAATTTAGTGTATTAATTTTTATATTATAAGCTTTCAGTTGAAAATTGGATGTGTATTTAGAGTTATTCAGCAAGGTAGTTATAAGAGCTAAAGGGGAGTCTCAACTAAAAAACCTATTTAGTGTTGGTAAAATTGACTATTTGTAACTATAATTGGAAAATTGTGTAAGTTGACTTTTTTTTTTTAAAAAAGCGATTTTAAATTTTTGCAGCAGTTGGAAAAATTATCATTTGTATTTATTATAGTCTTGTGTGTTGAGAATAAAACAACCCTTGAAATTTCACTTGGCTGCCTTTAGTTGTTTGGTTCTCTACTTTCAATTCCGATTAACACTTAGCTAGTTTTCATGCTACTGTCCAGCTACTTGACAGACAACTCGCGCAGTACAATTTTAGGACCCAATGTCAGTGCAACCAACCGTGCACACATAAAACTCTTTGACGTTCTCTTATCAGTTATCACCTTTATTCACCATCCGTCTTAACATTTTCAAGAATTGCATGATATTTTAGTGAAGTTGACGAGACAATTGCGACAGTACATTTGTTGTTTTCTAGTTTCACAGTTTGTCTTATTTAATTATTTCAAATCTCTTCGGATTGTCGCTGAATCATAATTAATTTAACGGCGACGAATCCTGAATTTGACGAACAAACCAGCGAAATAATACAATTTTCACTGTATAAGGTTGAAATTTAGTGCGTAGATATATTCTAGCCAAAGATGAACATTCGCTAAATTTAGTGAAAATCGGTATGAATCGAATCGTTCAATTTTACTTTGATTATTGAGCTATTTCTTCATAGAACGATAGGGGGAGCAACTGTTTTTCAATGGTGGTAAAATTTGGTTTATAAGCGGGTATAATGTAGAAGAACTTTATCGATTTTGGTTTCGATTGTTAACCGACTTTGAAAAACAAAAGGAGGAAGTAATCAATTCGAACCGTATATATGTTGTTTTTTTTGTTTTTTGTATGTTTGTTCTAGCATGATTTCTCAAACAGGGCACCGATTTTGATAAACTTTTTTTTAAATGATAGAGGATGATTCCATGGTGGTCTAATTAAATTCTTTTTGAATCGATGGGGTAGTTTTGGAGTTATCTTTAAATAAACAAACTGTTAGTTTTAAAGTAATATTGCCACTAATGCTAGAAACAAAAAATCATTGAAAAAATTTTTTTTCAAAATAAAGCAATAAAAAATGCACTAAAAAGTGAAAAATAATTCATTTAAAATTTCTGCAGCAAGATCTAGATTTATAAAGGGACTGAAATTATTGAAGTCGGCGCTTTTTTCCTTTACCGCATTCGTATAACTGCATAACTTCCTTTCAATTTTGTGACATAAAATTTTTAATTAGCGCCAATTGCAATAATTCCTGTCCCTAGGCCTATATTTTGCTGGAGAAATTTTAAAAGAATTATTTTTTACTTTTTAGTGGATTTTTTATTGTTTGTTTTTGAAGTCGGTTCTATTTTTTCATTTAATTTTATTTTCGAGTAACCAACTTTTTTTGTCAGCTATGTTTTGAAGGCATAAATCAAGTATATTTTCAATTCATTCTGAATTTTTCATTATAATATCCACCTGTGTACCAAATTTTGCTTCGATTGAAAAGAAATTACTCTCCTTACGTGGTATAAAGATATAGCTTAAGAAATAAGACAAAATTGCACATTACGTACCGATTTTGGGTCCGATTTGCATCAGATTTAACATTGTTCATTCTCGGCATAGTATTGGTTGAAAATTACAGCAGTTATCGAGTTAACCGAAAAGTCATATATTTAGTAAACGTACTTCAATTTAAGGTAGCTTTTGTTAAGATTAACTCAGTGCAGAAAGTCTTAAGGGATACATTTATAGGAAATTAAGTTAGAAAAATGTTTTCATTTGTCCTTTAAGTTTTCAGATTTTTTAGAGAAACCAATTCTTCGGCATTCGAATCCCCTCAATAGATTGGCTCATTAAAAGAGAGAGGTCGATTTTTATTATTATGTTTAGGAGACCACTCTTGACAGTTTTCTTAAAAAAGGCGTTTGAGGAAAATATTTTTATTCCTTTCATATGCTAGATGCATAATTTGCTTAGACTAGCAGCAACATATAGATTCACAGGACGTACGGAAAGCAGGCGAAAACAGACCTACTTCACATGTTCAGAAAATCTACGCTAATTTACGAGTTTCGTAATTATGGAACGTTTGATTAACATTGGTGAGAAAGAATTACTAGAGGTAGACGATATCCAGTACTAAATGACTGAAGGTGTTTTCTTCTCTTCTACAGACTTCAAACTATAATCATTGATAATCCAAAAACATATTGAATCATTTACAAAATTATTCAAATCACCAACCACAAACAAAGATTTAGGTAAATTTGATTCGAATCACGGATACGGATCATTAAGTTTGGATCCGGATCACGCCCATCCCTGGTTATAAGGAAAAAAAGTATAATTTACCAGCAATACTTAGATAAATTAGGGAAATTTATTCATTACGTTACCAAAAAAGGTCAAACGACAAACTTGTCGGGAAAGTTTGAAAGTAAATTCAAACCGAGTGACCTTGAAAATGCGTATAACGCGTTCATTCTTTTCGACACATTTCAACGAATAATTATTATCATCAAAAGGAGAATTTTTGAGCGCATAGAAACGAAAAACAATTTTTCCGAATAAAACGAGAAACTCTGCTTAATTTGAGTCATGTTTCAAGATTGGCTGAAAACAATTCAACCTAAGAAAACTGAAACAGAAAATTGAACTTCTTGGTGTGAGAAAAAACAAAAATACCAATAGGTATCCAATATTCCAATTTTGTTATAACTGATATGGGTGACAATATTTCCATATTTTTGAATAAAAACTGCACCGTCTTCTTTGTCTACCTTTCAAAGAAACGTTTTGTTTTCGAGATCAACCTCAGCAAAATTCAAAGTCGAACAAATTTGTACGAAAATTAGCATTACGTATTTGAATTTTCATGACTGTTAATCATGCAGGAACCTATTTCATATTTGTATTCATTTCGTAATAAAATATTCTCGATGTTTACGAATGTTTTCAACAAAAATGTAAATTTTTTTCCGCATAGGATGACTCCGAAGTTTTGACTAATAAACAACCGAATTCGTTTCTCGGTTTTGTCTATATTCAAAATTGTTGTGAGCAAATAACGGCTTCCATTTTGGAAGTTCCTCAAGTATTTTTTTTCTTCGAGGAAATATTTTTCTTAAGTTGTAAGCCATGTTGGCCTAAAGAAGTATCTTGGAGATTTACTCATAGAAAAACGTCATTCTGGAATAACTAAAATGTTTAAAAACTTCCTTTAAATAGCTCCATTTGTAAGGTATTGTTACAGTACATAATTATACAGCCAAGTATAACTATAGATTTAGTTTTAAGAAAATAAGATTTTTACGCAAAAACATGTCACCAAAGCCAATAGAAAACCCCCCTCATTTGAAAAAAAAAAGAAGACTTTTGCACTAATGGTAAGATGAGATTTGGGTCCACCACTTGATTCCCATTTAAAATAATGAGATTTTGCCCAATAACCTGTCACCAGAGCCAACTGAAAAAGAATGTTTGGGTTTAGATTCCCCTTCGTGATTAAAAGAAACAATTCGAGAAAAAAAAATCTAGCACAGCAAGCAACGCTAGAAAATGTAGGTTTTCCTAACCCGAAAATAAAATAAATAAATAAATAATAAATACCATAACAAAGTCAAAACATCAAAAATATTTTTTACCACTGGGTGAAAAATTAATTTTAAAATTAAATATCAAAGAAATTCGTAATGAATTCAATAAATCAATCAATATATCAAAAATATAACTATTTAACAAATAAAACATTCAAATTGGTTGAAAACATATTTTATACTTTGTTGAATTATTATATAATTCGATGAAATTAAACACCGACAATAAAAAAATGAGAATATGAAAATTATTTGGTGGGAAGAATATGGTGGGTAAATATTACCTTTAAAATGAAGTGTCAAGGAAATTCATAATAAAGAGAAAGAATGAAGAGTGTATTACAAAATTAGAAAACACACGAACGCAAGTTATTAAATGATTGCTTAGCAAATTAAATAAAAGCTAGCCTAATTTCAGCTAGCCGGGAGTTTGTACTTATTATAGTGAGAATAGGGCTGTTACTTATAAATATTGTGGTTTAAAGTCCAAGAGACGAATAAAAGAATATGTTGCCTCTAGCTCAACCAGAAGCAACTGTGGGTGATGTCTTCTGACCACCTTCAGATATCTTCACAACACTCACTCCTGGTGCGCCATTACCGGACTTCCTGTGTGCCATCCAGTATGTAGAGGCTCGTGACATAAGGCAACAATACTTATTATTTTCTAAGCAATAGTTTTAAATTTTCTCGAATCACCTCTATGCATGAATCAATCAATTGTATGAAACAAAATTTTGCAGAACGATGGAACATATAATATAATCAATGTCATTACCAAAGTTTGTGAATATTCCATTTAGGCAGCAAAAATGAAATATAGTAGGGTATAATAGACAAACCACAGTAGTTATCTGGATCAAAAATAATAAGGTTTGTCCTTGTGTAGATCCAAATAAGTGTACCAAATTTCATGAATATCAGATAAAAATTGCTACCTGTACCGAGTTCAACAGAAATGTGCATATGTTATTCATTTCATCACACACCATGGGGAAAATACATTATGGTGCGTGGTGAAATGAATAGGCTATGTTATCACTTAATAAATGGGACCAAAATATGCAACTACTTTCAAAACATACTTACCTATGTAGCGACTGGATGCTACAGATAAGCTAAGGGCCACCAAGTTCCTTAGATTTAAATACTTTGGATTTTTTTTTGTGTGGTCTCATGTCATCTGCAGCATACAAGTTGTGACATCTGATTACCTGTAGCCTTCCCCTCATGTCACCATCGACTTGTACTACCATTACAATAGGGAACGGCTCTCTAACTCTAAGTTTATAATAACAATAAGATAAATGGGAATTACGTCGATTCCCCAATGGAAATAAATTCCCCAAATCTAAGAAACATCGAAGATACGTTGATCGGCTATTATTTAACGATATGGTGACGTGTATAATTACAATATTGATCATCGGTGAACCAAATCTTATCTCTCTTGACTGTTCACATTTTTGGCCTAAGGTGAACAGTCAGTCTCGTTTTAGACGTGATAGTTTTTCCATTCGTCGTGAATACGAAATATTATTCACGACAAAATACAGCTCTTTTATACGACATCAAGTCACCTTTTAAATTGTTTTCACCGATACTTTCGAATGTGAACATCGATAGTAATTCAAATAGTTTGTGGTACTACTTCTCCGAATTCGAAGACGAATATTAACTCGAGATTTGTTGGTTCACCAAACTTCGAAAACCATGAGGCGAGATGATGTATAACCTGCATGACCTAACACTAGTTACCATACTTGTAAGTAACCTTTTCGATTGTAATAAAACGTAAACTGTAATAATGGGTCGGCCAACTTATTTATTTCCAATTACGTAAATTTGCCCAACATACTTCGTAGGCCTCGGGAGCTATCACTGGTAGGCTGGTGGCCTAACTGTTTGAGCTGGTTTGTGGTTTCGACTCTACGAACAATTGAGACTTATTGATATACTTCGAATCGTGATATCATTCCCTATACTCGAGATGTACGTTCGTTTTCGGACGTCACAAAGTATGAACTATATTCCACCGTAGAAGAACTCAGCACTGCCATAAACGATTAAGGTCCAATATTTTTTTAGCCCAATTAGAGCAGGTGCAAGCTGAATTTATCAATCACCTCAGTTATTGTGTCTTAGGCGAAGGTACTTGTCATTTTGAACAATTTCTGTAATTTTGTATCTTATTAATCACAATTCCTACACTCTTTTGCTTAAGTAAATTTGTTTTCTTTTTATCAAATATATGGTGCATGATTTGGTCTATTTATATGTCTATAACATATCCTATTAGTATCATCACCCACCATAATATATTTTCCCTATGGTGTGTGATAAAATGAATAACCCTATATATATATATATATATATATATATATATATATATTCAAACTGTGCAAGTCGAGATCCTTTTCACGTGCATATAATAATAATACATTATACATATAATTATATGAATTTCAGCTAACAGTGCCGAAATTTTCGTGGGATCATGAAACGAAAAACGAACCTACCTTCACCTCTAGGTTTCAATACAAGATCAATTTTAATATGTAGTTTTTTTTTTAACACCTACACAAAAACTGTTTAAACTTCGACTAAATCTATTTTGTAGTGAAAGTTAAAACGGAGGAGGGAGAATCCCTATATGAGAGAAGACTGGAGAGAATATGCGATTATAAACCAAAATTTAATTACGAATCCCAAACTAATTACCATTGAAACATGCCCTTGATCTATCTTGAAGCAGACTGAACTCGTAGAGAAACCTATGTTTTTTTTTTTTTTTGGAATTTAAAAAAAATATGAATAAAATTTTGTTGAACTTTTTTATTTAAATAATAATTACTCGTATTTCTGTCTGTGTTATTTTACCGTAGAAAATTTGTTCTTAATTGCCCCTTCGGCACTAAAAACATTAATAAACTAAGAAACAGTATTTAATACGTAAACAGCTATACACACACTTTTTGATCGTTATCGGACATCAATTATGTGATTAGCCCTTCGATCATTTAGTGCTGGATACCCAGCAGCCCTATCTCACCAATGTTAACGAAACATGTCATCATTCTAAAGTCAAACAAATAATGCACGTCGGTTTACTGCACATGAGCAGTAGATCTTTTTTCGTCTGTTCTCGTGAATTTAAAGCTACATAAGTACGTTGCTGTGAATCCAGTGAAATCTAGTGAAACTCATGTCCATTTCACGACTTTAGGTGAATATTGTTGGCACCGATTTGTGCGTTTACCTGGGTATCCAGGACTAAATGATCGAAGGATTAGCCTGCCTACGTAATTTTTGAATGAGAAAAATCTGATAGCCAAAATGGTTTTCTGTGGGGGTGCGGGCATTGAAAATCAGAAATTTTTTTAGAGAAAAATGGCCTCTATCTCAAGGCCAATCCGTAAGTACCTACGTCTCAAAATTAATGCTCTCTCCACACGAAAATTATGGATGCCCCTGCGTCATTATTATTGCCGTAATCATTATTATGAGGCTTATTTTGGTTGCTTTGTCGTGAATTCTTGACATAACACCCTCGGAATTAATTTGATTCATTTTAATAAAGTATACGATGTTCAGAATTTGACGGCGTAGCGATGAAAAAGAAGGTATATACATTTTTCATGAATTTGAACAATTGACCTAGGTAACATTGCGGCGCCCCAGTAGTAAAACTGTTCATTCTACAGAAAACATATGGAATCTAAATTATAGAAAATGTAGGTATTATACCGTAGGTATTATTAAATAGGAAATTACTTTTTTCAAAAATTTTACACGAACTGAGACATTTACAAAAAATCATTTGTTTGAACATTTTTTGAGGGTTTTTTCTCGTTAAATCGGACAAAAGTGTTCCCTTATTGATTTTATTTATTCGAATCACCAAATTTTTAATTTAAAAAATTTTACAGTGAAATTTCGTTACGTCGTAATGTTTACAGCATTTTTGAATGTGAAATAACTTGAGCTTAAAAAATGTGGATACTATGTGAGGTGGGGAGGACCTAACGAATGTTTTGGTTGAGTATTTCTGCAGCATATCATTGCGACAATGATGACAATAATCAATGAATAAAAAACGTCAATATCATGCCAGTCCGAAAAGTATATTACGCCTAGAACAGACAGAATATTAAATTTCGTGTATTGCAGGTTGCGTTCACTATACGTACACATAGGTTTGAAGAATTTTATACTAAACAATGTAAATTTCAAAAAACCGCAATTCGGAAAATAATAAGCAGAATCGGTTCTTCTTCGAGCTCGACGAAGATATAGACACAAAGTATGCACATACAAATTTCTACCCGATTACCATTGTCTATAAATTTCAAATTCAAATGGCCGCCAAGTTGAAACTAATTATCGAATTTGTTCCATCTTTGAAGTTAACGGAGATATGGACCCAAAGTATATTTACTCGTATAGATAATATACATGGTTATTCATTTCATCACGCACCAAACGGAAAACACATTAAGGTGCGTGATGAAATGAATAGGCTACCTATGTTATAGCCATATAAATGGGACCAAATCATGCATCATATTAAATACAAAAGAAAACACACTTACTTAAGCAAAAGAGTGTAGGAATTGTGATTTGTAAGATAGAAAATTACAGAAATTGTTCAAAATGACAAGGTACCTTCGCCTAAGACACAATAACTGAGGTGATTGATAAATTCAGCTTGCACCTGCTCTAATTAGGCTAAAGAAATATTGGACCTCAATCGTTTATGGCAGTGCTGAGTTCTTCTACGGTGGAATATAGTTCATACTTGTATACTGCAGATGACATGTGACCCCACAAAAAAAAATCCAAAGTATTTAAATCTAAGGAACATGGTAGCCCTTATAGCTTATCTGTAGCATCCAGTCGCTACATAGGTAAGTATGTTTTGAAAGTAGTTGCATATTTTGGTCCCATTTATTAAGTGATAACATAGCCTATTCATTTCACCACGCACCATACCTAACGTGTTTTCTCTATATTATATGATGAAATGAATAACTCTATATATATTGTAATATAATATTTCATTATAATACACATACAGCCCTCCAAATATTCAGTCGAAAGTATTTTAAAGAAATTCATATTTTCTTAATTGTGGGTGTATACCTGATACGCACACTGGCAGTTTCATTTTCACCATAATATAACGAATTAAACAAAATGGTCTACATTCGGACAAACAGTGTATTTTTATTTGTTTTATCATAGGTTATCATAGGTGTTTTTATGGTCATGTTCTATGTAGCTTAGTGGTGTTTGAAAGGGCAATTTTGCTAGTTTCTCCATGGCTCCTTATCATGAGGCATCAGCTACCAATCTGGTGACCCATGTTCGAATCCTTATTAAAATAATTTATTTAATTTTTTATAATTTTGTTTTTTCATTGTTTTTTTTTTTTTGTTTTATTTTCATGTTATATCTTTGAGAGTGGATTAGCCAAATTGTTTATTACATTAAAACACAGCTAAGAAAGGCGAAAGTCTTATTACCGAGTCTCATACATTTTTTCTGAAATCCTCTTTGTCTGATCACAAACATTTGTGAATTTAATAGTGTTATCACATTTAGGTCAGCAAAAGTTCTGGGCTGGTACAAGACAAACCACCGTTTTGTGGTGCTTCAGGGCTTGTATATATACAAACTTGAACATTTTCCTTCAGTTATGAAACGAAAAATTTACCCACTCCCCACTTAAGGTCATTCCATGACATCAAGATTAATAAGTAGATTTTCAATAGAGAACCTACTGAAAAAACATAGAGTACCTACTAAATACATTAGGCTTTGGTCAGGCACGAGGCATGTTTATTAGTTTCTAGTTAGCCAGTTAAGTAGCACAGCATCATTTGACTAAGCTACTTACCTCATGCTTGCTCGGCTGAATATGCTTAACTCTCTTGCACAGAAGTGGCAAGTTTCGGGGAAGCTAGTAAACATCCCTCGTCTGTCCACCGCTTCAATATATTAGAGGAAGTTTGCCCATCTAAACCAGAAATAGCACTACTTTTGTAGCTATTGTCCTCACTCCCACAGTATCGAATTTAAATTTTCTTGCTCCGTATTTGGGCCCATTGACAATAATGAGAATTTTTTTTCTCAAATATTTGAATTAAATGAATGAATTAATTTAATTATCAACTCAGAAACCACAACAAAAACAAATTTTGTAGATTTTAATATGATTAAAAACTGCACATTTCTTTAGGAGTGGGAATATTTCGTCTTAAAAGTGCTGCCATTTTTTGTTTCGCGTCCGTCTTCTTTATATTTAATACTCTGAGGAGGAAAGTAGTTCTTTACTTTTCTCTTCAGGAGGAAAATAATTACTTTTCTCCCTGGATTAAGATAATCCGCAAAAGCTGTTGTTTTTTTACTCACGAACGGGGAAAACCTTTTAATCTTCTTTCTCATCGCTTAAAATTTTTATTTTCTTCTCTTCTGAGGCTGAATTTAGCAACCTGTCATAACCGGCTTCTATTCTTGCCCCTACACCGAACCCGGCTGTGAAAAAAACCCAATATTTTTGTAACGGGCCCACGTATATCTCTTGTTAATGCTAACCATAGACATTTTCGCTCTTTTCTTTTTATTAACTTTTTTTGCCCTGACAAATAAAACATGGAAAATGAATCTACAAGTTGTATATAGGTATCTGTTTGCTGAGGCTGCAAGACGTAATCGCCAATTCGACCTTTCTTTTTCCACCAAACTACGGTATTCCTCGAGATCTACAGACAATCACCCACCTTTGTAAAAGGTTAACACTCTCTACAATCAGAGCATAAATGTAATTCATTTTTCAGGTTTCCTCATTGGCGGAATAGGAGGATTCGGTGTGACCGGCGGCGCACACAGATATTGGGCTCATCGATCTTATAAAGCCAAATTACCGTTACAGCTGATATTAATGTTCTGTTATACCGTCTCTGGTCAAGTAAGAAGAATTTCTGTATTGATTTTCATAATTTATGCCAATCGAATTTTATTTATTAGGCTGTAGGTGCGACCTGTGTACACGAACCTGGACATGACTAAACCCAACAGACAGATAAAAATTGACCATAATTTCATATATTCTAGCACACGGTGAGAACTAAAAAAGTATTCAAAAAAAAATGATTAGGTAATAAATTATTCGTCGGAAATTTTCAGAGGGAAAATTTAATTCGAAGTTAATGATTTTGAAAAATTCGATTGTCAATATTGGAAGGGACTAATAGTCGCAATTTTGATACGAAATTTTGAAAAAAATTTTTCCATTAAATTTTAAGCATTCGTTGCCTCATATTTGTCCTTTGGATTGGGAATAGAGATGGCAGTATAGTTATCCAATTGTTTCTAAGCTCATCTCACTCTTACGGGTATTTAACTGAAATATCAAATAGCTGACTAACAGAAAAATGTAATCTTCAGTGCAGAAGTTTATCGCCATTCATTCATAAAGTGAAAAATTTGATTACAATTTTGTCGAATGAACGTTCATTATTGTGCTAAAGTCGGTACCTAAACTACCTACATCCAATGGAGGAATGAAAATTTGAGGCTAATATTTAATTTACATCAAAATCATTCTACGAAATATCAGTTCGAATTGTGGACTGATGTGAATCTGACGATGATTCAAGGAGACAAAGTTTAGTTGCAAAGTGATTTTTATGAAAATTCAAAATAAATAAGCAAAATACTCGTAAGTGAGTAGGTACCACAAAACGCGAGTATGATTAGGTAGGCTATTAATTGAAAAGTTTCGCACTGATTAAAGTTATCTAAAAGTCAACCGTTTGATGAAAAAAAAAAAAAAAATCAAGGATTTGACTTTCAAGGAATAAAGAAAATGAAAAGTTTTAAAGTTTTTCATGGAATTAACTAATATAACTTTCAAAAGTTCGAGTTAGTTTAAGGTATACGTAGGCAGTTTTATTTATCCATTAAAAATACAAGAGTACCGTAGGTATTAACTATTAAGATAGGTACGTACTTCGGTATCTCATTATTTAACCCAAAAGTTTTAAAAGACGTTTACTTCCCATTTGACGCTAACTCGAGAAAAGGTGGAGGGAATTATTTTAAGATTAGAAAATCTTCAAAATATCTCGGTCATAGTCAAATTTTAGCAATCTCAGAGGCGATATTAATGACCAAATTAAGTAATTTCTTCGAACTGCAGCCTACATGAATAGTTCACAAAATTAAAAAAATAAAACATTACTTGCAAGCTTTCGGCTGCATTCAGTAATAAAGATTCTCGTATAGGTAAGACTGACAGTTTCAGTTTTAAGGTTAAGGTAGTTTTTCATCACTGTTTCCAAGCAAATCACTTCTCTAATGGGAACTTTATAACCAAAATTTTCTTTAAGGGTTTAAAAAAATTAAACCACTATTAAATTTTATTTTTCCAAAAAAATATGAATAAACCTTCTTCCCAATAAAGATTTTTGTCCAGTTCACCCGATGGTCATACCTATCACAATGATATCATAATAGTTACGATATGAATGTCTTTCTCGATACCCAAATCATTTTTATATTGTGTCGGTTTTTTCAGAATTCAATTTACGATTGGGTTCGAGACCATAGAGTGCACCATAAATTCAGCGAAACAGACGCGGATCCGCATAACTCGAAGCGTGGATTTTTCTTTTCACACGTCGGTTGGCTTATGCAGAAAAAACATCCGGAGGTCCTTCGCAAAGGTAAACTGGTCGACATGAGTGACATAACCGGCGATCCTATACTGGCTTTCCATACAAAGTAAGTTTGGTGCCTCACAGAACCATCGAAACAATCGCATACCTAATGCCTTCATCGCGCTGTTGACTGTAGAACATTAATAAATAAAATAGGCTATGGAGAAAGTCAAAAAGTAACTATGGTGATATTTTCGTTGTCCTTCACTTTTAGAACGTTTGATTTTCGCATTTAGCTATTAGAAGGAAAAAATTCGTGCGTTTGTTAGCAATGTTAGCCAATGCACGCAAAAAAAAAAAAAAAAAAAGGAGAAAAAAAACTGCCACTTTTTTAAATTTATCGATGCGCCACTCTCGATATTTACCTACCCAAAAATAAATATGATAGAATTGTTTGAAAATCTATTGTACAGTAGGTACCATTCGTTGGTTGGGATAGTGTCAATAGAGGAAGATGCTGTTAATTGCATTGCCAGTGGTACTCAATCGACGAATACCTATTAACTTTGACGCACGAATAAATTTTTTCAACGAATACAAATGCGACGAAAACACACTGAAGAAATCAATGTCTTAAAAAGATAGACCGAATAAATACCGAATATGTTAATCCACATAAGTTCGGATCCGTAATCGGAATCAGGGTTAGCCTCCCAATCAGTTGCTTAGTTTCCGGATATTTTTTTTAATTGTAAGAAATTTTTTTGACGCCCTCCTCATGAAAATAGTTTAATTCCGCTCAAACTTCAGTCACAGTAGGTTGAAAATGTAAAAAATGTCTGCCTGTCCAATTTAATTTGAGGGATGACTAGTTTTTACTGACGACAAAATTCCATAGCGAATGTCAAATATATTTCATTTATTCAGTGGCGTATTTAATTCTTTAAAAAGGGGGCTAGAAATAGAATTAATGTTAAATATATTATTTTTGCAACACCCAACCGAAAAATACGTTTTTCAATGCTCCTTGACTAAACAAAAAGTAGCAAATTTTAATAAGACCCGGAAAAATGTCGTTGGGCGCATGCGCACTTTCGAGTTGACTTACTCACACGGTTTGATCATTTTCTTGCGCGACTCATCTACTTTTTCAAGTTTTTTTGTTTTTTCAAAAGTAAAATCTATTAACTTGACCAGCAAGCACTCAATGCTGCTGCGCAGCAATAATTCACACAGATCTACATAAATGTGTCGGAATTATCAATGAACCAAGTGCATTAATATGGAATTACGAAGAAAAAATGATTTTAATTTAGACTCGATTATACGCATAGCCAAATATATACGTGAAAATTGTCACGTGATAGCGTTACAAAGGTAGCTTTTATATATAAAGTTATTTGGTTCCAAAAAAGTTTTTTGGTCATTTTCTGGGGTTGAGGGGGTGAGAGGGGTGTGGAAATTTTTTTGTTAAAAAACAGTAAAATTATTAATTATTATTTGGTTATAAAAAAAACAAATTTTTACCTTTTTTTAGGGGGATGTTGCTAAAAATGGTTTGTGATATACATAAAAAGTGGTTGATTGATACTCGTGTGAAATTTGCAGCACGAGCCGTACTTGTTTCAAAATCACCTACACATTTTGCACTTGTATCACAAATAACTATTTTAACGTTTGCACGTTGACTTTTGAGACTGTTATTTTTTTTTTTGGTCAACAGAGGGAGCTGTTTGAAGTTTTCAACATCCTAAAACATTAAACGACTGCATCTGTTGCTTGTTTCAAGGTAGAAAACGTACCTAGGGAATATGTTTTTCTGCTAAGTGGCTACACTGATAAATTTCATTTTTGAATACTACAGTCTGTTTTGTACCCCATAAAGTTTCGGATTAATAATTACAAAATATATTTAAAAATGTTTCTCAACTAAAAATTCATAATAATTTCCACCTATTTTTTTTTAATTTCCCAAATTTTAGCATATTTTTCTATTTTACCAGAGTAGATGAAACAAATTGTTGAATAAAAAGAGACCGAACTTATGGCTTTTAAGATATGTTATATTAGCGACGCATTCAAGGAGGATGAAATGGGGAAATTCCTCAATTCTCTCCATTTTCGCCCAAACATCAAGAAAAAAAGGAAAAAAATTTAAGGGAAAAAATTAAAGTACGACCACAGAATCCAGAAAAAAATCTACAAAAATTTGTTGAAGAACAAAAAATACAAAAGCTCAACTCTACAAATTTTTTCAAAAGGACGCTTTGGATACGCCACTGCGTTAAACACTTTTTTTTTAAATTTTTTAATCCTCCGAAATGCAAATTCACCTCTTCTTCAGATTTATTAATGAACTCTTTAACCCGAAATTTTCAAATGAAATTTCACTTTTTTTCTGTCAACCATAAAGACATTTTTCACTTCCTCCAATTAATCTAAGCAAATAAGAAAATTTTAAAAACCTATTTTATAACAGTCAGAATTTTGCTTTAAATTGTTGATAATAGTCTTAAAAACAATATATTCAAAATCCCACCCCAACCCCTTGTACTAAATTTTCCAAAGAGTACAAAGCACCCCAAGAAGTCGTTTTTACAAATATCAAGAACAATGGCTTACACCTAAAAAAGTAACGAATAAAAGTTATTACTCTATTAATTTACATAAAAAAGTATTTCTAATATAAAACATTACATTGCTTACTAATCTCATACAAAGTAAGGTACTTTTTCATAATAAAAATTTTAACATCCCGCGTGTATTAAGTATGCAATTACAGAGACACCCAGAATCTTGTAATTATAACATTTCAGAACATAATTATGTCCGTGTTTTTTGATTATTTGATGCAATAGTACCTTATTAATTCAAATTTTAATGTTTTGTACATAATATAGTAGATCTATCCTCATTCTACTCGTCGCCAGTTCTTAAGTTTTTCTGGTTAACTTACGAACTTATAATACATTCTAGTATTTGGGCAGGGTTAAGTAAAACCTTGGATCATTTAATACTGGATACTCAGGTAAACACGAAAATCCATGCCAACATCCAAATGGGCATAGGTTTACTGCATATTTGCAGCTGGTCTTTTTGCATCTGTTTTCATTCTGTCGATATTGTGAATCTATGACGGCTTTGAAAACAGATGAAAAAAGACCTATACTGCACATGTGCAGTAAACCGGTGTTCATTATTTGGCTTAAAACGTGTCGATGACATGTTTCGTTAAAATTGATGAGACAGGGCGGCTGGATATCCAATACTAAATGGTCGAAGAGTAAAACTGATAAAAGTACAAAAATTTGTTTGTGACAGAACATATGAACTCATATTGATTGACTGATCCTTGCGTCAAATTCATATTGACAATTAAATTTCTGTTTTTCAAAAATCTGATCACTTTCATCTTGATTTTCTGCAAATTTATTTTCATTTACACTTCAACAGGTCTGACCCAAACAAAAGAAACAAATAGATGAGCATTTTAATCCACGAGCATATTGAAATACATTTCCCTATCACTACATCATGGAAAACCTATTATAGAAGAAATATGGTAAATAGCATACTTGACACAAACCTTAAATTGTAATATATAACAGATTTTCTAATAAGTACTGGAGTGATTTTCATTTTGGGACGACAAAAATTTTTAAGATAATTGATTAGGGAAGTGAGAAGAGTATTTTCATGTGACGATGGAAGGTTTCTCTCCCGTGTATCGATTCT
The DNA here is from genome assembly GCA_011428145.1 of Ericerus pela. Taxonomy (NCBI): domain Eukaryota; kingdom Metazoa; phylum Arthropoda; class Insecta; order Hemiptera; family Coccidae; genus Ericerus; species Ericerus pela. The sequence goes on along the minus strand of WOFM01000527.1, from coordinate 124,776 downwards.
AGGATAAAACTGTGCCAATTGCCAATATTTTTTTTCTAGTTAATTTTCAATTTTTTCAAAAGTTGGCAATTTTTTTTACAATAAAGAAATAAAAATATTGTTTAGAGTGTGGTTACCTATAATAGTGTACAAGTTCACTACTACAATGAGGGTTTCAGAATTTTCCAAAAGGAAGGAACAAATTTTGATTATAATTTTTTGCCTCTTTAATAAACCATACCCTATGAAAATATGCCTCAATAACATAAACCAGTGTACTACCGAGTTTTTTTTTCGATACGAGGGCCACAGCCCCATGCACCATGGAGCTGTCATTGTGCTCATACACCGTAAGACTTTCGCTGGCTAGATATGTACAGTGATATAATTATTTACAAAAAACAATTTCTTGAGATGGTTTATGCCCTCCAGAAAATTTAGGACAAGTGGTGGGGTTGGAATTTTTAATATGTTGTTTATAAGAGGACTACCAACAATTTAGAGAAAAATCACGCTTGTTATCAAGAAAAGTTTTTAAACGGCCATTTTGGATGTAATTTGCCTAGAGTTGGTTTTACAATAGCAGTTTAAACCAAGTTCAGAGTTTAAACTGGGTTCAGAGGTAAAACATCGTTTTACAATCCGTTAAACCACGTTCAACCATCGTAAACCACAATTTAACTTTACTGTTGGATTTTTGTGAGTTAACTACCTAATGATTAAGTTTTTTATTGGCTGGTTTATTACGAGATTTTGTTTATTGATGAACTGCAAATTTGTATTGGTTACTAAACACTATAGCCAATTCTCAAATATCGTTGAAACATTATCATGTTATCAGTCATTTATTTATTTAGGGTAAGGTTGCCAAAATCGTACCGTTTCCTAAATCGTACCCTTCTGATATTTAGGAAATGGGGAAGTTAATTACTGATTCACGCGGTAATAAGTGAAACTAAATACAACTAACCACTACAGTACCAAAAATTCTCCAAATCAACACCTTTTTTCTCTTTTTACAAGCTTTTGAAAAAATGCATACTCAATAATAAATAATTTGAGCGTGTAGTTTTAATAGGCTTATGCCTGAGGAAAATGTTTCAGTTCTTGAAATTGTTTATTTTTTCAAATTATAGAACCTTCTTCACCATTTCTTCAGAAAATTTTAATCAAAATTATAGTTTGCAGATTAACAATTTAAGGTTTATTGGAAGTAAACACTGTTTCCTAAATCGTACCACTTTTTCTTGATAGGCTAACAAAAATTTATCAACTGTTATTTTCACAGTTTGGAGCCAAATTATTCATAACTTTTACTAGAGAAAAATTATTTCTGTTCGATTTGTTTCTATTAAATTAATGTGTCAACGTTTTCTCCAATGGACTCCAATAATAATGAGCCTACCAAGAAAATATGGATCAACATATTCTAAAGAAGAAACCAAGAAACCTGGTAAGAAAAGAGGGGCTCCAAAAAAGTCTACCAGAAAGCGCCTTTAATTTGATAAGAATCCGATAACTGATCAAAATTCTCTTGTTATTGAATCTTAATCAAGAAGACTGGTATTGTTTTATTTGTACTGAAACATTTTTCAAAGACATGGTAAAATGTCAGAAATGTGAGCAGTGGGCTCACGTTTCTGGTGCTAGAGTTGAGAATGAAACCCAATTTTTTTGTGGTTTTTGTTAATTTTATCAAATATTTCTGATGATTATTACCAATTACCTTCTTATTCCTTTTGAAACGTGTGTGATTTTTGTGATTTTTATTACTAAGCTACCTACCAAATTTGTTTTCAGTTTTTGTTAATTTTATCAAATTTTTCTGATGATTATTACCTTCTAGGTACTTATTCCTTTCACAACGTGTGTGATTTTTATTACTAAGCTACTTATCTACCTATTATTATAATATTTTTTTACATTTTCTTTTTAAATTTCAATACATTATGTTGAGTTTATTGCAATACAATAATAAAATGCATAATTTTATTTCCTAAAGATATGGTAAAAAATAAAAACTAACACCAATAATAGTTAAACAAGGTATAAAAATGAAAAAAATATTCAGGTACGATTCAGGAAACTGACTGGTACGATTTAGGTAACTAGTTTCCTAAATCGTACCATTTGGAGTTAGTTGACAAAAGCATCTATAATTTTGACAATTTACGAGTGAGGCCAGTGGGAATGAGAATATAATTGGCCTAAGAATGCACGAATCAGAAAATGTATCATTGCGGATTCCAAAAATATTATGATTGTGATTACAGACTGCTGAAATGCAAAGTGGTACGATTTTGGCAACCTTACCCTATTTATTTTGCATGACAATGTCACAAATTAAATTTCCACCAATCAAAGGTTAATAGGTAGTTCGTGAAACATCGCAAAAGTTGAAGAAAATGTCGATTTAGTTGAACCACAGCTGATGAGTAATTGTAAAACCAAACTAATTTCGAAACATGGATCAAGGTTCAGTTGAACCAGAGTTTACACCTCTATTGTGAAACTAGCCCCTAGACTACAATGATTCTCGGTATAATTTATGGTTTTTTTCATTGATCGACGGTCTCTATGGAATTATATCCGACTATCGTCTTCAGCATTTTATCAATAATTCAAATATTTCATTCAAAATGAATGACACACTCTCTCCCTTTTGTTTTAAATATATTTTCAGATACTTTATTTATTTCAAACTGCTATGCTGCTTCATTCTTCCAGTATTAGTTCCAGTGTACGTCTGGAATGAGACATGGAAATACGCCATTGCTTCTCAAGCATTCGTTCGATACGTATTGAATTTGAATTTCACATGGTCTGTCAACAGCGTAGCTCATATATGGGGGAACAAACCATACGACAAGTAAAGACGTTATTACCTGTATATTATTTTCATTATTTTCATTATTTTCATTATACACGATACGTTGTGTATATTTTATCGAATCATCTTTACACCGTATAGGTAGACCATGGTTGAAAATGATATGGCGAATGTGAGAATAGGTGAAACCGCGTACAACATTACAGCAATATTCATATTATTGCTTATACAGTCGATTTTTTTTTTCTACCATTTTTCAAAACAAAATAATCGTACGATTTTAATCGTGTGTGTCACTTAAAATTAAAAAATAACGACGAATAACAAGCTAATTCGTGTTGTTTTTTTTTTCCTTTCTTCAATTTATTTATTTTTTTTTTTTTTGTCGTAGGAGAATAAAACCAGCCGAAAATATTGGCGTGGCCATCGTGGCGATGGGAGAAGGATGGCACAATTACCATCACGTATTTCCTTGGGATTATAAAGCCGCCGAATTAGGCGATTATAAATTGAACGTGACGACAATGTGGTTGGATTTTTTCGCGAAAATTGGTTGGGCTTACGATTTGAAAACGCCGTCCAAAGATTTGATTCGAAGAACAATCGAAAAATACGGCGACGGCAGTCATTCGGCCGAGGTACCCCATCCCAACGAGAAAAAGTCTGATTAAATATTCTGTCTAATCGTACATTTTTTGTACTAGGTACCTAATTATTTATAATGTGATCGAGAACTAAACGTCTAAATAAGGCTATTATATGGGTACTGGTATTGTGGGGGACGTGTAAATTTTACATGGTGAACATAAGCGAATTAAAAAACTAATTATACACAAATACGCTGAAGTGAAATTTGACGACGGGTTGGTAGGCCTAATTATTTCATACAACGTTTGAATTTTTTTGCATTTCCATCGGAAACGAAACGATTCGTCATCTTTTTCGGTTACCATAACCGAAGAATGATAACATTTTTGATTCTGTTTTACACAGAAATAAGGAAATTTCTAATTTTACATAAATTCGTGTAATGTTCAAGGGTCGGCAATTTGTTTTCCTCACCAATTTTTTTTTGTCAAAACTTAATTAAAATGTTTTAACTTATAGTAGTATAATTCACCGTATTATTTAAAATAAAAATTTATTTGAATAATATTTATTTAACCGACAACAAAAAAAAAACAAATTCGGTTATATCAACACAATCTGTATATGAATGGTGTTACAAGAACGAGAAAAGTCACATTTTTGGGTTTTTTATGTTTTGACCGATTATAGTAGTACTTTTCACACTGCATCGAATGGTAACACTGAAATTCCCAAATTCAATCCGCAACATGGTAAAAAAAAAAGCATTTTAAAATTGACTGTTTCGCAAATACGGGATGAGTCATTGATAAGTTTCAAGTAAAGTGATGATATCAGCTTGAAATAAGTCTTTTACCATGGAAAAGGTACCTATTATATAAATAGAGACAACATTCCTTCCTGATACCTTCATCTTTAGATGCAATTACATTATTTACGAACATTATAATGACTCATACTGTTTTTTGTTTTGCCAATCAAATTTCTTACTTTTTTTTTTTTCAAAAATATGGGATAAGTTGCACCTCTTGGCCGTATTTTTCCTCATAACTCCCCCTCTGGTAGAGATTTATCATCATCCTCATCAGTACAGCTTTGTGAAGGGTTACTTTCGACGTTCTCCAAAAATGGTGTTACCATTTCTCATAGGACGCATGAAAAAGTAAATTAAACTTTGTTTTTACTCTCCTGAAAAATTGGTTTTTCTGACTGATCCCATTCTTGTGAAACACTGTTCATAGATGTTTTTGTTTTTGTTTATGTTTGTTCCAGCATAACTTTTTAACCTGGCCACCGAATTTGACGAACTTTTTTTATATAATAGAGGATGATCTCGTGGTAGTCCCATCTAAGTTTTTCTCTAATCGATAAGATAGATTTTGATGTTGTGGATTTTGACTCCCTCACCCCATAAAAATTTTTTTTTTACATATTTCTCCGTTAAACATATTTCCCTTAATATATTAATAATGACAAAAAATTTCATGTTTTGTACCTAATTCTTTGACCATCAGCTGGATTTGGTGTCTAAAATTTAACCAAAATTTCAGTTAAAAAATACCGATCACAAAACACAATTCTTTGCTAAAAAATTTGAATAAATGTTTAAAAAAAAAAAAAAAAACATAACTTCAGAAATTCACTTAAATTTACGTAAAAACTATGTAGGTATAAGTAGTTAGTTCATCTCACGGTGTATAATAAATTTTTTTGCTGACATTTTGCTCTAACAATCGAATGTAGAAACTTACTCGAACTGTTTGAAATATTTTCTATTTTTTATAGCTTTGTAACAGTAACTGCAGTCGCCATTGCTTCTCCTTGGGAATTAAATAAGAAAATATTATTGAAGGACTGATTTTGAAACATCAAAAATTTCCATAAATGATATTAAGATATTTTCTCAAGAATTCTATCTTGAAAAATTATAGTTATACATCTATGTTTCACCTATACTGTCATTTTTAAAATCAATTTCTTCAAAATGTATTGCAGGTTGCATATTTATTCTGCCTGTGCCTACAAACCATATGGGGGATGGAGCTTATCCGTACTAATATTTTTTCAATTCCTCTATTTTTACATTTGGTGACGAGTCATTACATCGAAAATAGGGTCCAGAAAGCAAAGACGAGTTAAATGGTAATATGATGACGAGATGCGTAACGCCCATGCATTTTAAAACTTCAACGAAAAGAAAAATTGATTATCTTAAATTTTCATCTGTCAATCACATCGTAGCAAATATATTCGACAATAAACCCATATTCATTCAGACTCTTGGTTATTAGTAAGTCCAAAATTTTAGTGTTTTGGAAATGAAGAATAATTCTCGAATAGGCATAATATAAGAGACCGATATTTGAGTCTTATAGGGAGAACAAATTTTCATTTGAACTGCTTTCAATTCTCGGTCACATTATTTTTAAATTTTTTCTTCTCTTTGTTAATTTGTCAATTTTTTTTCTCGTTTCTCAATTCATACGTGTACCAATATTGTACCTTGAGTAAATTAATTTTTCAGTTTATTTTTTGTTACCCGCCTTGCCTCGTTACCTATTCGTATATCTACGTATAACTGACTCGTCGACTGTGCGTATATTATATTATGATCGTTAAACCTAAACATTAGTAAATTGTCTTCTTTCTAGTTACTTCTCTCCATTGTAAAGTTTTTGACAAATAAAGTATAAGAAAATGTAACGGATTCGATTCACAAATTCTTCTTCGTTCCACCTTTGAATTCAAAGTAAATCAAAATAAACGGTTTTGCTATGCACGAAACCAAACCGAATTATAAGTAAATCACAATTTTTGGATGAAAAAAATTTAAATTACATATCATTTCTAAGATGAGAACATATTCAAACGAATTAGATTAAGAAAACAGTTATTCATGTACGGTATGTGACGTGGCAAAAGCGTGACTTATTGTCAATAATAAAATTTCAACTCCGTCTCGTTGCACACTCATAAAATCTACGAAATTCACCTGGTATAGCCAAGTTCAAAAACAAAACAAATCTTCAAGGTGTCCGACACCACAGAATTAGTTAGTAGGTTTGTTTGAGCTCTTTCAGTGGATTGTATAAGTCACATTTATTACTGTAGCTGTATTCTGCATATATTACAGATAACTGAAAGAAGCGCTCAAACAATTTTCTGCGAAGATAACATATAAATTTTATATTTCAATGATAAATGCGATTAATGGCCAAATACCTTTATGGTAATTTCTTTCAAGTTAACAAAGGCTTCGTTCAAAACTAAAATTGGGTTGTATTTTTACGCATTATGAACCACAGTTGTCAAGTTGGTATTAAAATACTGGAAATTTGAAATATCAGCAAGTTCCGTACTATCATTTGTTGTCATTTTCACATGGGTATTAGAACAGAATTTCAGTGATATTGTGAAAACCATACAAACAATTGAGATATCAGGATAACTTAGTTTCAGATTCTCTGAAAATTTAACAGTAATCACACGTTTGGTTCTGGAGATATTTCTGGAATTCCCCAACTAGATTAAATTCATATCATCTGAATAATTATAGAATCAAAACTAAATTTCAGCAATAACTTGAAAACAAAATGTACAATTTCAGCCAAATTTTCACAGAATCTTTATCTAATATAACTTGATGTCTCCACAAAATTTCAACTCTCTACAATCGATAGTTCTCTCGCAATTGCTCTCGATAAAATTAATTGTATGGAACGAATATAACTGTTTCATAGCTTGTGATAATAAATTAAGGAATTCTGAATTCATCCGAACTTCTTCAAAAAAGATTATTATCATCATAAAATGAAAATAAATTATATGTAGCAACTCACAACAAATGAACAAACAACTAGAAAAAATTTGTAAAATATTTTGATAACACTTGATAAAATTCGAATTCTTCAATATATATGGCCACTATTGTAAATTTGTAAAGTTTACAGTACCTTCAGAGCAACTGTAATTCAAAATGCCGATTTTGGAAACTACAAAATACAGAAAAAGGGCTCAAACATATTTCTGCAAGTGCTCAAACGGATTTCTGCACTTTTTGTTGCAGATTTTACAGATTACTGTAAAAATTGCAGGGGTTCAAACGAGCTAATATTTGTTTTATTATTGCTAATGTAGTACGGTAGCTCAGCGGCGGATTCAAGTCTCTCGACGCCCCAAACTGTAGAAAATTTGCCGCCCCAAGAAAACATTTTCATGCCCCCTCTCCTCCAGAAGTAATATTTCGTGTCAGAGGTGCGACGCATCAAATTATATCAATTTTTTTCATACAATTCTAAACAACACATCTCTAGATGATCTGATCATAATTTCTATATAAGTAAGATATTGTTGTGTTTAGGTATCATTTTTATTAACTCAAAAATTTGCCGCCCGAAGCTGCAGCTTCGTCAGCCTGTGCGTAAATCCACCGCTGCGGTAGCTAGAAACAGATATGTCGTGGTCAAATCGTAAATTTGCGCTTTTTACAAATGGCGTCGTCATTCCAAACAAAACTGGCAATTCAGAAATAGAAAAAATAAAAGGAAAATAACCCTCCATTACAATGAACCATTTCAGAAACAAGCCCACTAAAGTCATGGTGCATTATATTCAATAAATATTGTATAAGTAAAAACATAAAATGTGGTAGATGGTAGTGTTACATTGTATCCTTATCAATCTATCTATCTATCCTCTATCTGTTTATCAGTCTATTTAAATAAAAATATAAATGTTCATTTGTTACTAACCTATAAGATCTCCGAAAGTTCTTCACCGATTTCTTTGAAATTTTGAGGAATTATTTGTGTTGTCCAAAGGAAGGTTTTGATCCAATTCGGAGGTACGTAGCCCCCATGATGGCAAAGTTATAAATATTGTAATTTTCGAAGATATTAGATTAGTAACAAACGTATCTGTCAAGCGATGCTGACACCACGGACAGCTAGTATACGATAAATATATGCCTATAAAACCTCAACATAACGCTGACAGTGCCCCCAAATTTTCATGTTAAAAATTATGACGTCATCATCCCCTTCAACTTTCTGAGATAATGCTTATTACCCTATATTTTGAGATATTCAAATCAATATCCAAAAATCTATTTATTTATACCTATTCATTTTATTTCGGTAGGCACCTATCTATTTATTTATTTTGTTAATTAATTTAACTAGCTATCTATTTATTTAGAGGGCAGTCTGAAGATATTGCGGGGCTCGTCAGGAAAAATACAATATACACTGGTCATAATTTTGGACTAATAAAATTTTAGCATTAGAAATATTTGCAGCTGGAAGGAATGTTGACGTCATAATTTTGGACTGATTGCGAGAAAATCTAAGCATTGGAAATTTTAACAGCTAGAAGGGATGACGACGCCATAATTTTAGACTTGAAAAGTTTAGCAGAAGAAGGAACTGATGACGTCATTATTTTAACTGTTACATTTTTCCTGTCACATTTTTTTTATGCGGTATCCCTCTTTGAAAGACGTTTTCCTCCAAAAGAATTCATTCAATATATCAAAATGTTAAACTCATTATAAAGAGCCGAAACGTGTTTAGGCTATTTAAATATGAGAAAATTATTCGCCCAATCAGCCTATGGTACAAATGAGGCCTGTTGTAATTTGCCTAGAATACTAGGCTAATTGAAAAAGAGAAATTCTTGGCCTATTACAATAGGCTTTTTTTAGACTAGGCTTATGGAGAAAATAATTTTCTCATTTTCAAATAGTCTAAACATATTTTGGCTCTTCATAATATAAGCAGCTAAAATTTTCAGGGTGAATGAATTTTTTTCCCATTTCTGAAATGCCGGCTTTGGTCAGAAATTCAAGGCCGTTTGTGAAAAACCTGATTTTACAGTCGGACTACGACAGATACATACTTACCTTCATAACCGGGTAATGCTGCAGGTTAGCGAATAAATTTATATCGACTGTATGACTGATACTAATTCCGAAAAACTCAATACGAGGCGTCCATTGATTAGCGATTTTGACCATGAAAACACTTACGACAAAATTTAACGGATTTTTGTTGACTCGAAAGGAATGAACACGACAGAACTTTTCCTAAGTTCAGGGTCACGCAATTTCGTTTGTATGCACTTACATGCATATCGTTTGCATCCATTATGCATCGAACACGAACTAATAATATTGTTCTGAAAGAAAAACATCTCTAGCGCAACAAAAGTAGGTTTCAAACAAGTTCGTCGAAATCATCAAAAGATCATAGCTATAGGCCTTCGACTATCTATAGTACTGGACCAGTAAAGAAAGATGATTTCCGGTTAGACATGCCGGTGCTAAACAGGCAGCCACAGCGTACCATTTGACATATTTTGCTCTTCGTTCATATACACTATCCTCGTGAATTTAAGTGATGACTTTATCAGATGTATTCTAAATTTGTAAATTCAAGCAAAACGTTGAAAATACGCAGAAGGTACGCTCGGGTTGCCTACTTTTTCACCAGCATGTCTCGACATTGAAAAGTTTATCAGTCTTATGGAGCTTTAGTGGTCCAGTTATATAGTCGAAGGTATAATAGGCTAATAATTTTATCGATCTAAACGAAAACTGGTAAGATTAATTTTTAAGTTACAAATTTTCATTCCTAGGTCTCCTACAACCTCAATCGCACTTCCCTTGCATCAACACTTGTCTACCTTTTAGCAAAATGAGTTTATAAATGCCAAAGAATCCTTTATTCTCTATATTTATAGCCTACTGGCCCTTCCGATCGCCCCAGAGCGTAAACTGTGGATTAAGGTTGATTTCTATGAAATTTGGTAGTTTTAAAATAATGTAGAATCAATGTAGGTTTAAAATTTCGTGACAATTGATTGCATTTTAGATTCTTTAAAGTACCAACAATCAACATAATCGGACATACGGGACACACAGTGAAGCCTATCCGCACCAAAATTTCTCATTTAGATTATTATTTTTATTTGTTTTTTCAAATTTCCTGACCATTAAATGAAAATTTCTTATTTTAGAGCCCTCAAACTACTAAAAATGTAACATAAAAGATCTACAAGACGTACCGTACGGCTAATTCGAACCAAAAACAATAGGCCTCTTCTTCGTCCTGATTCGAGTATGCGTTTCAAATTCCGTAGCTATCAGATAAAAATTACAACCTGTACAGCATTAACAGAAAAATCCTATCCATTGTATAATAATAATGTATGGAGTCAAATTGATCTTTCCAATCATCTCAGAACATCGGCCATAAAGCTTATATCAATGAAATTTGGTTGAATTTTAAAGTAGACTAAAATCAATGTCCATTCCAATTTCTGTGACCATTTCTCAAGAATTAATCAATTTTAGGGGCGCAAAGACCACTTATGGGCCCAGGAAAGAGAAATAAATTGACGGCATTCTTTAAACATTCACTAGAAAATTGTCGTTTAATTCAAACGATTCTGACCTCAAAGGTTCCTTGAAAAAGTCCGGTTCCAGTACTTTTGGTAGATACCATTTTCTTTCCCCCATATTTTTGGGATCCTGCTCATTTTACAGCCTTTAAAGTGCCAAAAATCAAAATAACTATATGTAAGAATATGTATTCACATTCTTAAAATAACCACAGTTTCTGTCTGTGTTTCGCACTCGCTGATATAGTGAGTTACAGAGATCTCTCATATATATATTAGATTTGTAATATATTCATCTATTGATGGATTTTAAGTATGGAAAGATGAAAGATGTGTCTACATGATTCTTCATTATTTTCTAAAGAGCTTACATATATATACTGGACCCATCACAACCAAATTGACCAGGGATCTTTTTCATCGAGGGCCGTCGCTATAGATGAGTCATTGGGAGGCAGATTGCCTCACAATAATTTGAAATTGGCCAAAAAATTGGAAAATTTAAACTTAGTTGGAAAAGTTATGAATGCAATTAGAATTGACTAACAACCCTCTCACCTGGAGGGGAACGCAAATGTGGTTCTGATACACTGAAAATAAGACAACAAGTTTTGAATTTGAGAATTATGTTTTTTACCGCCAAGGATACCTGACTTCAATATGAAATATATTCTATTACTTTTATTTTTGTTTCTAATATTTTTCACCCACCCACAATTCCACAACTTAAATCCTCGATTTCTGTTCATAATTCTTCTGATAAAATTTAAACGAACTGTTTTGCGATATATTCATTCACTAAATCAATAATAGATCTTCTTCATGTAATATTTTATTTAGATTTTTATTTTATTTCCTTTTGTAACTATTTAATGCTTATTTTTAGTCCGTCGGTACTTGGTAGTTTATTAAGTTTATTGCTGGAATACACATTTCACATTACCGCAACTACACGCTTTTATTTCACTTTTTTTTTCACTTTAATTCTGCTTATGCTTCTGCTTTCAAACTTCTTCAATAAAAATAAATTCTACAAATAATTGTAAAACTGCCTTCTACTGAAAGAAAGATTGATCGTAAAAAGATGAAGACATCGAATATTTTAACATTTGACCTCAACTAAAACAACCTGTAGTAAGAGATTATGCCTTTGTCACAATTGTAACAAAATGAGTTCTCGAGTTGTTGTTTTATTCATACTTATATTTCATGTTATTGGTTCTCATTATTAGAGGGTTAATTTCGGTGGTTAGTTATCCGAAAATGACATACTGAATGAAATAATATTGACGTCACAATTACACACATAATATATGTTGGGTTGGTTCAGACACCATAAGGGCAAATCAGTATTAGAGGCAGTCAATTATATGCACCATAATTCTATTATATCGTACAATTCAGATAGCAGGATTGGAAACCTGTTACATTATGGGGTAGTTAAAATAATGGCATAACTAATCCCAAATTTACTAAAATAATATCAAAAGCGCTCTACAAAAAAAAAAAAAAAAAAAATTGGACTATATTCCACTGGTCAAAAATGGGTCGTACATCAACACTGGTGGATTAAAATTCAAGAACCTTATGACGAACAAAGCATGGATGGCAAAAACGAAAATTTTGCGAATAAAAATGTGTTCATCAACTCATTTATTCACACGTTATACCTTGATCTCGGTTCTGAAAATGATAAATATGGCTGCTTAAGTTCGTTAAAATTCGAGGGTTGGTCCGCATGTTAAACAGAAAAAGAAAATTCTTTAACTTGCTTTTTACCACGTGATTTCTCTTATGTCTACGTAATTTTTTTTTACCGAATTTGATTCCAAAAATAATAGTTAAGTTTTTCGTTTAACAAAATGAAAACTTGTTATTATGTCAGCATTGCACGAATATGCGAAATGTAACACCCATATCAATTATCATATAGGTACGATGATTGAACATTTCACTAATCATTGCAGGCGAAAAGAAGAGGAAAAAGATGTGTCTGAATCGCTACTAAACCTTTCCACATAACTATTGTATTAATGGTATCTAATTATTAAATTTTTTTATTGGGCTTCATCTATTAGGCCATTTTAAACAGCATCTAGAGGTATAAAGCTTTTGACTATGAATTTTTTAATCATCTAAGTATACCAGCACCAAAAACATGCAGTCAAAGATGTCCAACACTCCATATGCACTGTGGTTTAAAAATACATGGAAGACAGAAAAGAAACAATTTGAGTTATACATTCTGCACTTCTGCACATCCAAAGCTGAGCACATATCTTAGTGAAAACAGACATCTCTATACTAAACACACACATTATCAAGCTACGACACATGCGCAATAACAAATACTGGAATTCAAAAATTTTATAACATTTGATCTTTGACATGTTTTTGATCAGGCATTAGACATCTCTTCAGCTGTATGTTTTTGGCTAGCACCCATAGAACCAAAGGACACCTACCAATCACACCGTCAAAACACCACCATTTTGATTTGGGAATGTGATGGCAGATAGTCTGGAAATCACAACTTTTCAATTACAAAGCCGAGCAACAATCGACTGAATTACAAAGTATGCACTTCATAATTGTGATTAATAAACATTGTTAGGTAAACTACCAATTTTAGATCCCTTTTTTCTCATTGCCATATATTAACTTGGAAAAAAATTAATGGAATGAAATTTTTAGAATTTCACAATGAAATAGAACTACTACGTAACCCCTACCATTTATTGAAGTGATTTTTCCCCCACCCCCTATGAGCTCCCAGAATTTAGTGTCTTAACCCTAATCATAGAGACACAGCCAATTCCGAGTCAATTGAGCATGAAAAAATTCTTCAAAAGCATGATAATTCTGTACTCAAGTAGACACCATCAGCCTTGTTCACTCATTTCCTAAATCATCTGGTGCCAACATACACCTCTTCCAAAATAATTTTTTTTTTTTACCAGTTGTGGGTCAATCCACAAACGGTATGACTCACAACTGGTATTGATAATTAAATTGAATTTTTTTCAAAACAACATAACCACGTAATTGAATAATATTCACATTTAATGCTCATCGTTTAACATAACACGCATCATACGCACTTTACTGCAAAAACATCAAACTGAAAATGAACAAAATGCAAAACATTAAGTAGGTACAAGTTATAGGTCATACCATGAGTTATGGGCCATAAAATTTTTCACGTCAGAAGCTGGAATGTGATGGAATATATTCACTTAAGCTTTTAAACTTACTTTTTGATGAAAAAACTGAGAAAAAAATCATTTTATAGAGCAAAATAAGGGACTTCTTTCAAACTTCAGTTCAATCCACCGCATGAATCTAGTAGGAGAAAAATATTTAAATCAAGCAAACTGTGTTCTTTTGGCTACTATCTATATCGATATAGCACAAAAGATAGCATAAATAATACACTTATATCTCGATTTATGGACTTCTGAAGGAAGTACTTAGCTAGAACCACTCCACAAAACAAGCATTAATTTTCTGTGCATATTTGTTTTATTCCAAGGAATATTTTAAGATAACTTGAAAATCCGCAGCTCCTTTGAAAGCTAAGTTGTAGAAAAAAATAATAAAATTTTTTTATTCTGAAATACATTTCTTTACATTGACATTCTGGCTGAAAAATAAAAATAAATATTTTTATTTTTATTCAAAACTTAGCTTCCAAGGGAGTTACAGACTTCCGTGTTACCGTATCTTAAAATCTTTCTTTAAAATAAAACAAATATACACAGAAAGTTAATGTTTGTTTTGTTGAGTGGTTCTGAAGTTATGGTGTTACAAATAAACATACCTACACACCCGAACACATATACACATCCACGCAAATGAGATTTTTCAAATTTATATGTACTCGGTGTATATATATGGTAGGTCTACTAAATTGACCGGGTATATGGGAGTAATATGTATAGAGAAGACCGGGCCTCATCCAGTACAGTATCCCTTATTGGCGGTATGTGCACACTTTCGAGTCATTTTCTGTGCTTTATGGCACTTATAAAACAATGTTAAGATACCTTTGCTGTTGAAAATTCTATATACTATATTATTTGTCCTAACAATGTTTTGGTATTGCTATTAGGAAATGAGTAAATCACTAAAAATCTGTTGGCTGGCACACAAAATGGGTCGTTAGGTATAAAGAGGCGGTCAGATTCTGGAGGATTTTAAATTCGTTGAAAAGGGTACTTAAAACTACCGGGTTACGAAGGAACATTTTCTTCCTAATTTTATTGAATGAAAAGATCTACTTTGACTGGTCTATTTCCTGTCACAGAACTAGTTTCAATGCGAATGGTGTTCCGCTAGCATTTTTACTAAATTCATGTCGAATAGTATTTTGAAAACTAAAATTTTGAGCACTCGAGTATTTTTGTAGTCTAACTTTGAGCTGATATATCTACTGGTCCCATTGAACAGTGAGTTGCAGTTTAGAATTTCGCTGACTTCAAGATCTCGTTCTGCCAGGTATCTAGTTAACAGACTGATGGGCTCGGTTTAACCACCCATAATTTTTGATAAAACCCAGCTTATCTGCCGATTAAGTACCTTCGGTGCAACCGGAGCTAAGTTTTGTTCGAAATTTACGAGTTACATTTCCTTTTTCCTACCGTTTGATGAGTACATATAAATGATAAATCAAATGACTTGGTTTTGTTTACGTCACAAGGTAAAGGTAAATTTGTTACATATTTTTTTTAGGAAATTTGTTTCTTTATGAAATTTTTACGACGAAATTCAAGATTGGGGTTATGATAAAATATTTCGGCGTGTTATTATTTGGAAATTGTTTTAATTACTTACAGTAATTTTGAGAGAATATAGCGTAGAACAATGAAAATTGAAAACTAACAGCCGTACCTACCTTATTTTTCATATACCTAACCCAAAACGACAAATAGTACGTCAAAATAACCACAACTAGAACCGCGTAATTGTAATTACTTCATCTTCAGATTATAAAATTCAAATAAACATTCTAGGAGACAGTTATGTCCGAGCAAATTCACATTAAAAAAATTGAACACGAAGTTGCAATAAATTTTCACGTTCTCATTGTGTACTTACCTATATTTGCGAGTGTATGATTGTAAATTTTTGCAACGAGTAACATACACATCTAATAAGTGGCACGAAGAGAGAAAAATCAACAATAAAAAACAAACCAACAAAAAATAGTTGACCTGGGCTAAGTATGCATTTATAATCGAAAAATATGTGCTAAAAAAAATGTGCAAAAAGTATGCGTTAACAGTGAAAAAATAAGGGTACGTGCATTATAGTCCAGTCAAATCTTATAAAAATTTTTTTTCAAATTCATATAAACTTTAACTACATAGGGTTGTTGGGTGGGTCCCCTGGATTAACATACTAAAAGTAGCACCTTCCCAACCAATTGCATTTTCGGGGAGAAGAATGTTTGTCTCCCAAAATTTGGTTTTTTGCTTTTTTTCTCCGCGAATTTTGGTTTTGTGGTAATAATAGGTTAGTAAAAAATTGTTCAGCATAAAATTTTCTATAAAAAAGGCGACGTGCAGTATTTTGCCCAATGCTCCCCTTTCCCTCCAGAGAGTCTTAAAAAAACCATTCTTCATTGAATATGTTCAATAGCATTATATGGGAGATTTATACTGGTGCATAGATAATTCGTGAATCAGACAAATATTTTCTAACCATCTACACCCTTCCATAACTGAATCCAACGAAAAAGGTTACATGCAGTTTTTTCCGATGCCCCCCTTCCCCTTCAAAGAATCATGAAAATAACCAAATTCAGTGAATATATTTGTTTTCAAGACTTTGTGGAGGGGAAGGGCGACATCAGACAAAAAACTTTGAAGTGGAAGGGATGGTAAAAGGTTATGGAAAGAGAGTGATTGGGTGATAAAAAAGTATTGGGTTTACGAATTATCTACATAGTTGTAACGTATATTTTTGTCTATTTTTAGAAATGACGAACATATTTGTCCACACAATTCCAAACACCAAAAATCTAGATATTCATCAACAATAATCATCCTATAACTCTTTATAAACAACCACTAATGTACCCGTATTTGATTTTACAAATATAGATATAATGTCTGTATAGTCATGACCTAATTGTGTCTGTCCCTCGAGTATATTGCGAGTCAGCACAACCCTATAATAACAACACCCTACCTCACTTAACCTATCTGACACATACGCTTACATACCCTGAACGAGTATATAAACCCTTGATTCGAAGGAATGAAACACAGTTCCTCGACAGTTACTTCTAAGTACCAAGAAACTCTCTTATAAAAGTCTCTAGTGAACAGATAGTCTTGTCTAAGGGATTGTGATACCATATGTATAAGTATTAACGTATTAATTGATCTACTGTAGTGTACAAATTATTATTTTATTAAATGTGTTAATTCAACTGTGTTATTGAGTCTCTCCAATACGTTAAGGTCCACGATAGTCTGTGGATAATAAATCAAATATTTAAACTATTTTAGAGGTATTAATGCTTATCCAGTGTTTAGTATCTCGTGTATGGTGTAACACTGAAAGTGGTCTTAATTAGGTACATTACCACCTCTTTTGGCCGTTACAATAGTATGATAGTTACGTTATAATATTTCCCATATAATTCTATTGAACATAATCAGTGAAGAATGGTTTTTTCAAGACTCTCTGGCAGGAACAATGGGGGGGGGGGGTCTAGCAAAAAACTGCATATGAAGTTTTTTGTAGAAACTGTTATGTTAAACAATTTTTTACTGAACTATTTTTATCACAAAATCAAAATTCGAGGAGAGAACCGGGAAAAACCAAATTTTTGGGGATAAATACCTCCCTTTTCAAAAATGAAAAAGGTAGGGAAGGTGCAGCTTTTAGTATGTTAATCCGAGGGACCCACCCAACAACCCTAAATAGTTAAAGTTTCTGTACTAAGTTTGTTTTTATTTCCTTATTTCGATGTTATTTTGAGTAGACTATTATTGTATTTGCAGGAAAAAATCTAAAAACTTGAAATTATTTCGCAATTAATGCAATACAGTATAAGAGATACTCGTACACATATAAATTTTCCATTTTTAAATAATTTCTGTCTCTAATTTTGGAAATACGTTTCAACCGCTTTCTTCCAGAATTGAAAAAAAAAAAAACAAAACAAAAACTCTACTTCAGTGATACTTCGCTAGAAAACCTAGTTCGCCCATCTTCATTGACAATATGAAAAAATAAGAATAAAAGAACAAAAAATAAATAAAACCTAAATTACGCTCGTAACCCCTTTCGCCGTAAATAAGAAAGATACTTTAAGCAAGACAATCGACTTGCTTTTCTCCTGTAATTTTTCATTTTTGTTTTACGTTTTTCTCGCCAACTGCTGAACCAATAGGGACCAAACATCTACAAAACATTTTACTCATATAATTACAATCTATTGTAAAAACTTCAGCCCGATCCCTTCAGTATTTTACTAAAAATCATTAACAAAAATTCTTTTGCAGTTTTTTCAGAAACTACCGAACGAATAAACATCAAACTCTTATCAGACTTTCGTTAACATAAGATAAATATATAGTGAAAATTTTAGTACGATCCTTTTTGGTGGTTTCCTCAAAATTCTGGAAAAACCACATTTCCAGAAATTTTTTGTTTTCCAGTTTTCTCGGAGACTACTGAACCAATGGACACCAAACTTCTTTTCAAACCTGGGAGCTATTTATGACATGTCTACAGAATTTAACACAGTTTATAGACATTTTTAGGTTTTTGCGACAAGTCCATGTAAAATGTTGATAAAAATAACAAAATCACAGAAAAACAAAAACAACAACAACGAATAATGTAATGATGATCTGTGAAATACCGGTTTCTAAAGGTTTTTAGACGTGATCCCGTTTATCGCGTTATATAGACACCTCCTTCGGTGTGCATAAAACTCGATAAAAATTACTGCTTTACAAAGTTTTATGGAGATTTATAGAAGTTTATAGATGTCTGTAAGCTTTATAGACACGTCGTAAACGCCTTCCTGGTCCCATATGAGGACTACCTTTCTCAAAAATTTTAGCCCTATTTCTTTCGTAGTTTTCTCAAAACCGTAAATCAAAAATTTAGGCAATATGCATACATTACGTGCATAAATATACATATATATATACATAAAAACCTTAGTCAAAATACGCAGGTTGGTTTTCGTTTGTCGCGAAACGGAAAATTTCCACTCGCCCCACCGCCAACCCCTCTACGGAGTCAATTTTAATGAACCAGTTTTCCAGCAAACTGAGTATAAACGATATTACTGTGCCCTTTTACTCCTGCGTATAAATACTTATAGACTGTGTTGGATATGGCGAGGAAGTGCTACATACGTACTAAAATTTTAAGTACGAGTCCAAATCTGCAAAAATAATTTCTCAGTTTTACCTGCTTTAAAAAGTTTTAATATGGTTTTTGTTCTGTGAAGTGAAAACAATGACAAAAAGTTAATAACTCAAATAAGTTACGAGTATCTTTTCCGCACACCAACCGCAGTAAGTGTATTTTCCTGAAGTGTCAAATTTTGTATTGGCCGTCATTTTAATCCAAATTCCAGTAGACGGACTTTTACCAGACTCGGCGACAAACTAGTAGTTAAATTTCGAAGTATAATACCACAGGAATTTTTGGCAGAAATCTTTGAATTTGCGAAGTTTTCAAATCATATATTCATTCAAAACTGGAGGATGAATTTCAAAAACTTCAACACGAATGTGTAGGCCATGAAAGCCGCTAACACCATTCCAAGTCTCATTTCTATGGGTCGAAAATCATTCAAATTTAATTCCTGGAACCTCACCCGCCACCATCCAAAAAAAGATAAAAAAGTGGCGCTTCTGTAATCGCATGATATCGTTGGAAGTCAATTAAAAACTATAGCGTAGCAAGTTTCGCTAGAAAAAGTAAGTTTTTGAAGAAAAAAGAATTATAAATTTTAATGGTCACATTAATGGTCTGTAAGTTCATTTGCCCAAGTGGTATGTTATGATTGTATGAAATTTGTTAGCTGCTGACGAAATATTAGACAACGTGAAATTTAAAAGCATTATTTCTTGAAATAAAAATTAAATTATTTAAGATGATAAAATATGGTAAATATAATCATATAAATCAAAGAAATACTATAAAGTTATGAAATAAAAAAAAAAAAAACGTGAACATGTGGATAATTTTTGTAAAAAAAAAATATAGGAAAAAAATAAACATATAATTGAAAAATGTATTGAAATAAAATCGCATGAACAAACATTCAAATTCCATAATCCATAATATAATTATGTGTATTTCGTTTTTTGTTCGTTTAAATGGTGGTGCCGAAGGAATTTTTAAAAGGTTATTTTTCTGTTTTGATGGCATTTATGTTAAATACATTTTGGCATTGTTTTTGTCTCTCTTACTTGCTCCAAGAGTGAAGTCGTTTCCCCAAATTGCAAGCCCTAAAGCTGGCTCCGCTTCTAACCTTGAATAACACTGTATTGCCAAGAAACAAATGATGCAATCGTCTTATAGTTATGAATCAGCGGGTGGTCAGTGATTTGAATATATCAGATAGTTCGTGAATAAGCATATTTTGAAAAAATGTCTTTTGTTTTTTAATTTTTTAATTACCGGTACTCCGGTATTATTATTTTTTTTAATAGTCGTCTACAAGAGCTTTGAGTCTAGTTTTTGGTTCCCTTTCTCTTTTACTTTAATTAAGTATACTAAAGATTTTGCTGATGATTAGTTACTTGGCCCCTCCATGGACCAACCAAAAAAACAAATCTGGCTACGCCACTGCTGATCAGGAGTTGTAATTTGCAAATGTTCACATTTAATAAGCTGTGCGGTGGGTATGAACCTGAAAAAAATAAAAATCTATTCGAACATTTTTCATCCAGCATTAATGATTGGGAACCCCTTATCGTTTCACTGGGTATAGGTACTGCGAAGAACCATAATGTATTTTAACACTTTCCCATTTATTGAAAGACAAATATTTCGCAATCGAAGTTCTCAGCTAAAAAACAAAAACCAATCAGAAACAGATTTACAGTTGGTGTTGGACGTATTATAATAATCGACGTGAAATAATTTTTTGGATAGTAAAAAAACAATTATTATGTGGGAAATTTGAAACAAAAAATAAAAAATGGTGATTTCGAAAAGCCTCAACCACCCGTATAACAAGTTAATATAGTAAAATGACTTTGACAGTTAAAATTTTCGCAAACGAGTTTTATTTTAATGTTTACAAACATGTTCGTTACGCATAAACGGTTATATTTATGAACGTTTCAAATAATTATTTCCAAAATGATAAAAATTATTAATTTTGAAAATTTTTTTTTTTTAATTTTATTTTCGAATTATTTCTGCAGTAATCCAAATAGTGCGTGAGCGTTGACGTATACATTCGTCAGTCTCCACCTTAGAAAGTGTCTATTCGATCGACAAAAATGATGTGAACTTTTAAGGTAGGTACCAAATATTTCTTGTTGATTGTTCTCTAAACATTACAAAGGCCATGAAGTGAATAATTTTGAAACGTCTGAAAATTATTGAAAATCGACGTGATTTTTCAGTTAAATTTTCTACTCGTTGCTTTTTTTTTATGCATTTACAATTTTCGAAGACGCATACATCGTATGGTAAATATTTAATCACAGATTAACAAGGTTTTCTGAGAACAAAAGTAAGTACTAGATAGGTACCTATGTAATTGTTATTTATTTTAGAAAATGGAAGGATAAAAAAAAGGTAGAGAAAGAGGAAGAAGAATATAAATTGATTTTATGTTAATTTTTACTTTAGAGGCTCAACTTTAAATTAAAATGAATACTTGCTTTAAGTTTGCACAACGACTCTTTGTTGTTTTTAGCTAGTTTTCTATTTATTTGTCCTATTTGCTCTCTATAATGATAAATAGGTTTATTTATAAATATTCAGGCTGTCGTTTAAAAAAATTATAAACTATGAATTATTTTTAAAAAGTCATTTATGGTATGATAAGTCCGCAGGGTTTTTTACAGATGAAAATTCATGTCACTTAAGTCTATATGTTTCTCTTCAAATATTTCCACGAAAATGTTGATTCATTGAAATCATTCCCCATCCTCTTTTTAAATGTACTTAGATGCGAAATTTTTGAAAAATACCGTACCTACCGATGGAATGTTACGTTTTATTTTATTCTTTTGAAGATTTTTTTATGGTCAGCAAAGAGTAGCTAGTGGTTAGTCACTGGGCTTTGCAATCGAAAGGTTGGTTGCGAGTTCAAAATCCGTCACATTTCCAACCCAAAATGGCGGTGTACGTATGTTTGCTCAAAAATTAATGGTAAAAGACCATTGCCCACCAGATTTCGACTATACCCTCTCCACCATCGAATATATCCTCCAGAAGCTGGGTAAAATGGACACGTAGTCAAAGCCTGATTTAAATAAACAAATGATTAAATGAATAAAAATAATTTTTTTCTGTAGCCATTTTATAATCGCTTTCGATAAAAATTTGGTCAATTAACTTTTGTTCTCTTTAAAATTATTTAAATTTTTATTCGAAGCAAATATCATCCGATCCTTGAATTTTTGAAGGCTGAACAACTAAAAAGTCGTACAAAAAAATGTAGTATTATATTTCAGTTTGGAAAATTTTTCCTGCTACAAGTGAATATGCAGCCCACCATACCACCCATATTTTGTGTTTCAATATTAAGTACCAACGTTACAATTTTTAATTTCATTATTCGTTAAAAGGTTTCCAATATTCTTTTGGTACAATGGCGGATCCAGTGGGAACTCGGGAAAATTCCCTCCCCCAAACGTAAAAGTAAAAAAAGAAAAAAAGTTGCATGAATGTAAAAATGAAAGTACGTCCACAGAATGCAGATAAAAACCGTCTAAAATTTGTTGAAAATCAAAAAAAGATCTTTTCTCAACAACCAAATCGGATCCGTTCGCATGGAAGGCTATATTTATCTACAAAAAATCGTAAGCTAAAAATTAGGTGCAACGCCCTTCTTCTCAAATAACGCAAGCATACCGATGTCTGTAAATTACCATTTTATCCTTTCCCTTTCTTTCTGCCTAAATAATGCTTATTCACATGTTTTCTTCTTCAAACTACTGCAGTGAGTCTACAAAACAATTCAAGTTTATGTAAACGTTGAAGATCTTGCTTCTACAAGATGGACTGAAACAGTCAAACTCCGATAGAATTATGATTAGAGTAATCGTTGTAATTCATAGCTTTCGAGCTTTTCTACTTGACTAACGAAGAATTTTTTCTGATTATTTCCCGCCATTTACCATTCCATCATAATTTTATTAATCAGGGAACACTCCACCGTAGAAGGCTTTGACAATACAGTGCTGGACGAGTGAAGAACGATATGATTTCTGGTTAGACATACCGGCACTAAATGGGCAGCCACAAAGTACGCATTTGACGTACTTCGCTTTGTGTGTGTGAACGCTATCCTTATGAATTTATGGGTATCTTTATCGGATATATTCTAAATTGGTGAACTCAAACAAAACGTCGAAAATGCTCCGAAGGTACTCTGGGGTCGCCCACTTTTTCGCCGGCGTGTCTTGAAATTAAAAAATACATTGGTCTTATGGAGCTTTACTAGTCCAGTACCATACATATAGTCATTATAGTCAAAGGTTGAGGGTAAGTATACAATTAGTGACGAAAAATCATTATAATGATGATTTGATTCAACAGTAACCAAACATTTCATGAGATACCATAAAAATATTATAATTCTAACTAAACAAATGTTCAACGTTCGAGTGTAGGTACTTAATTTGTTTTTGTAATTTTTGATTTTCCAATTCAGGTAATGCCTCCTAATCAAACGATGAACGTAATGGCTACGAATTGTGTTGAATGCCTCGACTACAGTAATCCACAACACGACGGTGACACGAAAAAGACTTCGAGCTGGCCAAAAACCGAGCAACCAATTATTTGGTTGAACACCGTTTCCATTATTTTATTTCATATTATAGCAGTGATATCGTTTTTTCTCACCATACATAAAATGAAAATTTTAACCCTACTATGGAGTAAGTCTGTTATACCCTCGAAAAAATATAGTAACCATTAGCGATTAGAGTAGCCTCGATAAAACCAATTTGTGATATAGCTAGGTAGCTCCGTTATAAGGGAGGGGCCTAAAAAATTTTTTTTCTCTGTCCTATCCGACTTTTTATCGTCTCCCCCTTGATTTGCCACACGTAACTCCCAAAGAAACCATATTTTTTTACTGCTGACCTATGCTAAATTTTTCGAAATTTTAGACAAAAAATATTCATGTCTTTAAAAATACGTCCATTTGTGAACAACCAGATCCATGACTATAAATCTTTCAATACATCAGGTAGGGAAAATAGGCAAGTGTTTATTCGCTACTGTCAAAGACATCCAAATTGGTAGAATAATTAGATTTGTATTGTAAAATTTGTAAAATAAAAAAAAACTGTGGTTAGAACTGTTAGTAATTTATAAAATTGAATTCTTAATTCTGTATTTCCGCCTAACCAATCTGTCTATCGCTCCCTCTGGAACCAGTGGGATGTTTCGATGGACATTGCCAAAGGCTAATCCTGTTAAGCGATTATTTCCCATTCATTACCTAACCAAGTTTTCAGTCGTTTCAAAGTTGAAAATGTTCTTTTATCTATCTACTGATGCTGTTGAGCAGGGCAGGGTTACTAAAATTCTTAATAATGTAAATATATCAGGAAACATCCATGTGCGGCTTTCAGTACACAAAACGAACAGTGTATCAAAAGCTGCTGTAAAGAGACTTTTGACATTTTCAGACTTTTTAGTACCATACTTGGTTTTCCATAAATCGAGTTCAATTTGTAATTTCTCCACATTTATTTTTTCCCCATACAATTCCTCCACAGCATTTGTTACAATGGGAGTGTTCAGAAATTTCACTTTGGATGGTATTATGCATTCGAAACCGGAAACTAGGCGTAAATGTTTTGAAAATCGTAATTTTATTTGGTTGATAAAGTAGTCCAGAAATGGTATGAATAAATTTAACCTGAAATATTCCTCTTCTGTCTCTGCTGGAAAATTACCACCAGCATATGAAAGACATATGCTCACTTCACTCCTTAAATTTCTAATCTTATTCTAAAACGCGTAATTTTCAACCAATAGACAATGTAATTTGGTACAGACATTGAATATATGGCTACAATAAAATTGCACAAATTAGAGGTTTCAAAATCACTTTTTTTAGTATTAGGAAAAATTGAAAGAGTTTACAACTTTTTTTTATTCTTCCACTAACAAATTGGCGTGTTTTTTTGTTTTTTTTTAAAAAAATTGAAGTTTTTTAGGGCGTGTTGTAAAAATTGACCTGTTACACCCCCCTAACAACATCCCTTCACGCGGCTCCTGAGAATATGACCCACTATACGTAAGGATGTTTTAATATTTGATGATAGAAATAAGAACATACAAAAATGTGACAAGTGAAATAAAACACCAATTGAATCACACAAAAGGTAACTGCACACCAGTAGGTGACCGTTAGCACTTTACTGTTAGATAAATTAAACAGTAAATCATATCAGTATACGTATACATAAAAAGCAAAGTGTCTGTGTGTGCCAACTTTTCTCCAAAACAACTCACTCTCCAGCACTCGGGGTTACAGTAGTATATAGCCCTTGGTCTTCCATTGATAATAAGAAAGTTTCGTAGCGGCGGCTTTTCATGGGGAGGAGCAATAGGGCAAAAACCAAAATTATGTCAAAACAGTTGCATAACCTTTACGGATTAATAATCCTGAAAATTTATGCACTGCTACCCGAGCAATGCCGGATTTAATAGTTAGTACTGTATAAAATGGCCCACAAATACTAATGATCTGTACCAATATAGAATGGAATGATGCAATATTGTTATACTCAACGGAATGCTGTATTTCAGTGTTGCCAACTTTCCAGATAATTACGCACGAACAGTTTAGTAAAGCATTAAGGGATGGGGCACTGACATTTGTAATTCAAATCTGAATTGGACAAATTGTAAACCGATTTGATATTTTTCAGTGAGGTTGACTACTACTGATGCTAAATATATAAATAACCACTGATGGCAGAAATACGGTAATCCTGATATTAGTCTACGTAACTATAGTGGCATTGATCAAAACAAGTTTATACATACTAGAGGTCCGGAAGTTAAACCGCATAATTTCCTGGATCATTTTTTATGATCGAAAAAATGAAAAAGTTCCTTTTGCAAAAATGCTGAGAAATGCTTTTTATTTGAGTTATAATTTTAAGTTCCCGAAATGAAAGAGAAAAAAATTAAAAATCTGGTCTAACCTCTCCGAAAATTGACAAAAATGAACAAAATTTAGTATCAGCGAGTAAGTAGTACTTATTCTATGTTATTTACAGAAGTTTCATCATTATTCGGGAGGGAAGAGAGGGCATTCAATTTTTTTAAATTCGTATCTCTTCAACCCTTGGTTGTGTTTCCTAAGGAAACAGAAAGATAAGGTACACTTTTTTTCGGTATTTTTTCCTTCTGAGTAAAATGATTGAACTCAAATTGCAGTACAACGAAGAATTAAAAGGACACTTTCTGTTTGGAAAGTGGCCTTCGCCTCACCTCCTTTCCACAATATAGACAAAACTTTAAAAACCAAGTGCAAGTAAATAACATAAAATATACTTACTCCCTTATACCAAATTTTTTTCATTTTTGTCAATTTTTGAGGAAGTTACATAGAATTTTTGATTTTTCCTCCTCACTTTCGGGAGCTTTAACTTAAAAAGGAAGCATTTCTCAGCATTTTGCAAAAGAAACTTCCTTGTTTTTTTTTTTGCCCCAAAAATCGAACTTAGAAGATATGTTATTTAACTGCCGGACACGCTGTGTCAGTTTTTATGCGTCTTTATATGAATATGTACAAATGAGAAAATCGTTTTCCACTTTCCATCTCTTTCTGGTATAAACTTCGGATACCTACCTCAATCAGTTGTTTTGGGGTATGTTTAATTTTAATCAGGAAGTTCGCAGGAAAGCCCACAATACTATACCCCAGGGTAATAAAACTTTCAACCTATTTTTTATTTTCAGACTACGTAGGAATCGATTTTTATATTTTTTTAAGATATTGATTTTGAATTTTTTATTAATTTTATAACGAGACCTATTTATAGCATCCCATATGATTCTCACACACTCATGATGTATTGGAGGTTCTGATAAATTGTTTCTTTCACACATTAGTATCTATATTTTTTGAAAAGCTGAATTTGAAACAACTCAAATAAACGGAAAATAATAAATCTTTAGGAATTTATGTCAACTAATTTTATGCCGGGTTATTCAAAAACCGACAGAATTAAACAGTTTTTATCGATTTTAAGAATTGAAATTGGAACTATGCAGCGAAATTTTTTTCATGTAGACACATTAAAATCACGAAGACAAGTAAGAAAAATCTTTGGTTTACGAGTAAGGTTATCAAAATTCGTCAAGACTTCGATTTTAGGCTTGGAAAAAGCTGAAGTAGAACAATATTCGTTATTAATGCAAGTAATCGATCATTTATTTATTTTTATAATTCTGAAAAAATGGTGAACGACCTAACCTTGAAAGATCATAAATCTTACTCAAGTATACATAAAAATTTATTCATTAATTAAAACCATACAAACATGAAGTGTATGGCCTACGCTTAACTATAGAGAGCAATAACGTATGTTTAGGATGTAAACATTTTTTTTCAAGCATGTGATATCCTACATAAAATAATGGCTCTTAGTTGTTTACCTCCTTACACATAATTGATTTTTTTTTTTTTTTTTACAATTCAGTTAGGTACTTTTATCCAGTTAATATACGTCACTAATTTTCCATTGCTAAAATATTCACCTCCTTCAGTATTGTTCTATTTATTGAAAATTTAAACCTACTTACACCCGCACCTCTGTTCATCTAATATTCATTATTGTTTTTATTTCTGTCACAAGTTTTCGCTTCAGCAAATGGCTACACATAAAACACTATAAATGCAACAATGGCTACTATATTTTTTTTCTTTCGGTTTTCTCTCGGCGAATCGTAATAATTTATTCAATAATCTCCTTACGCGTCATTAACGATTTATATGTCTTATTATATTATATAAAATTTCAAGTATTTACATATGGAAGTATTGCTGGTTTCGGAGTGACCGCTGGTGTTCATCGTTTGTGGTCTCACAGATCGTACAAAGCTAAATTACCATTAAAAATACTCTTATTAATATGCTATTCAGCTGCTGGAATGGTAAATGCCTACAATCAGTTATTTAACAGTTTTCAGAGCAATAAGTATTTACGTTTTCTTTTTTTCATTTTTTTTTTTTTTTTTTTTTTTTTTTATATAGAATTCATTGTTTGACTGGGTACGTGATCACAGAGTGCATCATAAGTACAGTGAAACCAATGCTGATCCTCATAATTCGAAAAGAGGATTCTTTTTCGCACACGTCGGTTGGCTTATGCAGAAAAAACATCCGGAAGTAATACGCAAAGGGAAAAATTTAGATTTCAAAGATATTTTGGAAGATCCATTATTGAAATTTTACAATAGGCAAGTCCAACAAGAACAACAATAGTATGCACTCAACATTTGTCAGTGGCGGTTTGAGAAGCGGTTCTACAAGTATTCGCATTTTACTGCCTATTTTTTGCGCTTACTTAAAAATTTTCTTTTTCACTTTCCGATTTTGGGTATAGAATTTACACTGAAAGTATGAGTAATGAAATGGCCTAGTTTTTCCAATTTACTAAATAAAAAAACGTATGTTTTCTGAAAGCTTTTGCCAAAATTTAGGCATTCAGACTCCCCAGTTTTGAAACTCTAAACCCCCCCTCCTGATACTACGATTAATTTTTGTTAAGTATTTCATATTTTCGCATCCGATTTTCAGATACTTTTTGCTGTTCAAAATATTTTTCTGTTTCGTGCTTCCTGTGTACATACCAATACATTTCTGGAACGAAACCTTGATAAACGCTTTTTGTTCTCAAGCATTGTTTCGTTATATGGGAGTTTTGAATATGACGTGGTCAGTTAACAGTTTTGCTCATATTTGGGGTAACCGACCATATGACAGGTAAGCCTAATGATAAAAGTAGAAAACCCCGACTGGTACCCTATATTAATGAAAAATGACATACGTCCGATTTAGAACCGCATAATCATCAAAGAAGTAGGCTTGAGGTACCTATTTCGAAAATTTGGAATACAAAAAAAATTTGCACTTTTTCTGCAACAATTTTTGTGCGTGCAATAAATCTAAGTTGATGACAAATGAGACGGACCATATTGTTATTTAGTCAAATGGTGTTCAATTTCAATCATAATATTAAGGTTGAACGGGTACCAACATCTGCAAAAGATCTGCCAAATATGGTGGCGATGGTTTCCTGAACGATAGTAAAAATGCTCCACTCCTCTACCTTAGGCTTCCCTCAGGAGTGGAGGTTGGGAGCCCAAGTGTGTGATTCATTTCAGTTTTTGTGATTTTCCTTGATAACGAAGCGATACACAATGACAATACTTTTGTGTAAAAATAATATACCAAAAATTTGGTAGAAAAATTTACTATACATTTTTTCGTATAATTATTGTGTAGAAGCTGAGATACAGACTGGTAAAGAAAGTTTTTTTTTCTTTCAAAATCATAATACCAATGTAATTTTTTTTATTTTCACATTATTGGAAAATTGAAAATGAACATATAGGTACACATAAAGATGGCCAAAGAAATTCATATAGGTACTGAGATTTTCCGTTAATTACGTGTATAAGCTGCATCATATTTCATGCCTGTTGCAGGCATTGTGTCCCCAATATTGAAAAAATGAACCACCATAAAAAGAATGATGAAAAACGATAACTTTATTTTATTTATTTACAGTCTGCACATGATTTCACCGTTGGTTCACTTTCTCTATTAGTCAGGCTTTTTACTAGCAAGTATGCGCATGAGAATGATAAAAGATGAAACGCCACTTTGAGTTTTATATATATATATATATATATATAAATATTAATGATAAACGATGTAAAATTCATAAAAAAACGAATAATCACAAGATGGCGGCTCATCTCTTATCACCTTCATGCTCATACCTGCTAGTAAAGAGCCTTATTATTAGGAGCATCATGTATGTAACTAATAACTATGTACAGGACATGAAATATGATGTAGATAGGTATATAGCTATTCGTATATTATAAACTAGGTATAGACTAAATATTAATAGGAAATCTTAGTACGCTAACTTCTTTGGCCATCTCTATGTCTGTGTTTATTTCAGCTGTCTATTAATAAGAAAATAATACAGATTCTTAAGATATTAAGTAATATCAGTAACCTTCTCCATCATCCTCAATCTCAGCCTCTATGAAAGTTGGAAAGAAACGAAAAAATAAGTTGAACTTTTCTTCTTCTTTTTTTTTTTTTTTTTTCAAATTACAGCTAAATTATGTTTATTCTGCGATGTATTTGATTGAGCTAACTGCGTCAAATTTCGAATTACTAACAACATTGTAATATAAAACTTTGATAAATCGCGCGTGAAAATTTACGAAAAATTCCTTTATTCTGCTCAAGAAAATCATTCGTAATCAGAACGTGAAAGCTTTTATGAGTCGCAAATCGCCTTCAAACTATGTCACTATGCAATCCGCAACGCAAGTCGGTTTTTAAAAAATCAACACATCTACTTATTACAATTTTGAAAAAAATTTAAAAATTGGGAATTCGAAACTTATTTCAAAAAACATTTTCTTTTACGGAAAAGACATTAACAAAGTTTTGCTGTTCTACTAAATTTAGCCATAAGTGGTAGTAAAATTTCAAAATCATCTAGCTTGCTGAAAAATTGTTTTCGATCATCGACAGTTCGTAGGGTTAACAATTAGTTAAGAATGAAAAATGAAAAATTTTATTTTTAAAGAAAAAACCCGAAACTTTTTTTCGTTTATTTTTCACACATTTTATCTCGTTTGCTTTTGCAGACATCATTCATTTAGTGCAAATAACAATATTATACCTCGTTTCAAAACTAATATTTTCAATAATTTAAGTAAATACTAACGTATAAAAATTTGAAAATTTTTAAGAATTAATTTTTTTTATATTTAAAAAAAAAATATATATATATACAAAATAATGCCCCACCTGAAAAACCGAAGGGCACTGTTAATTCAACGAGAGCACCAGTTCTTGAATATTATTCTCGAAAATTTCGCAGCTATTTCAGAATTAAAGATAGGTTACCCATTTAAATTAGCCTGTTTTATTTTAAATCAATAGAACAAGGAACTCTTGTGCCTGAATTATTTTTTTTATGATAATTTAAATATCTGAAGTGAGAGCCACTCGAATCTCAGATGATTTATATTATGGCAACCAGTGTAAGCTATGGAGGGTAGACAACTTTCTTTCACTGAGGTACACTTTCTCAACAACGAATTAACAACAAACGAATTCGTATCTTCATTAAATTTTTTCACTTAAAACAATAAGGGATATACTGTTGAAACTGGACGTCATCAAAAGATTTAAAGGGATGAACTTTGAGAAATTTAGCTTCCGTTTTTCCACCAACTGAAAATTTATTTGTTTAAAAGCTTCTTTTCTCCCACTATGCCGACTAATGTTCCTCCGTTATCTTCAAGGGAGGAATTTTTGAAAGCTGTGTGTGTGTGTGTTGATCGGCAACACATACACAAATTGAGATCTAGATAAGGATTTTATCATGACTTCATATGTGACGAGGACAAAAAACATTGCAACTTGTCTTTTATTCTTTTGTCTTGGTCTGTTGGTGTTATTGTTGTTTGGACAGAAGATTTTTAAATGTTCTGTCCTCTTTATATCGCGTCTGTTTTTGTGTGGGGGCGAGTGAGAGAGGTTGATGTTTTTTTGACCTTTCTCCCTTTGACATCTCTCTTTTAGGATCAACGTCTTTTTAATTGACATCCATTTGTTCAGATGTCATCCTTTTTTTGGTGCTCTCTTTGGGAGAGCAGGTACTAAAAGTCAGAACTCAGCTGTTTTTTTGGGCGAGTCCATTTTTTTTGGATAGGCATGTGTTTTTATTTGAATATATTAAAAGAATTTGATGCTTTGTATGCTGGGGGCGGCTAAAAATTTTTGTAGAAGGAATTTTTAGACACTTTTTCGTGTTTATGGCAAGTGAAACTTCACTTGGCATCAACAATGTGTCTTCCCCAATTATATTTAGCCAATTGACTTTTCTTTAAACCGACTGGGTTGGTGATGTTTCCATTGTGACTAACTTTTCGAAGTAATTTTTGGCTTGGAAATTAGATGCCTAGATAGAGACATTGAGCTTAACCATGATTTTTCACTGTTAAATTTACTGTAATTGTTTACTGAGTCCGAAGCTATTTCAGTTTTATGCCCTTCATTACCAGGAAGGGATCTTACTTAACTTTAATATCACTTAACCACTAATAGTCGAGAGCTAATTATATAACTTTCAGCTAAAAAATGGTTTTTATAATAAAAAAAAGTGTTTTTTTTAGCAATTATAATTCTGAATTTTAATTTCCTATTACGTATTTGAGGATAACTATAGTCTTGAATGCTAAGTGCCACAAATTTAATTTCTTTCATAGGAATTTATTTTGTTTGCGAGTGGAAGCGCAGTAAGCAATAGTGAAAACAGATTCAAACGAGTCTGTTTTCTTTACACTTTAAAAAAAAATTAAAATTCATTATAGTTTTAATTTCAGAGTTTTTTAATTGAATCAGATTCTATAGAAAGGATCTGGTTCACTGAGAAACTCTGATGCTCTTGCTACCATATAGTAGCAGAGTCATTACAGTTTAAGGAACTTATATTATAATATGTCTAACATCCAAGGGACTTCAAAATATATGTCATCACACACTTTTCATGCACACTAGATCTGACAATGATTGACAGCAACCTCCTCAGCCCAGTCCTCATCTACTTACATTTCTTCAGACAAGTTTCCTGCTTACCCACCAGGCGCACAGGAGATTTGGAGTGTAGCCCACAATACATAGGACCACGTATGTTAGTTTATCAACAACGTCAATAACAGTTTTGTCGTTTTTGTAAGTCAGTGGGCCTACATCTACAGTAGCCATGCGCCCAAAATTAAATCCATACACCAATTTATAAAAGACCTATAAAAAGTCCTTAAAAAAAAATTAATTATTACTATCGAACCCAATTACCACACTTATAAATTTTGTCATTTCAGACGAATAAGACCGGTGGAAAATATAGGCGTTGCAATCGTTGCCCTAGGAGAAGGCTGGCATAATTACCACCACGTGTTTCCATGGGATTACAAAGCAGCTGAATTAGGAAATTATAAATTCAACTTAACAACAATGTGGCTAGATTTTTTTGTAAAAATTGGCCTCGCTTATGATGTGAAACAACCATCAGCCGATTTGGTGAAAACAATTATTCAAAAATACGGGGATGGTAGTCATGTTCCGGAGATACCTCAAGAGTATGAAGAAAAATTTGAATAAATTTAATTTTGTGAAAAAAATAAAATATAATAAATATTTTAAGTCTTATAATTATGTTCGAAGATAAAGGTTTTTTTTTTTTTTTCCTTCCTGAGAATTACTAACAAATATGAGCTATAGTACTGATATTAATATAATGTATAGCACATATACAAGTATATTGCTCAAAATGATTGACAATTGCATTAAATATTAAATTTTGTATAGGAATTTTTTTTTTTTTAATTTTTTTATTATTATTATTATTATTATTATTATTATATTATTATTATTATATTATTATTATTATTATTATTATTATTATTATTATTATTATTATTATCATTACTATCACCTATTAGCTAACAATGACATAATATTATGTACCTTCATTATATTATGATGATTTAAGAAATAAAGAAATCACTGAAACGAGAATAGTCAGAAAATTATCATTCAGCAGAATCAGAATGGTATAATGCAGAATAAATATCTATTAGGTACTGTGGCGACACATATTGGCAGAGTACTCTCATCACCATCACCCGGCACTGTGGCCGAGTGTATGTGGTAGTTGTATTTTGGTGGTGGTGGTGATTGAGGTAGGAATTCCTGTCCGTCAATGGTTCTAATCCCTGGGCCAGCAGGAAACCTACATTGGTGACCTCGACATGATCTGGGAGATGGTGAACAGTGCCATCTCTAGGAAGAACACGTCAGCCCGCTAGTTCACCTGCTCTCCACCTCAAAATGT
The DNA here is from genome assembly GCA_011428145.1 of Ericerus pela. Lineage (NCBI taxonomy): Eukaryota > Metazoa > Arthropoda > Insecta > Hemiptera > Coccidae > Ericerus > Ericerus pela. The sequence goes on along the minus strand of WOFM01000527.1, from coordinate 90,627 downwards.
GATGGCGTTGAGCGCACTAGTGGTGAAGTGGTAGAGTATACAGGTGCGATGCAGGGATGTATTGGGAAGGGGCATCCACCGCTCCCTTACATGCACCTACCCTTCCGTTAGTACCTCTGCCTCCATTGAATCGTACTGCGCACTGCTGTACTGTGTGGGAGTAGTGTGGCTACACATATCGGCGGAATACTCTCGTCATTATCACCCAGCACCGTGGCCTAGTGTATGGTAGCCTTATTTTGGTGGTGGAGGCGATTGAGGTAGAAATTCAATGTTTAACTTAGAAAAGTTTCATTTTTTTTTTTTGGAAAAATTTCATTTTTAAGATACTTATTTTGGAAAGTTTGATTCTGAAAGCTCTACTTTGAAATCTGTAATGAAGCTGAACAGTTTCAATAATGTAACATAATATGAAGGAGTCGAAGTTCAACCTTTGAAACGTTTTATTTTCAGGGTCTTTTGAAAACATTAATAGTTTTGAGATCTAACGGCTGTAATTTTAGAGTTCACTTGGAAAAGTTATATTTTTTATTTGAAAAATTTTGGTTTCAGCTGAGTGTAAGTTTCATTTTTATGTTTTGAAATTTTTAATTTCAGAGTTTTTTAAGAATTCAGATTTTGAAATCTCAACCGCGAAAATTATAATTAAGTTCAACAGTTCCGATGACAATATAAACGAAAGAATGAAGCTGAAGGTATATTTTCTAAAAGTTTTGTTTATTTCTTGTAAATTTTATTCGCAAGGTTTTATGGGAATTTTGGATTTTAAAGCTCCACCCTGAAAGGTTTCGATGTTGTCACATATAATGAAAGATTGAAGGATTTTAAGTCTGAAAATGTTGGTTAAATGCTTTAAAACGTTTCATTTTCATGGTATTTTTAGGATGTTTAGTTTTGAAAGAGCGACGAAATCGAAAGTATGATACTTGCATTTAATAATGAAATGGATTAACCGTTGATGATTAGGTATAGACTTGTCCCTAAACGAATTTACATTGTAAAAGGTAGCTGATGAATACTTTTTACCTACACGATGACAATAAAATGCGTTCTCTTAATCTACTTACATGCCATTAAAAAAACCTCATCACCGAACCCTTTTTAGCATAGGTAATATGTATTATCTTTCAGCACATTAAGTACATTCGAGTTAATAATGTTTTAATATTCTTAATGTTAAGGTCATTTCTAAAACAATTTAGAGCTGCCTTAATTTATTTGTTACGATACGCGATTTCACTTTCGTTAAGAAATTTTTAAACAAAAAGTTTTGGCACGCCACAGTCGTTTATAAAACATCGGTCAGATTACCATTAAGATTTATTACCGGCTGAAATTTTTTTCTGTTAAATTGTACCTAAATAATTTTATTATGTTCGTTAATTTGAATTTTTTTCGGTAAAACATTTTGGCAATGTTTTAAATTCATGATAATAACAGTAATCTCCATATTCATCGCTTCAAAACGTCATAAAAAATTATTTTTACGAAAACGATGAACTTTTATGATTTTGTGTGCCATCATCTTCTACAAGGTAATTTTATTTTTAATGCGAAAACTATAATGCCTCTGATATTATAATGGACTTCGCACAGAAGTAAATTTGTAATTTTAAACGAAGCTAATTAATTTTCTCATGATTTCGTTGTGTGCCACCGATGATTTGCATAACAGTTTATATTCTTCACGAACAACAAACAATTGTAGTACCGTACCTACTTATCTACTGTAAGGATATCTGTCTGCTAGTATTAATTCCAAAAATAAGGTTTTGTTTTTTTTTTTTTTAAATTTTCAGGAATTATTGTACTGGTTGAAGAACTAATCTATCACAATCGATTCTCTAGTACTGAGGATAAATACAAAGAACAGCGGCGCAGGAGTGGGGGGGGGGTTTGGGGTCAATATACCCGGAAATTTTTCAACTACTTCATATACCCTCAAAAAATAATCGCTAATTAGGCTTTTGCATGAAAAAATTTTGTCAAAACCCCCCAAAATTGTGCTTTGGCTACGCCACTGATAAATAATCGAAATATTAATTTTTACATACTTACCAATTCATTTTACTAACGCTGATAGAGCACGGGCGTACTGAATGGAGGGAAACTGCTTGTTCAACCACCCACCACCAGGACAAAAAACAACTGGTAACTCCTTTCCACAGTAATGGCTAATCAACGATTATTTATAAATTTAATGACTGGAAACCCCTCTAAAGAATCTTGATTTCGTTATATAAGTCACTGCGGTTACCTACAGGTACACTTGTTTTTATTTTTTCAGTATTTAGCAGTGAAGGATCTTTTCCTATCAATATAGGTAGGATTTGATGGTGAGTTTGGTTGAAGGGATAGACGGATTGAGTAAATAGGATATTATTTAGAGGGGAAATCGTCATGTACCTACTCACCAGTTTCATTTCAGAAATCTGACTAAACATGAAAAGATAGCTCTACTTTTAATGTTGAACAAAGATTCGTTGTATTCAAAGTATTTGACATAGAGAGATTTAGGTTCAACCACCACGACAAAAAAAAGAACAGGAAGAAGAATACCTAAGGAAAAACGAGATGCACAAAGGCATACTGTAAAAACAGTCCAGTCAAATCTTACAAAGTAAAAAAATTTAAAAAAAGCATATAAACTTTAACTACATAGCGTTGTTGGGTGGATACCCTCCATTAACATACTAAAGTTTGCACCCTCCCCACCAATGTCATTTTTGTGGAGGGGGTGTTTGTCCCCCAAAATTTGGTTTTTTATATTTTTCTCTCCAAATTTTGATTTTATGATAAAAGTAGGTCAATGAAAAATTGTTTGGCATAAAATTTCCTACAAAACAGGCGACTAGCCGTGTTCTACCATTCTTTAATGAATAATTAAGTTCAGTAGCATTATATGGGAGATATTACTCGTATGTAGATTTGCAAACCTAATAGATATTTTCTAACCATCCACCTCCTTCCATAACCCCTTCCAACAAAAAAGGTTACATGTAGTTTTTTCCAAACATCCCCTTCTCCTTCAGAGAGTCTCGAAAACAACCAAATTCAGTAAATATAGTTGTTTGCAAGACTTTATGGAGGAGAGGAAGGATGTCATATAAAAACCTTTGAAGGTGGAAGGAATAATAAAATGTTATGGAAAATGAATAGATGGGTAGAAAATGTGTATTGTATTTACAAATTATCTGCATACTTAGTATGATAATTACGACTTATAATATTTCCCAAATAATTTTATTGAGCATAATCAGTGAAGAATGGTTTTTTTAAGACTCTCAGGATGGAAAGAAGGGAGTCAAGCAAAAAACTGCATGTGACTTATTTTGTAGAAAATTTTATGTTGAAAAATTTTGTACTAACCTATTTTTATCACAAAATCAAAATTTGCGGAGAAAACTTGGAAAAACCAAATTTTGGGGGATAAACACCCCCTCCCAAGAAATGCACGGTGTGAGGAGGGTGCTACTTTTTGTATGTAAATCCCGAGAACCCACCCAACAACTTTATATAATTAATATTTGCGTGCTAATTTTCTTTTATTACCTCATTTTGATACTATTTTGACTGGACTAAAACAACAAAATTAAAGAACAAAACAAGGCAACAGAATAAACCAAGTTGAAGCCACATATGTTTGTACCTGCAACACACACACACATTCACACAATTAATTTGAGGAATTATTTTTTAAAGATAAGCAAAATTCTATCACATATATTTTCGAATTTATTGATTTTAAACCAGCAAAGGATCAGAACAATTAAATTAGTACAAAAGATTTATTCAAATCGGTTCAGCAGTTCTGGAGTCAACTTTTGACATATAAAACTGTTTCATTCTTGTATAAATTTATTTCTTTATGTAAATTGCTACAGAAGTTTTTGAGACATATGTTCTTTTGTTTTATTTTTTATTTTTTTAATTTAAAAATATTTATTTTTATCAAAATCAAACGTTTTGAAGCTGGTTTTTGACAAAACTGAATTTTATTCAGAAAGCAACCATACATCAGCTAATTCGTATAAAATGCTTATTTCCCATCCTGACATAGCTATAGCCGTTTATGTAAAATATAGGTAGGTATTGAAAAAACAAAAAGGAAAAAAGCAGAAATAAAGGAAAAAATAAGGATTTTTTAAAAAACAAGTAGACTATTTTTTATCAAGAGGAAATTTTCTAAAAGAAGTGATTCGAGACCCCTTTTAAAGTGTTGAACCAGCTTCGCAAAACCTCACAACGTCTAAAATAAAAGACAAATTTGGGGATAGCAGTTGAGTTGGTGTAGGAGGGCATTCTTATGTAAGAGAACTGCTGAGAAAATTGGAAAGAGGGTAGAAAAAAAAAAGAGGTTCAAGTAAAAATTGAAGCTTGTATCTGAAATTGAACCCACCAGCACCGGGCGTGGAATATGTAGGCAACTGAATTTTCATCTAACTAAGCTTTCGTCGAGTGATGGACCCACATTCGAATAGAATATAGTCAGAGTTGGCATTACCCAGACCATGAGCGCCATTAAGGGTGGTTAAAAGGATGTTCTTGTATCCCCTGGCTCTTTATGTTTTGTGACAGACAGCGAGACACAACGCAAGGCCCTTGATCCCAGTTTTTTTTCTTTCTTTAGAAAAATTTTCTCCTTTTGTTTTTTGCTTTGCTAGCCTCACAACTCCTCCCCAAAAAAACAAAAAAACAATCGTAATGGGTGCCCATGGCTGTGACTAGGTGAATCAAAAGGACAATACATCGGTATTTATGATACCCACTTTTAATATTTAAGGCAAAGACTAAAAGTTTACGTACGTATTTATGTAATATAATAAAATTATATGATGCAAACCACAATATGTAAAAAATGAAGGAGTAATAAAATTTTAATCCGAAGTAAATGCCCAGAGGGAGTTGAAAAATGGATTTAATCAAAACACATGGTGTGCATTTTTAACCTGAAACCTTGAAAAACGTAGGTACTCAAAATGACATCAAACATAAAACATTGCGAAAAATTTGTCGAAATTTAAAATTCAGCATCTGAAAAACAAGGATTAGATATGTGAAACTACAAATAGATGAATCATTAAAGCAACTAACACTTTTTTCTTCGTTTCTTTTGAGCTAACCAAAAATGAAGAAAAAATAAAGTAAAGCAGTTCACTAATTTTTAAGAAAGCTGATCGCTAATAAAAAATAAAAAAATTTTTTCTTCTGTATTAAACAAATAAATTACCCTCATTCAAAAAAAAAAAAAAGTTAAACAAAAAAGAAGTTAAATAAAAAAAAAATTTCTTTTTCATTTACACAAAGGAAAATTTCAAATTGGTGTGTGTGGGTGTGTGTGCGTGTGCGCGCGCTGAAGGGAACTAGCAAGTAAATAAGATGACTACAAGATGACGCAACTACAATAAGAAGATAAAGGACTACAGGGCTCTGCAAAAATTTGGATTTCTTAACACATTTATTCGATTTTTGAAATTCGCAAAATTTCTCTTCAGAAGTGGTTCTTTCTGATTGCAGAAAAATATGGTTTTTCGTATTTTACAATCGCAAAAACATTTTGTGTTTTTTTTTTTTGGCGTTTTTAGTTGCTTCTAACTTCGAAAATTTAAGTTGACCCTTCGTTTGACACACTTATCACTGGTCAAAAAAAAAAAAAAACGATAACATTAATTAGATAGGTAGGTTACGTAACCTACTGCCATTGCGAGACAAAACCAACGAACATACACGCACATGAGGTGAGTACAAAATTCGCCGAATTTAGTTCTCATCTAATGAAGTTGAAACACTCAATAGTTTAGTCAAAATGAAATTTTCTTACCTGATTTTTTGTAGAAATTTCGATTTTCGAAAATTATTTTACCGCGTATTCTTTTGGAATTTGTTAATCGGTTGCACGTTAAATGAAACTTTTTCTCGTTTTGTTTACTGAATTCGTTCTGATAGTAAAAGGTTTTGCGAGTTCATTAAGAAGAATATTTGGGTTTGGCAACCAACAGTTGTTGTTTAATTATTTTCTATTTTTACAGTGAATAATGAAAATTCTTCGAGTTTGAAACATCATCGGCAGCGGAACGCATTTCAACAACAAAAACACGCGAAATTCAATCCTAAAAACTCGGAAGAAATAAATAATCTAACGCCCAAAGCCGACAGACAAAAAACAATTTGGATAAATGCAATCGCTATAATCACATTTCACGTGGTTTCGGTGATGACATTTTTTTTGATAATTCATAAAATGAAATTTTGGACAATATGTTGGAGTAAGTGAAAAAATATGTCAAACTTCTGGCAGTTGATGATCCAGTTACAAATGATTTTTGATAAAATATTGGAAAATGGCATCAAACTGATCCAGTAGCGGATCCGGAGAGTCTTTTTTTCGGGGAGTGGAGAAAGTGCCAATAATTTTAAGAATTATGAGGAGTTGAGCTTTTTTATTTTTATTTTTTGCACTCTTCAACATAATTGGAGGATTTTTATTTGGATCCTGCGTCGTACTGCCATTTTTTCTTTTCAATCGTTTCTTATTTTTATTTTGGAGTTGAAGAAATTTCTCCATCCCCCTGGTTCCGCCACTAAACAGGTCATTTTTTGGTAGAAGATTAGAGAATTAGAATGGGCTAAAACTAAAAGAAGTAAACAATTAAATACTTACTTTTAAATTTTATGAATTACTAGCTGTTAAAACTCCGTTCCCACAGTATACATTAAAATTATATAGACTATTAGACAAGTTGACACACTCTGATAAAAAATGGTTTCAAAATTCATTTGGAAACTTTTATCTCACTAAGTAAATGCTAGTGTCATTTGCGATTCAATCCCCTAAAGAATTCCCTTCACTTCGAAGAGCTAACGCACGTACGCTGCTGCTAGTGGAAAAATTTGTTTAAATTACAAATTGATGCCAATTTTATCATATTGGCTTTATGGGAGTGTATCAATTTGTCTGAATAGTCCCTGGACGGTATTCATCGATGACTACCCTCAGCTAAGCATTGAAGATGTCACACACTACAGCAAAACTGAGCAATGCCCACTCTTTTTTACATGAACATTGCTTATTTTCACAGAAATTTGGACAGAAAGTGGTAGGGTTTTCTCACTACCATTCCAAAAAATATTACCAATCCTTTTCTTGCCGAAAATTTTTAAATTTTATTAAAAACAATTAGGTAGGTATGTTGAGAAAAATATTTAGAAAATAATGGGATTTCCGAGACCGTTTTTAAAAATTCGAATACAAAATTTAAATCGACAAAAATCGCGTATCAGTGGACACTTTAGAATAAAAAGAATCTGCCACATAACATGTTTTATGAAGATGACCCTTCAACGTTTGCTTCCACAGTTCAGGCAAGGGAAAATAGCTAACCCTGAACAAACTTTGAATAATCCAAGAAGTACAAGTACTGAGTGTAGGTCACATCAATCCCATTCATTTGAATCAACCCACACGTTCATGTCGTTTGTTTCTAAAGTCTCAATTACAAGTAAGTCTTAGGGACGCTAATATGATTGAAATTAAGTTAGTGGATTGATAAAAAGAGAATTACTTCTAGAATAATTTAAGAATTAATATTTTTTAATGTTCATTTTGACTTTTTTTCTGTTTTGATTTTATTTGGTAGAAACATTTTTTGGTTATGCAAAATACTTACATTTTTTGGCTATGCAAAATACTTATCTAAGTACTTATTGTGAAATGCTATTTCTACTGTTTAATATATTTTTCTGTTGGTCAACTATTTTTTTTTGTTCCCAATTAACTTTTTTCTGGAGTAAAATGCTAAAAATGTGAAAAAAACTTTACTGCCAATCATATCTAGTACCTTTTTTTGTCGTTACCAACAGTTTATCATTTATGTCGTGTGGTTAATTCATACCCTTTTTTTTTTCATTTCAAAAATTCGAACTTTCAATTCCACTAGTCCAGTCATCTTACAAAAAAAAAAAAAAAAAAATTACCAACCGAACCCCAACTATATGCAGGACTGTTTGATGGGTCTCCTACAGTAACATACTAAAGATGGTTTATACTCGTTGATTTATTCTCCATGATCTAATATGTAAGAAGTTTACTAAAGGGAAACATTGTTTTCAGTTTATACTGTTTCTCTTGATCTATTCCCTAAACGTTAAAATTTCCCAACTTAAAAAATTCAGATTAGAGATTAGAGAATTGAGAAGTGAGTTTAAACCGGCCTTTACACCCGTATTCTAAAACGTTTCATAATGTTAAGCAAGACTTAAGTACTCGTTTGACCAGGTTTGTCCTATACTTATACACAGAAGTCACTGATAAAACATTACTTAAGTATCATTCTAGAATACGGGTGTAAAAGTTGCACCCTCTAAATCTGTTGCAATTTTTGGGAGGGAGTGTTTATCTCCTTAAATTCGGTTCTTCGCGTTTTTCTCTGAAAATTTCAATTTTGTAATAAAAATAGGTCGGTAAAAAATTGTTTAACATAAAATTTCCAATAAGTAATGTTTTCTCTATTTTTCTATTTTATAACCGTTGCTCCTCCAGAAAATCTTGTAAAATCAACCATTCTTTAGTGAATATGTTCAGCAGCATTATATAGAAAATACAACTCGTGATTGTCATATTATTTAGGTAATCATTAAACTGAAAATATATTTGATACCAATCCTCCTTCGGTCTGTAACCTCTTATCACCCTCCTCGCCTTCACTGTTTTTCCTCATATGAAAAATCGAGCTGAAAAGGTGGAGAAAATGATAATGGGTTGCGGAAGGAGGAAGGAAGGGTAGAATTGTTTCATGAGAATGTCTGGGCTGTGAGGCGGAGGACATGATAAGGGGTTATGGAATGGAAATGGGTGGGTAGCAAATATACTGTATATTAGGTTTACTAATTATCTAAATAGTATATGATAATTACGATAATTATTTTTATTTCACGTAATGATGCTGTTGAACACATTCACTTAAGAGTTGCTGTTTTCGAGGTTCTGTGAAGGGAAATGGGTGCGTGAAACAAACAAATGCATAAAAAAGTTTTACAGGAAATTTATATTGGACAATTTTTTACTGAACAATTTTCTATTTTCATCACAAAATTAAAATTTGCGGAGAAAAAAGCGAAGAACCAAATTCTCTCCCCAAAATGACAAGAAACTTAAAGGGTGTAACTAATATTTTTTTACTCTAGAAGACCCATCCGAAAACACTGTAAAGTAAAAATTTGTATGCTTTTTTTTTTTTTTTTTTTTTTTTGCCACCATTTAGATATTTATTTGACTGGACTATGCATACAAATGCTACAAACATTGTTTCGTAGAAACCAAATGTTTATGATTTTGAAATACTTACCATTTCTAATAATTGTTTAACTTCGGTTCTTTTTTTTATATTTTATTTTATTTAATTTTTTTTTTTTTTTTTGCAAAAGTGATTTTGAGCGCCGGACTTAGCGGTTTTGGAGTGACTGCTGGAGCTCACAGATTATGGTCTCACAGATCATACAAAGCAAGACTTCCATTGCAGATAATCCTCATACTTCTGTACTCGGCTGCTGGAATGGTAATACGTATAGATTAATTTGTCTATTACTAAACGAAATTTTTGAAACTGATTAACTTACCTATATGTACCTACAAACCTATAAGAGAAAGGAAAAATTTTTTTTTTTTGAAATTAACTTATTTTGAACATTTTCCTTCAAGAACACAATTTACGATTGGGTACGGGACCATCGAGTACATCATAAATACAGCGAGACAAACGCAGATCCGCATAATTCAAACAGAGGATTCTTTTTCGCCCACGTAGGTTGGCTCATGAAAAAGAAACATCCTGACGTAATTCGTAAAGGAAAAACGATAGATATGAGTGACATCACAAACGATCCTCTGTTAAGATTCCACACCAAGTAAAATACCTATATATTTGAATCAATAATATGATAGTCGTCAACCGTAGAGGGCTATACTGGTTTGTCCGTTCCCAGGGTCGTAGTTATAGGGAAGAATAGAAAAGTTGTCTGCCCCCAATAATTTTAACTTGGCTGAAAAGTTGAAAAATTTGAAACTAGTTTTAAAATTTATGATTTTGTAGTGGTTTTAAGAAGAAAATAAATTAAATAAAACAGAAATAGGCAACGGAAAAACCAATAGGTACCTATGTTGTACGCTAATTGATTTTTTTTATGATTGAGTTAAAAATTTTCGTAGTCAGTTGGAAAATTTTCAAATTTGACCCCCAAAATTTTTGGCTCTCTACTATACCCTTCCATTCTCATCCTAATGATCTTATTATCTGAAACAAATTAAAACAATTATAGCCACATTGGTCGGAAATATTCCGTATTTTTGACCCACGGATAAACGATACCAGAGAGAATTTTGCTTATCAAGCCATGAAATGAAAATCGCAACGTCGTAAGAATCGGATTTGAGGGACCACCTTTGAAGACCCACACAGATTTTATGAAATGGTTTTTAAGTGTGTTAGCTAGGTATCCTAAAATATCCGATTCTAAATAAATTTTCCATCGTTTTGGTCATTTCTGCTCCAGTGATGATTAAATAAGAGTGAAAGTTGGTCGTTCAACGCAGTTGCCAGCTTCACTATTTTAGCTTTTAATTCATGACTAGATAAATTACCTAATAAACTTAGCTTTGGTGATACTTATTCAAAAATCGAACAAGGTAGATACCACAAAACATAAACGTACGTTGAGAAATCGTCAAGGAAATATACTATAATAAAATTAAAAACTGTCTCCATGGGTTAAACAGTGTAAGGGAGGAGTTTGAGGGCTATTGATGAGGACTCGAAGTGGAAATTTATTCACATTCCGAACTCTATACATTAACTAACAAAAAACAAAACATATATCTGTCGCCATGAAGCCTCACACGGAAAATATACTGAAAATTATTATAAAATGCCAATAATTTAGGCAGTCTTAAAGGACACACAAATTTTGTGTTCGTTTTTTCAGTAGACCTTTTTATAATCTGCAGTAAGTACCTACGGACAGGCTATAATCAGCATTGTTGCGTGTTCGTCGAATGTTTTTGATGACTGTGGTTAATGGCTATGGTTGGTGGTCGTGACTGAAAGCTGTGGTTTGTGGCCAAGATTGGTAAAGACACAGTACAGGGGGTAGGTGAGGGATTCACCCTTAAACTTTTTGGCCAGTTGGGAGAAATTGTACCAATTGTGTAATTTGTGGGAAAAATCGTACCAACTGAGCGAATCGGTAGGAGTTGTTTCATGATTGAAAAAATTGTAACTGGTAATTTTCAAAGTTTCAGTCGGAAATGTTAAACTAGCTTCAATATTGTTGGATATTGCCATATAATATTGGGTTACGTTATGCTTCTAGTCTACAAAATCAGAAGTAGACTTCTGCGGTTTTAAAAAATAGGTATAAAATATTAAACAGTTCAATAATAGAGAGTAATTTTTATTTGTTCTCATTATCCACAGATATTTTTTGGTTTTCAAAATAATGTTTTGTTTCATTATACCCACCTTGTTACCGGTTTATATTTGGCGAGAGAGCTTGTTGTACGCATTTTGTTCGCAATGCTTACTCCGATACGTGTACATTTTGAATGTAACCTGGTCGGTCAATAGTTTTGCACATATTTTCGGTCCTAAATCGTACGACAGGTAGGTATATACTTAACTGAAATATACTTTGGTGACAATACATTGCGAATTAACGCTTGTTTTTCGTAAATTTACCTACATTTACATGTAATATATACTATATGTCTATCACTTTTCAGAAGAATCAAACCAGTTGAAAATCTTGGAGTCTCTTTAATAGCGTTAGGTGAAGGCTGGCACAACTACCATCACGTATTTCCATGGGATTACAAAGCTGCTGAACTGGGAAACCACAAATTTAACATCACAACTCACGTTTTAAATTTTTTTTCCAAAATTGGCCTCGTCTACGACATGAAAACTGCATCACCAGCACTTATTGAAAAAATTGCTGCAAAATATGGAGACGGTACTCGTATACGTGAAATTTCGCCCGAATTTGCTGAAATCGAATGAACAGAAAGTACCTACCCACCTTCAGAAGATATGAGAAATTCGTTTTTTTATCCTTTGAAAATACTGTTTTAAGTATAGAGAAAGTCGTAATTTATTTTTGCTTTGTTTTATTATTTATTCGTGAATAAGAAATAAATTATTGAAATCGATTAAGTACCTACTCGAAACTATTAAATAGGTGGGTACCTACCTACCTATATTGTTCATCAAAACAATTCCCTTTATTAAGCACAATTAAAACTATCGAATAGAGAAAACACCTTTCTACAAGCAAAGTGATCAATGGCATATGTACCTAAAAAGAGACGTCCATATTTTTAACCATAGGTAACTTAAGTAAGTTAGGTTAAGAACGAGTTTTTAAAAAATTCGCCTTTATTTTATTATAATTTGAAATTAACTTTGTTTATAACGGATTTCGCGGTGTAATTCTGTAAATATAAATACATAACACTCTTTAACTGCCCTAATTTTAACAGAATAGCACCGAATCATAGCTGATTACAACAAACTCGATAAAAGCGATCCCAGTGGTCTGGTACCAAATTATGTGATATTTCGTTGCGTTAGTGACTGTAATAAAAGCGTATAAAAATGGAGAAGATTCTTGTATATTCGTAAGGTGTGTACGTAATGTACATTTTTTGTATGTGTGTAGTACTTTTATGTACACTAATCACTCAGCAACAGCAACCCTGATTTTGATGAATCTGGATTTAATTGAAAGAGGATAGAGCTGAGGTAGTACAGCTACATTCAATTAAATTTTCGTTGAGATCGGATTAATAACGGATCCTTAAGGGATCCGGAATTACGGACCTAAAATTTCAAATTCAACCAACAACCAATTTTGGTGAAAATTGATAAATATATTTGAAAGTTTTTTTGGCTGTGATAGATCGCAAATTTTCAATTTAACCAACCTGTGTGAAACTCAGTACAAAGATATAATGACGGATTATATTCTACATTTTTTCTTCATATTTAGAAAATTAAAATTGAAAACAAAAAATTTGCAGGCAACACCACTTGGAAATACATACAACGTAGAACAACCCAAGGGACAAAGTTAGAAAATGTCAAAAACAAATATCAGCGGGAATTCTCCCCACCACTCTATATCAGATCAGCCCCTTTAAAAAACATATTTACCCTCGAAGAACAAAATTAAATTGAGATGAATTACGCAATAGAATGTGAAAATTTAAAACTCGTCCCTTTTTTGAGACCCAGGTAATTATATGTATTGTCTATCATATTAAGACCAATATTTAGAACATAAGAGTAAACGCACCTTGTGCCACCACTCTATATGTATATTTGAAGGCAGAACCAATCAAATTTATAGTCCATTTTAAAAGTAAAGACTACTCTATTCAATAGTCCAATTCATTCTTTCTACAATTAGTGATATAAAGACAACCAGAGTATAACACAACCAGCCAAAACTGTGAGGTTTTTTGAAATATACAAACCTGACCAAGCGATTGTGTACCAGGATGATGTCCCATTAACATAATAAAACTTTAAAAATTATGTGGAATACCTTATGTCGTGGAAGATATTCCAACAATAGAAGGTTTTCTGCAGTTATTATGTGTTCACCACATATAAAACACAAGGTATGGGGGAGCCAAGACCTTGGTAAACACTGGCAATTTTGTAGCCAATTTTGTGGGCTTATAAACCAGCTCCTTACTGGCACATAAAAACAAGTATGTAAATAATATGTACATGTGTGTGATGACTAATTGTAATGTATTTTATCGTTGCTATGGCAACGGATAAAATATGGCATGTGCACTGATAAGCTGGATTGTGATTTCATTTGAGATGTAAACTATTTATTCGTCACAGCCCAGATGTTGCAACATACCCACATGAATTTGCAAGTAAGTACAAACAAAAATACAATGAGTTTAACATGCAGTACACAAAATCAGTCATCTTGTGATGACAACTCTCATTGAAAAGCCCAGCCTCTAACCTCTTACGAGTAGTCTAATACCACAAATTAAAATAAAACTGACTTAAAAAAAGATATGAACCAATAAAAAAAATAAAAAATAATTTTATGAGGATGTTATAACACCATTTCTTTTTTATAATAAAAGTTTTGAAGGGGAGTCAAATTTTAAGCAAAAAATCTGTTAACTTCATAGACAGCTAATATTACAGAAAATTTCATTATTCAGGAATAATATTTCATATTACACCTGCACAGTATGGATCTATAGTAGCTGCAAGTCTGACTCTTATATGTTGGTAATTATTAACACAAATTGGTGCTTGGATTATGTAAGTGTATGGATATCCTATGTCACTTATAATCAAGTGTGCCTTGCTACTTCAATTCAATTTCAGTAAGATTTATTTGAGGTTGCTTGTTTGGGCCCTTAAGAATTCTAGCATTCTTTTTTTGGAAGAGAATAAAGTATATCGATGTCGAACTCTCATCATTTTACAGAGACAAAAAAAGAAGACAATGTTGCCATTTTTAAATTGGACAAAACACTAAATAAATACATGGGTGGAATTGGATTTTCAAGTCCAGTTCTATTCTATATGGGGTGAATTTCATTTACTTTGGTTTCAGGTATATTATATATAGGTACTGATTAAAAATATATGCAAGGAAGTAGAAAAAAAGTTTTCTTTTAAATCATAAGAGTGTGATATTATACCTATTATTTCAAAACCTGGTTCACCGGGCTTTAATCGAATGTGGAAAAAGAGAAAATTTGGTTAATTTTAATCAAGCTGGAGAATTTTATCAATATATTTATTAGGTATATCCTTCGGTATTATCATATTCGTATATATCTCGATAATTAAGATCGCCATATTTAACTCATACTTCATTTATTATAAATCATAATAATCATACGCAGTTTGGGCCTAGCAAAATTTGCTAATAAAACTTTTATTATTTGTTACTTTTAGGATTAATCAGTTTTTGCTGCTGATGGATAAATTGAGATTCTCATATACCTATCTTTTTGACAAATTTTCTCACCCCAAATAAAGTACAAGTGAACTTGAAAATTCTATTCTACCCTTGTATTTATATTGTGTTTTCATGCTCAATCCATAAATGGTGGCAGTTAGATTCTTATTTCTCCACAATGTTGATACCTATAGTTATTATACAAATAAACATCTCTGTTTGGCAGACATTTTTGGAAACACTGCTTGTACAATCTGATTCACATTTGGCTAGTTTTCATGCTACTAGCCAGCTACTTGATATACTATTCTCTTAACATTTTTAAAGTTACTTTCCATTTTAACTTTTTAAAGTCAGCTTCAACTTGACAGATTGTCATCTGAGATTCTAATGAGATTCTTAGAAGACTATCCGCTAAGCTAAATTTTAATTTGTTGGCTAAAAACAGCAAACGGACTTTAAATGTTAACATAATAGTAGCCCAAATAGCTCGCTAGTAGCTACAAAACTAGCCAAGTGTGATTCAGACTTAGGCCTGTATGTAAAAAAAAGTGTTGCTCTTAAAAATTTCAATTTTGAAACTGGGAGGTTATTCCATTAACACTTAAGTCGTTTATATTCTTTAGAATATAATTTTGACTGGACTCACAGTTACATGACAGTAGAATACTCAACCTGCCTAGTCCAGTAGGTACAACATTTTGAAGTTCTGTAATTTTTTGTCATCACTATACTAAACATACAAGCCGTTAATAAATTTGTTAAAATTATTTCATAAAATTATTTCCCTGATAATATTTTGCCAATTATTCCCTCATATTTGATACGCATGCATACGCAAGAAAAATAAAAACAAATCAGGAACAGTTTTTCTGACAAAAACCAGAAACTAACAAAAATGAAAACAAAATTTCAAGAAACAAAAACCAACAGAAATGGAAAACAAAATTCAGAAAAACCAAAACAAAATAGAAATGGAAACAAAATTTTGAGAAACTGAAACAAAACAGAAAAATTTTGTTTTCACTTGCAAAAAATTTGAAATTTAGATTTAAATGCATTTTTTGATTGTCTATTTTGTAAAATTCACGAATTACAAGCAGGCTGTTTATTAGTTTTTCTTTTGTTTCACGTGAAACTTATCCAATTAGTACTTAGCTACTTGACGAAAAACAGAAATGGAAATAAAAACTGACAGAAACAGCAACAAAAATTTTTATAATCAAAAACCAACAGCAACAAAAATTTTTATAATCAAAAACCAACAGAAACAAAAAATTTTATTAACAAAAACTAAAACAGAAACAAAAACAAAATTTAAAGAAAAAACGAAAACTAACAGAAACAGAAACAGAAACAAAAACAAACCAAATTGAAAACCAAATTTTTTGTTTTCCCATCTCTGCTTCATCTATTTCCGTTTTGTGCAAGTGATGAGTTAACTTTCTTCTCACTCTTGTCCGAAAAATGGTTTTCTAATATCATACTCTTTACACACGAAATTACTCGTATATCTTTTGGTAAATATACACATATCTATAGTTCGTAGATAAGTATACAAGTTACCATCAAAACTCGTTTTGACTAGGCAATACTATTTATTCCTCATCCCTTTTGTCAATACTAGTTTTGACAAGTTAAAACTAATATTGACCATAATTCATGATGACCAAACAAAAATTTTATCTTAGTTTTGACTAAGCAAAACTAGTACCTATTGCTTAACTGAAAAAAATATTCCGGTCAGAATTAGACAAAAATAAATAAGAATTTCAATCTTATCAATGTATTGTTGATTACTATCTCACAATGATTTTTGTTATTTTTTAAAAAAATTTCAATTTAAAAAAAAAAATTGTGACACATATCTATGCTTTTATTGTACAGTGGGTGGTTTGGTAAGTAGTCAGAACCATTTCTTAATCATTATACGAATGTGTAGAAGGAATGATGGGAGCTTTGCCCCAAACCCCTTTTTTCGAATTTTTTTACCAACTTTTTTTTTTTTTTTGTAAACAACCTGCTTTACTTAATGATCATTAAAAGCATGGGTAAGTTTCAGAAATTATTATTTTTTAATTAAAATTATTAGGTATTTCATAAGACCCTATTTTTGTTGTGATTTTTTCAATTTTTTATTTCTTTTGAAATTATTTTGGAAATATGGCTGTTTTTATCATATAGGTAGGAAGTGGTGAATAGGTTTTTCCCTATGTCTTTATGGTACTGAGAGTGTAAGGGTGAGGTGAGTAAAAAAATTTTTTAATTTTAAAAATGGGGGTTCGAGAACGAAGCCCCTCGTAATTTCTTCTACACATTCATACAATGAATAGAAACTGGTTTTGACTAAGATCGACTTCTGACATAAATAATTTTCAGTCAATGCTGGTACTGACTAGTCAAGACTGATATTGTCAAGTTCATATTTTATTTAATTCTAGTATTGGCTGAGAATGTAATAAAATATCAGTCAATACTACAAAACTAATATTGCCGAAATGGGTTAGGAATAAATAGTACCGACTGGTCAAAACTAGTATTGACTAATTTCGGATATTGACGGTAACATATACATCAAAAAACATTGAGACAGGTAAATAATAAAAATTTTAACGGAATAATATGATGAACAGACATAATGAATAAAAAGTTATATGTTTTAGACACTTTAAAGGGGGATCCGCTTTCCCTGGAGCCTGTACCTACTCATACATCTGCAAATCAATAAATACTATGTAAAAAAAATACTAGTAACTCATTATATCCGATCGTGTTAACAATTTTTTGCAATTATTCGGACGAATGAATTCACGTTCTTTATTTTACGTTTTTTGTTCTTTTTTTATAGGTACGCGATTTCTTCGCGTTTTGTACTTATCAACGTGAATTTTCACAAAATCTATACGTAACCAATTTACTTCTTATATAACTTTTTCAAAAAAAAAAAAAAAAAAAAAAAACATTATCAGGGCAAAGTGACGAACAAATTCGTTATATCTGTGACTAAACTAATTAGTATTTTATCAAAATATGTCAACTATAGGTAGTAGGTTGGTATATTATGATAAATAGCTAAATTCCAGTGAGAAGAAACGGCTGAGAATATTTTTCATGCTTACTCTTTGAGACAATTAGAAAAAGTTAAAATGTGGTGACGAAGTACATTAAGCAAACGATTACAGCAAATAAAATTAGTGGAGGGTCAAATAAAATCAAAAAAATTGGAATAAAATTCTAGCCTACTAATATTATTAAGGGAACAAGAGCATCGATAACAATTAGACATTTATTGTATTCTTGAGGACACATTATATCAAAACATCTCATCACGATAGAATGAAATGAAAGTCCAATAACTGACCTAATAAATTCTTTCACTTTTGGCAGAATTTGAATCAAAATCTGATTTTCTGTTCGTAGAAAAAAATTTTCGAATCCTCAGGTTTATTCGGACGCAAAGTCAAGTTCGCATATGCACAATCAAAGGTCGATACCAACGTCAGACTGGTTAAAGCCTTCATCATTTTCACATTGCATAATTCAATTTAAATTAGGCACTAACAAATAAAATTTTAAAAATGTATCGAACCTCCGTGTGTTAAAATTACGAAAACCAATAGTGTACTTACTACTTACTCAACACGAACTCTCTATAATTAATAAATTGTCAGTAATTCCTCGAAAAAGGTCCCTCATTGAAGAAACAAATGATTGATAAAGGTGACGTGACCCAATTCCCCAATTACACATTTAATGAAGAACGAGAACAATCAACTTGTAGGGTAATCTAAATCAACTGCTCTACCACGAAAATATGAATTTGATGTCATCCTTCAAAAAATCGATGTCTTAGAAATTTCAAAAAATTGTTTAATCGGAAGGAGATTCATTTTCGATAATGCAAAAATATATTTTAGCTGAATCATTTTTTGAATTTTTATCTTTTAAGTGGAATTCAAAGGCTCGGACAGTGGTGAACTGAAAGGAGTGCTAGGAGACTGTAGCAAAACAACGACTTCCGAAATTTTAATGTACGATTTTCATACGAGGTGGGGGAAAATAATAGCCTAATAAAAATAATATAAAAAATATTCGGTACCTCAACCTTTTTTTCCAAGTACGCCTCTGATAGCATCATAAATCCAAAAGTGGCAACTTTTACTGTTCGTTCTTATGAATTGCTCAAAACCATACTGTACACAACCCTCCCTTCCTGAATTTCCTGAACCTTTCACCATCTTTGTTCCTACAACAAATAAAGTTTCACGAATTATATAATTTTATTGTACACACATATCACTGTTTATTTTCGAAGTAGATAATTTTTCAAATTATAAGCATAGTGACTCAATTTAGAAAATATTTTTTCCCTTGAATTGCTGCTGCTCAAGGCCTAAGAACAATGTAGTTGTCCCCTGTGCCAAAATTTAAAACTTATTCAGAGATTTTGTTTAGCAATCTATCTTTCCGAGAAGCAAGAATAATATTACATTACTGAAGTCTTACACTAATTCTTTGCCTCACATATGAGATGAAATTCTATAAGTTTTTGTACCTATATTTTTGTTTTGTGTAGACTTCTCGCGAAATAAAGAACCGACATCAGTCATTATTATCTAGTTAAGTAGAAGAATTAGAATTCCACCTTTATCCCAAAATCTTTCAAACTTTCTCTCCCCATTTCCAAAAAATTACGTCTATGTATATGAGATAGAGGCTAAGGAGTGTTTAGGTCCGTGATAAACCAAAAATTCTAACAATAAATAACAACTTTGACCACCGAAGTCTCGTCAACTTTACAACTGACACATTTCTCTAAGATAATCCTGAGATCACTAAATTCTCAAATTTGCTTAAAATTTTGGGCAACAAAATTTACAACAAAAAAGTCTTCAACCGTTCAAGCTTGCGGATTAGGTCAATTATTTGTGTCAAATTTTCAGTGTTTACGGTCCAATAATCTATTTACATATCAATCATAATTCGTTAACAATAAAAATTTAGCATAACTTCGACCATCCTAGATGATATTTTATTTTGACAATTTAGGTCAGTCACTTAAATTGAGATTTCACTCGATACGCTTCAATTAACATAATTTTGCTTTCACTCACAAGAAGTATTAGCGGGAAAATTGAGTCAGTAACGTCGATTGACTAAATGTGCGAGACACTAAAAGGATTCGTTCGTGTTTTTGCAGCTATAAATTTTTGTAATATTTTTATTTTACCTTGTGCTTTTCTTTTTGCGATATGAGTTTTTTCAATCCAGCGTGGCATTTAACAAAAGGTAAATACAAAATTTTTATTTACAAATATGACACAAGTTACACATTTATTGCATTTAGACAAAATAATATCAGAAATCCAAAAGTTGCATTTTTGAGTTAATAAATGCGCTAAAATAATCAAAACGCGATTAATGACACACTACATCGCCGAGCTTTTACACTGATCAGATAAAATTGATGCAGTTTAGCTCTTGTTTCTCAACTGGAAAGAATCGAATTATTTGAATTTGTTTCATGATTAAGAAAAAACAGGCGCTGCAATATTTTGAAGCTTTTTAGTAAAATCGTAATTTTGAATTTACAATAATTTAACTCTATAGTGACGATTTGTAAACATCGAATACATTCAATATAAAAAGAAAAGTAACAAAAAATTGATTTTGAAACTCGGCACAGTTGATTTTGTAAATTCATAATTTTTTCGGCGATTCTCCATTAAATTTAACACAGAATATACGTACCAAGAACCAGTTTCAACCGCATGCATCGTTCGATTAATCGATTTCAACAGAAATTCATTTCCTGGGATAGAAGCCTTTTCATCTTCGTGTGAATACATCGCTTAGATTCAATTCCACATAATATAATTCATTTATTCCTCATGTGCATATCTGAAGAAAAAAATCGCAGAATCAACGTTAATAATAATTTCTATACAATAATTTGAAGCAAATTCAAATACACAATTAAGACTGTAACGAAAAATAATTATAAGATAACCGAACAATATTTTTTACTTGTAGGTAAAAAAGCCGGAGTAAAACGAGAAGAATTTCGAGATGAGAACATACATCGGAAATCGAAGAATAAACTTCACATAAATACATTGGAAAATAATAACTTGACAAAGCGACAACCAGAAGTTAAAAATGATAGTCTTTCATTTGAGCCAGAAATTTTGTGGCTCAACGTATTTTTCATAGCTCTTTTTCACGTGATTGGCCTATACGGTGTAATTTTTAAAATATTTGAAGTCAGATTTCTGACAATCCTCTGGTGTAAGTAGAAAGCCTAATTTAATTTAATGAACATATTTAAACGATATTAATAACTGAAATTGAAAATATTTCGTAGCTTTGGCGATAGGCGGCACAGCAGGTTTTGGAATAACCGCTGGAGTACATAGATTATGGGCACACCGTACTTATAAAGCCAAACTACCATTACAAATATTATTATTAATTTGTTACTCGATGGCTGGACAGGTATAATACACTTTTTCTTTTCTTTCTTTTTTACCTTAATGTTCATTTATAACAAATGTATTCAGAATGACGTTCATGAATGGGTTCGAGATCACCGAGTTCATCATAAATTTTCTGATACCGACGCGGATCCGCACAATGCAAAGCGAGGAGTATTTTTCTCGCACGTCGGCTGGCTGATGCAACGAAAACACCCAGACGTTTCAATAAAAGGCAAAACTGTAGACATGAGCGATATCCTAAATGATCCCTTAATTACTTTTCATACCAAGTAATAATAACGTACATACTTTCTATACTTTCTTTCTTTGATCCAAACACATAACACCATGAAAAATACAGGAAATTTGAAGAGTATATTAATTTTTTAAACAACAAAACAGCCTCAACTACGAATTTTTCATTTGTAGGTACTTCTTATACTTCAAACTTCTACTGTGTTTCATAATACCAACCATAATACCAGTATATTGTTGGAACGAAACATGGAAACTAGCCATAATCTCACAAGTATTCTCAAGATACGTAGTCAATTTGAATTTTACTTGGTCAGTAAATAGTCTTGCTCATAAATGGGGAACGAAACCGTACGATAAGTAAGTAAAATCCAATTCTCAACAAATCAGTTCAAGTTTCCAACTCTATTTAATACACTAATCAATTACAGGCGTATAAAACCAACACAAAATTTAGCAGTATGCGTAATGGCGATGGGTGAAGGATTTCATAATTATCATCACGTTTTTCCATGGGATTACAAAGCAGCTGAATTAGGAAATTATGGATTTAATGTTACAACATTCTGGTTGGATCTATTCGCCAAAATAGGTTGGGCATACGATTTGAAGACGCCATCCAAGTCACTCGTACAGAATGTTATAGAAAATCGCAATAAAGGATCTGAAATACCTGAAAATACTTATTAAAATTTTAAACACAATTTGTGTCTACCAAATATTTGGGGCTCATTACATGTGCACAAATGTTGGCGTTTTCATTAAATGTTTTTTGTACTTTTACTTAACATAATTTATAACGAAATTTCCATTAAAATTGATAAACTCATGATCTTGTAAATTATAGCACACAAAATAAATTTTTTTTTAACCTGGAAGTCTGTCTTTATTTTTTATTTTTCTTCTCTTTCAGTCTTGGAACAAATACGATCTTTGATTTATTCACAACTCCAAAGTCTTTCAAGAAACCGTAGTCATTATCTAGAACACTACCATCGCATGATAAGCAATAAATGCGCCATACATGTTTCCAACTTATTTTACATCGCTCTCCATTTCTACGCAACTTCAGCGTCATTGCCCTACGAAAGGCTCTTTTCAAATCAGAAACAGTCGAATTTTCACGTTTTACCTGCAATAAGAGAAGTTTCATAATCAAAAGATGAAGCAAATCCGCAGAAAATGCAATATTATTCAACTTACAATAACTGGAACATCATCATTCTCACCACGTTTAACGATGACTGTCATTGACTGTCCATGGAGGACAGCAGTCAGAGCTTGAACCTCATCAGTGGTAACATCTGACGGTATATCATAAAGTAAAGGATCACTTTTCAACAACTCGATTAGAGTTGACTTGGTGACTTTCAGCAGTTCTTCGTGAGTAAGAGATAGATCATCCAAATCATCGTCATTTTCCAATGATTCAGAAGTTTCCATATTTAGTAATCTAGCAGTCTAGCTCCTACAGATTAAATGAAAATGACAGACTCCGAAAATCGCTATCTGCAGTCATTAGTGACAACGACTTTTGACACTATTCCAAGACGACTTGGCATTTTCAGCATAAATAGGAACAGACAAAGGCAATTATGTATAAATTTAAGGCTTAAAGCTTCGAGGATATATTATTATTGTTGGAATGATAATTTGATATCACAAATAGTATTACGAGAAAGTAAACTTGAGAGAATTAGAACCTAATGTGAGAACATATTCATGAATAATACAGGAACAGAACTTATCGATGTTATATCGATATAACATCGATTTATACAAATACTTCCAGATTATTCTACGAAGCCCGCCATGTTAGTTCTGTGGTCGCTAACACTACTTGTATAACCGTTACACAATATTATACACCTCTCAGTTTTTAGAGAAACACTGCTTAGCAATATGACCGATTTTTCCACAGAAATGGCACCGAACATTTTGGTAACTATGACTTGAATTTTGATTTGAGTTGCCTCTATTCTCTGAATTGTAATTACGACTATTTCCCTGACTAGATTGACTCTGACTACTTTGACTATATTGATTGTTATTAAAATTATTATGATTACGGTAATTAAAATGATTGCGACTAAAATTCACATTATTATTACCAAAATTTGTTGGGATACGATTCACATACAACCTCATAATATAACTTTATGTATTCTGAACGTTACCTAAACTGTAAGAAAATATTTGATATAATTTTATGCGTTGCCATGTGGCAGCACTGATTTCTGGCTGGGGAATGATCCGTTAAACTAAACTTCTAGTCTTCTGCTAACTTTTGTACCTTATCAAAATACATTTGTGACAGTTCATTTTTGTTTCTTTCATTTTTTAATCCAATCTTCAAATTATTTCCAACAAAATTACAGTCACAATTCGATCCATGATTCAAATTACCATGAAAATTACGCTTGTAATTACGACTACAGTTATAATTACCTATGTTCATAAGCCAAAAAAGCATTCCCTTTGCTAGATTGAACATCCAACGAAGGTTTTTGTGTGACAATTTCAGAAGGAACAGAAACAGCATCCTTTTTGTCAATCAATAAATCACATTGGTAATTTAACACTCTGCTTACAATTTATTGAGGTGAGGTCTGATCACTTTGCAAAGAAAAGATAAGCACGGACTTCCATCTTGAAAATGTTTAATGACGACGTTAGTACAACGACCGTTATTAGAGTTTCCCCACTTTCTATAAAATATATATTAGCACAATTCTTTTGTTGGTCGATATTTACTGTACCTGTGTTTGTGATTTTTATTGCACTAATTATATCAGTATTTAAGTCAGGTAAGTAATGTACATCATTTAATTCTATTAATGATTGTATTTTGTTAGAATTTTCAATTTTTATGGTCATTTGACCAGTGTGGGTGGCATACAAAAAAGCATTTTTACCCGCACACTGAAGTTTTACAGGGGTGACAAATTTTTTAATATTACTTAATTTATTTATATCGGCTGTTAGATGCACCTCCGCAGCACCATCCAAAATTGCTTTGTTTTCTAGGTGTGTATAACTTTCATTTATTTCATTATTTTTAATTAATTTATTTAATAACCATTCGTTTGAATTATTCGTATATTTCCTGATCATGCAGGACATCTTTACCTGTTGTTCAGGGTTCTCTTTTTTATTTGATGTATTATTATTTTGGACTGGTTTTGGTGGGTAATTATTTTGGCTTTTATTAGTATTATCATTATTACTATTTTGTTGGGTATTATTATTATTACAATTTTGGGCTATTTTGGTTATAATTTCTATTATTACCTCTATAATTATTACCACAGTGATTCCCATTATTTCGATAATTATTTCCCCTATAATTTCCGTTTCCGTTACTATTCGAATTATTATTATTATTTTGTGTATTTGATTCATTCCCATTTGCATTATTATTAGCACCATAATTCCGATTGTTGCCTCTATAGTTATTATAATTATTACCTGTATAATTGTTCCTTCCTCGATAATTATTATTACGACCTCTATAGTTATTATTATTATTGCCATTTCCATTATTTCTATAGTTATTAGAATTATTATTAGTATAATTATTATTTTGTTTCTTTAATGTCTGATCTCTAAATTTTTGATCAGCATCTTCCCTTAGAATCCGTTTAAAATTATCGATGTTTTGTTCTTTAGAGGATAGATTCTCAAATTGCATTTTTGCAAGGGCTTGTTCATAACATAGTGCAAGTTGTAAGTTTTCTAATTCTTCTCCTTCGCTCACTTCTTTTCCACTATCTCTTACATCTGTAACAAGCTCATCCCATTTTTTAAGGAATCCTCTCATATTTCCCCCGGGTTGGAATCTGAATTCCATCCACTTAGATTTAGCCATATTAGCTGTAACTGATGTTTTGGTACCGTATATATTATCTAATTTTTTTAACATTATTATTGCTGTGTTACAATCTCGTATTTGTTTAGTGATATCATTTGAAACTCTTTCCAGTACAAATGCTTTAGCATTGTCTTGCATTTTACAATAGTTTATCATTTCTTTATTAGGCCTAAAATTTAAATCATCAATGTGGGATATATAAGATTCTAAAAATTCATGTTCTCCAAAAATATCATAGTAACCAGCACCCCTAATGGCCGAAATAATCATTCGTCTCCAATCCAAGTAATACTTTCCATTGAACACTTTTCCTAATGGAGCTTGAATGGGTTTGATTTCATTTATGTTTGACATGGTTTGTTCAATTTTTTTTGAAACCTAATAAATTATCTTCTATATTTGTGATAGATACAAATTTTTTGTTTTTAGCTTTTTCTCTTACAATATTGCTAACTATATTTTGCTCTTTTAATTCAATTTCTTCGTTTTTTCCTTCTATATTTTTAATTTTTTATCTAACTTTTTACTCCAGTTTTCTTGATCTTTTCAATTTTATTATATATTATTTTAAAATTCTATTTATGAATTTTTTCTATGATTCCAATGAACTGTATATTCTGGATGAAAAATAATTTGGTGTTGAATCAGATATTTTAATATATTTCAATGAACTAATTTCTTCTATTTTTCCTGAGATATCAATTGTGAAAGACTCTAATATTATTTCTCCCGTAAAATATGTATAATAAGGAAGATTATATATTTCTAGTTTCAAATCTACTACTTTTTCCCCTTCAAACTTCTTCAATAATTCCTCTAATTCCTCTTTCTCAATACTATACTCTCCTATTTTATTTTCTAATATGTTTATTAAAGTTGACATATATTTTATAAATGGAAAGGGAAAACAATTATATATCGCCACCTCAAATGCACAATGAAAAATTTAAAACAAAAAAAAACGTAAAAAATAATTCAACTAAACATATATTACCTTAACATGAGTGAATTTTTTCGTCGATTCGTTGTTGTGTAAATTTGAAGTTTTTTGAATCCCAATTTCACCGTCGTAATCTCTGCCGAATTTTGATGTAGGTTGGCCCAAAAATTTGTGGTCTTCTTTGTTGGTGATCTCTGGTAAAGTTCTTGAAGACGGGAGCAGAAGATTTCCTCAGGTGGTTCTCTGTATCGTTGGCGGTCCTTTCTGAATTGTAGTTCGTTGACTTTCAGGGTCGGCTGTTATTGGATCAGAAACCATTTTTTGGTTACTTTTTTTTTTTTTGACTTCGAAAAAAAATTTTAATTAAAAAATTTGAGTTTAACTTTCTCGATTACACGACACTTTTTGTGTATTATTCGTTTTAAAAATATAAATTTTTGCACAACAATGAATCGATTTCAAAAAATAATAAGTCTGCTATTTCATAGTTTAATTTTATTCTTCTCTTACTGTTCAACCACAGCGATGGCTACCATGATGTGAGGTGGTAAATACGAGGAATGAAAAAGAGTAAGAGAGAAGTATTCACGATAGAATTTATTAGCAGACTAAAAATATAATTTCAAGTAAATTACGATTCAGTACGAAATGGCGAAGCAACAGCGTTATTGGTTCGAGAATAGTAGGGGAAGCACTTTGTGATGAGAGTGTACATATGACATATATATATTGTGTGTTTGTGATGATGATGAAGAAAGAGAGAAGGTGGGATTTCGTATCAACAGATTTAAATAAATTTAAGATTACAGGGGTTTCTATTATATTATTATTATTCTGTATTATTTTCTTATTATTATTTTTATTGTCTATTTGTTTTATATTCCTCGTTTCATCAAATCTGACATCGCATGTAACATGCGATTTGTCTATTAATGGGTCCCTTATACAGTACCCACTATTGGTATACCCTACAAATATTCCTTTATCGGATCTCTGGGTTAGTTTCGGGTGTTCAATGTTTGCTTTTTTTCTTTTATTTTTAGTGGCCTGTTGCTGACAGACCTCTATGGGGATGTGTCTATGAGCGAGAGACCCAAAAACTCTCATATTAGATAGGTCTGGCTTTATGCTGTAAAACATTTCAAAAGGGGTCTTATGATCTTTATTGGCCCTAGTTGGGCTTCTGTTTATAACATAAACAGCCGTCAGAACAGCCAATGACCAGAAACTGAAATCCAGATCGGAGTCGAACAACATGGCCCTTGTCCTCGCCATGATCGTTTGATTCTGCCTTTCGGCCATCGCATTCAACTCTGGTGAATACGGAATGACAGGCTCAAGGTTCACGCCGTTGTCCTCACAAAATGTTTTCATATTCGAATCCAGATACTCCCTGGCATTGTCACATCTTAACGTAGCTATTGGGTGATCCGGGAACTTCAAATTTAATTTCATGTACAATTTTTTAAACTCCTCAAAAACCATTGATTTTTTCTCAACAGTGGAGATAAAAGTATATTGTGGCATGGTCCACGAATATCAAAACGTACTTTTCACCATATATGCCTGGTGAGAAGGGGCCCATTGTATCTGATGAAACGAGTTCTAGTTTTTGTTCCGGTCTAGTGCGAGTTCCACTGTGTCCCAATCTCCTAGAGTTTGCCTTCACACATATCTCACACAGACCAAATTTGTCATCACGAAATGTAATTCCGTTTGGAATACCTCATGAGACCTTTGTCAAGAATTTTAAATTTTTTCCTGATAAGTGTCCCAATCTCCTATGCCATATCATTTTTTTATCTATTTTTAATTTTTCTATATTCTCGCTTATTTCTTGATTATTGTTTTTTATATCATTATTATTTGTTATATTATTATCATTTATACCTACATCCTCATTCATTTCACTACTACCTTCATTCATTTTATTATTTTGTGTGTTATTATTATCATATTCATCATTAAATTTTATTATATCACTGTTATTTTTGTTATTATTATTTATGTTTTCTTGTGTATTATTATTCTCTCCATTCTCTTCGTCCCTTATTTTTTGGGCTGATCTAGAGAACACGTCTAAATAGCTTCTCATATTCCCATCACTATTAAATTTCAACCTCTGAAAGGCCTGCTTCGCGTTAATATACGTAACCTGCGTGCAGCTTTTGTACTTTTCATCTAAGACTTTTAAAATTTGGTTTATCGTTTTTAAATCTTTTACCCTTTCAATTAGTTCGTTGTTTTATCCCTGGAAGATTAAATCCTTTCCTTTTTCTTGATTGCGGAAATATGTCATCCTGTTAGCCGAACTAGCATTGCCAGATTCAGGGTTTAAAAAACTGTTTAGTTCCAGTCCCAGAAACAGCACTTTGGTCTCAACATCATGCATTATCAGGTACAATCCCTTCACATAGAGTGTTGAGACCATCGTGGTCCTCCAGGCATCATAATTCCTCCCATCAAATACCTTTTTTGTGTCAAATCTTGACATTTTATTATTAAATTTTGGGTTTTCGGGAGTTTAGATCCTACCTCAGAAACACGAGAACTTAATTCTTGGGGGTAACAGGGTCTCAACCGCACGATAATGCACAACACGGTCTCAACAGCTCAATAGGGAATGCAAGTTAAATATATTATATTATGATATTCAATAATTAGTCAATATTCTAAATTAAGTCTTACGAAATATTTACTGCCGACGATGGGATGATCTCTCTGCCGTTGTTTCTACTTCTTGAGCGATCGAATTACTGTGTTTTTATAGTTGAAAATGTTCAAAATTAAATTGATCAAAGTCTCAAGTCTTGTCTCATAATACTGATGATTCTATTAAACACGTTAAAGTTCAAATTAATACCAAATGCAAAATTATTTAACAAGTATAAAAAAGATAACTGCTGAAAGAAAAATAATTTATCAGTCTTGATCAATTGGATCGATCTTTTATTGTTTGTGAACAGGAAAAAATCTTTCACTAATGTCAATGTTCAAAATGTAGGTTTTCTATTGTTGGACTCGATGAATCTCATCCAACAAAGATTTCCATAAAGTTTGAAGGCTATTGATATCACCTTTCAAGTTTCGACTTTACTTAGGATTTGGTTGAGAATTTACCTGAAATATATTGAAATATAGCTTTATTTTACTGTAATTTTAATTTTTTCTGATTAATTTTGAGCAAAATCACACAAATTATTCATTAATTAACTTAAACTTTTTACTTATCTTTAATCTTCTTGTCCTGTTTTCGTATTTTTTCGATGTTTTTCTACTGCTACCTTGCCCAATTAACACCAAACTTCGACTCTTTTTCCTCTGCGACTTCTGAATTTTCGATCTTTTTCCACTGTTTCACTCTCTAGAACACAGCATAAACAATTGCCAACCGTTTTTGATGGTGTGCACTGGTCTACCAAACCATAAAATCCTCTCGTATCTGATCTGTTTTCTCCAGACTTTGGACTTTGACATTTTCACAGGCGCCCAAGATTTTACCATTGTTTTCATTAATTTCACTTTTATTTCACTTTTAATTTGTTGATTTACTTTAATTAAACATTTAACTTTTTCAGGATTGTCACTTTAATCACTGAATCAAACTTTTTTGTTCACGAACTTTAACTTTTCCTACCACTTTGCGTGAAGGTATCACTTGGCACTAAGCCTTTCACTTTGCGTGAAACACGAACTTTCAAATTTTAATAAATTACATGATTATCACAATCACATTTCAATTACCGCACTTATTTCTTTGATCCCCAGCTCTGCTATCATATTGAGGTGAGGTCTGATCACTTTGCAAAGAAAAGATAAGCATGGACTTCGATCTTGAAAATGTTTATTGATGACGTTAGTACAACAACTGACAAACGGAGAATTTTCTCCATCGAGCAGTGGCGGGAAGAATATTATGTTGGCAATCAGTGTTGCCACATGTAAAACAAATAAATGTAATAGTATGTTACATACAGTGTTAGTCAATGTGATGTTCTGTGTTTGTGAGGTAGTGAGGGAATCGTATCCCAACACAATTTGATCCCAACTAGGTTTAGAAATCTCCTCCAACATCACTCGTAATAGATGGTATTCACTGGGTAGCTATTTCAGGAACTGAATAATAAATTGTCTCGTAGTTGTAGGATCACTATTCTCAATTAATCATCAAAATTTTGCTCAATAACACATGATGTAAGCTTGGATATCACCACTGGAAGTAAAACATTGAGCACATAGTTCGGTACAAAGTTCAACTAATTTATGATCCTCTTCTCCAACACAGGAATTTAAAATAGCGCTAAACATATCACAGGCAAATTTGTACCATTGAATGACCTCAAGGAGTGAATCAGTTACATTATTTGCTATATAAAACATCACTTTCAAATTATTACTACACCATTCATCATTGTGATCTTTTTGTGCTGGTACATGAGTGACAACTTCATATAATCCTTTCTTCCAAAGTAACAGCTCTATGCGGAACTTCCAACTACGTAAATTTTTCCCATTAAACAGCTTGACATTACATTTTCAATCACTCTCCATGTCACAAAATATACGTATCGAATCACAGTGAATGGAGTACTGGCATATCAAAAATAAAACAGAGCAAAACAAGTTAAAATGGAAGACATTTGATGCAGGTTTAGACTTAGCAAGTGAAAACAATAAAGGCCATGTTGAATTGTGATACTGGGCCCATAACCATTGTGAGATTTAAGATGTTAAATCTCCAATAGGTCACCAAAAAATACGTAAACACCATTGAACTGTAAGATGAACAAATGAGCAAACGATTGATGATTGAAAAAATATTAAAACACAAAGTAAATGAACACCATAATTAATTCAGAGTCACTTGACTCGAGAGTATATTAACTCAACACAGTGGTTGATGATTGAACAAATAACATCAAATCACAAAAATATTATTAAAAGTATAAAATCACAGTTTACCAATTTTCACAGACTGCACAAACACAGATAAAAATGTGAGACATGATTGTCACATTCTCACAATATCCTTAAAGACGGATCTTCAAACATGACATCATAACATATAACCTGCTGGAAAAACTTCTTTTTGGGAGACGCTCGTCATTTATTTATATCCTTTGAAGATATATATATATATGATGGAGATGACAAATGGGCAGTTTTAGTTTCCTACCAATAGAAAGCTCTTCTAAAAACACGTGTACTTCCAACTACATATCTGATTGGAGGAAAATCTCACAACGTTCATTTGTTTATAAACATTGGCATACAAACTACAAAGTACCTCACTTTTACACCAATTTTTGATTCTGATTGGTTGGGGTGTTCAATTTGGGGTACTGGGTACGCCAGCATGCAGCGTCTAAAGTCTGAACACTCAACCCCATGTTAAAACTGTTCCATGACGTCTCCATCATATATATTATATCCTCAAAGTTTATAATATCCTTCGAGGATATATATATGATGGAGATGACACATGGGCAGTTTTGTGTCCAACCTATAGAAAGAGTGTCTACAAACAAGTGTACTTCCATCTAAATATCTGATTGGAGGAAAATCTTGCCAAGTGCATGTTTTTATAAACACTGGCGTACGAAGTACCTCACTTTTACACCGATTTTCGATTCTGATTGGTTGGAGTGTAGAGTCTGGGGTACTTCGTACTTCAGCACGTGGCATTTATTGTCTAGACATTCAACACCATGTTAAAATTGTTCCATGTCATCTCCATCATATATATATCCTCGATGATAATAACAAATTATCAACTTATCAGCCTGTCCTTGGATCTTTGAAAACATGTGAAAATTGGCGAGCTCTCTATACAAAGTCAAGAAACAAATACCTCAAACCTACCTTTTTCAATAAATTCGGATTCTTTTTAGATCAACGTGTTACGTTCGTATTTTTGGTTATGAATTTTGTTTCATTTGTCTGAATTTACGCTCCTTTCCAGTAAGTCCATGCTTTATTTCAATTTATCTAGATATGCTTCGTGTTGTCAAGAAGTTTTACCAATTTTCGTTCATTTTGAAACCTTGTCTTCGAAATCTTCGATGTTTTTACAAGTCCACCCGGCACGTTCATATTGCCATGAGGAATTCCGTTTCTCTTCTTCATTTCTGGAATTTATTTAGAAGTTATTTTGTTTTCATATCCGCTGGTTCATTCGTTATATATTTCTAGGTATGGCTCCTCGAAAAGGAAAACAGCAGCAAGAACAAGTTCAAGTTTCTTTGGGTCCCCAAGTCAAAAATGGAGAAAATGTTTTTGGAGTCGCCCACATATTTGCCAGTTTTAACGATACATTCGTGCACGTGACAGATTTGTCTGGGAGGTGAGTCCATTTAATTAATGTTATCTATTCCACTATCATCGTAAAACCGGATTTTGGGCTTGTGTAATTCTGCTTATTGGTTTGCTTCGTCGCTTAGAACAGTAGGAACCTTTTATTTTCTTAGTATTTGCTATTATTTCCATTGACGTTACTGATCAAATTCGTTTGAAATTTTTCTCATAATTCAGAGAAACCATCGCTCGAGTAACTGGTGGAATGAAAGTGAAAGCTGATAGAGATGAAGCTTCTCCTTATGCTGCTATGTTAGCTGCCCAGGTAATTAAAAATTGTTTTGCAGATTTATTTCTTTTTAATTGCTGCATCTGTTTCTACTAATTTTTTTCGTTGTGATTAATGTGAGATTGATATGAATTTTACTTCAGCTATTATTCTTATGAAATTTACTAGTTTATCTCTTGGTTTTTGAGGAATTATAATGAATGTTGTTACTCATTAGTGGATTATGTCAAATTTATTTATTTCTTCGCTTGTTACTTATTAAAATTGGCAAAAGTTTATCATAATTTTATAAGATGAATCAATTCTCAGTGCTCACTTGTGTATTTATAACCCAGATTTGTGAATCTGTTATTTTTGATGAAATTATAATCGTGTGATTCAATGGAGCTATAACAAGACCTTGCTCGTGTTAGAGAAAGTTCTAAAATTTTACTTTGCTCAATATTCTTGAATGATTATTATTATTATTATATTTCCCTAAATAATTTCCAGTGAAGCCAGGTCACTCTTGATTTCTTCAGAAAGAGAAAATTCAAGGATGTTTCAATTAGGAAGTACAGAACAGAAAAGTCGCTCTGGTGGCAGAAATTAAAAGTGTTGAGAAGGTGATCATGCATGTTTGTCAACTGTTTTTAAGTAAAAAATGGACATTTTTGAAAGGAGGTATTTAATGTGAGAAGTGAAATTTGTAACGACCAAAACATTATTTGGTTTCATTATTGTTACTAGTATATTATGATATTGGCAGTTGTTTAAAAAATAACTCCAGAAGGAATATGTGGATGCTTTTTTCCTTATGGGAAATAGCATATAAAAATATGTAAACAATCTCTTTCTGAAGTGATAGCACTTGATAAGTACCAGCGCTCCACTACAACTGGACCCAATTTATTAGAGTCGTGATTTTTCTTTCTTAAAGCCGATAATTTTAATTGAAATTATTTGTAATCGTTAGTAATCATTAATTTTATTATTTATAATTACTTTTCTAGGATGTAGCTGAAAAATGCAAAACTTTAGGTATTACTGCTCTGCACATCAAATTGAGAGCCACTGGCGGTAATAAAACAAAAACTCCTGGTCCCGGTGCTCAGTCAGCTTTACGAGCTTTAGCTAGAACGGGCATGAAGATCGGCCGTATCGAGGATGTAACTCCTATACCATCCGATGCCACACGCAGAAAGGGTGGTAGACGGGGTCGTAGATTGTAAATTTTTAACTTTTTTTTTTTTTTAATATGTGTATACATAATTTTCCCACGAATAAATTATACAGAAGTTGTTATTCTGTACATATTTCTATTTCTATTTCTATTTCTATTTGTATATTCACACGTCAAATTTCTCAGTGAATGACAGATCTTACGATCACGTCATTGACGTCATATTCATAAGGTTCTAAAAAAAAGTAAGAGAATTCACTTTTAATATTTGGTTTGTTAGTGCTTGAGTCTATATGTAGTTCGATTACTTTCTAATATCAATTATATTGGACAGAATATTCGTGCCTAAAACATGAATTTCAGTTTGAAGAAAAGCCATATCAATTGCTATGGCTGTGAAAATTAGATGAGAGAACTCCATTTATCATTTATTGAGATCTAGGGGAATTTTATTAATTTAAGAATCCGTAACATGGAGAAAATTAGTATTGTTTTCAAACTCACACTGAACCTATCTTTTGTTTCCATTTAAAAACTACACGATTAATCGGAGGCTGGTACGTAGAAGATAATTATTTTAAAACTAACTAATCTAACAAGTAAAATATTGTATGTTACTAATTTCGAGGTCGAGGCCAAGACGCCAATCTTGTTAACCCTAGAATTAATTGAATTGGTTTTTAATTTCCTCGTAAAAAAAAAAATTGAGACGAAATTTTCTACCATCTATATTATTAACTAGAGAGAATCCAATGCTGCTAGGCAGCAATAATTCACCCATATTTACATCAATTTGATAATAAGTGACAAACTAATGGAAAAGTTTTCCACGAAAAATCTAGTTTATTTTTAAAACATGATGATGCGTTAGTAATATGGATCTTCCCTTTTTCACTAATATTGCTATAAATTGTTATTGAAATGGTCCTTTTTTTTATTGGGTTTTATAAAAATCCTATGCATTATACATGAGTGTTGGCTGCTGGAGACAATAGAAATCATGACTTTTTAAAAAAATATTTCTTTAATGCACACAAAAGAAAACGTGAATCTTCATGTACCTTTTTGTTCTTTTTCAAACTAGAATCGCACAACAGCAGAAAAATCTGTTTGTGGGATCTATTTCTTGAATTCAAGTTTGATGGAAAAAACCTAACATCAGTTAGTCCTCTGATTATGATAGAATATATTACAGCCAAGATTGAGAAATCCTACATTTTTCATTTTGTTTCCATTAGTTGAGTTTCTGAAATTTACTATACGTAATGTTGGTTATTTTTTGTTTCCTTTCCATTACATTTCCTGGTTTTATCAAAATTTTTCATTCCGATTCCATTTACATTTAAAAAAAAAAATTTTCTAGTATTTAAAATTTTCCAAATTTTGTTCAAAATTCAAATATCGATAATAAAATTATTCAATTGAGATATGGAAACGATTCATCATTCAGTTTCTGTTTTGTTTCCATTATTGGAGTTGAAATTAATTGGTTAATTATAGTTACTTAATCGTTTTCAATTTGATTTCCATTTCAGAATTTTGGTGTTTTTGTTTATTTCAGTTTCCAGCTCAAAACAATATTATTTCCATTTCTCGATCCCTCTATTATGGTCACGTTCATGTATGAAAGTAATAATTTGGGCCGGGATTTTTACAAAATCACATGCATTTTTGTTGCTCTTCTTTTTCAGTATACCCTTATTATTTTTTTATTTCATGTAATTTGCTGTAAAATAAACCAAGTTTCATTTTGCATATTTGAATACAAATTCATAATTTTATCATATCTGGACCATTTTCCCAGCATATTTAAGCATGAATTCTGGACTGGATGCTACCCTATATGCTACTGTATGTGTACTAAGTAGTGCTAAGTAATGTACGCTGCTCCAGGCTAAGTAGCATACAGTTACATACACTACTCTGTGCTAAATGGCATACTACAGAAGCATACTCTAACCTATGCTAAATAGTATGAATTTTTTTGTAATTTCATATTATGTAGACGGTGAGGTGTCTGAAACTGAGAAGGTAGAATTTAAGTTGTCAGCTAACTTATATACCTAGAATTATTTCTACCATTTTTTGCTCCATCCTATATACTTTTTTTTTCACTTTTACCACCTTCAAGCTTCATTTATAGTTCGCTGTCTAACTTATATCCATTCATCTTCCATGTAATTCTCTCTATTATATTCTTATACATGACTTTTCCTGATGACTGAGTTAAACTGCTCTTCCAACTCAGATAAGGTTTTTTCCATTCTGTTCCTTCTAAATTCAATCGCTTCTTTTCTTTTTGGCCATTCCCCCAAGAAGACCATTCCTACCTACTATAACTGGAACTCAACCAACTACATCACAGAATGGTTATTCACAATGTTAGGTAATTATTGATCCACAAAAGGCTCCTATGAGAGATGGTACATTCATGATCAATCCAACTTTTAACCAGGAGAAACTTACAATTGAAGAATTGGAGACTGCATAAACCAAAATGATAATTTATCTTTAGGAAATGAGTAAAGGTGCCAATTGTCAACCATATTGATCGCCTGTCTTCACCAAAACAAAAGCCAAACTTAACATCATCGGTTCATCAGCTCTGAAACCAACCACATTCCTCAAAAATGAATTTGTAGTTCCTAAATGGAAGAACTACAAGGTCATTGGGGATGCTACCATACTTAGCTGGATTTAGAAATCTGTCTTATCCAATGCTCCAAATCTTACTGCTGAAAAAATAGCCAGATTTGAAAGAATAAACACATTACCCTTTTTTTTTAAACAATCAAGAGAAACGGTTTTGAAAAAGACATGATCATAATATAGTTTGGAGAAGAACTTGTACTTCACACTGACTTCAACGTAAAAGATTTTACAACCGAGCTCAAAATGTTTATTTTTGATCTCTTTAAGACTAATTGAATATCCAGGATTGTTATAACAACAATTTTTCTAGATCCAGCTAGAATGGGAAACTCAATCTACTGAGGGATCCTAAGTAAACTCAACAGCCATATCTGTAAATTAAAACAGGATTATCCAGATCTGTTTATTCTCAACTTTGAGAATCAATTTGTCAAAAAATACGAACAAAATCAACTCTCAACAAACCCCAAGTGAAAAAGATATGAGAAAAATTGTTTCTGTCACTAGATGCTTCAACAAAAATGAAGTGGGAGATATCGATAGAACTCTCTCTTATTTAATCACTGATATTATCAAAACAACTGATTTAGCTTTGAGATTGAGAAACATCAAACTTTCATTTGGTTATTGTTAAAGTCTTTGACTATATAGCTTATGGACTGCTAGAACTGATAAAATCTTGAAGCCGAACACTGCAGGCGTTACTTTTTGAAAAAGGTACTTTGTGTGAAAACTGAATTTATATGAGGTAGAATATCGTGAATTTTGTATTAATTTAGACCTAATTATTTCGTTCGCAAATGGGATTAAATGTTATTACTGTCGATGGAAAACTAATCAAAGATTTACGTACTTATATACAGGTAGAATAAGGAAAATATTAATAATTTCCTTATTCTTATCTTAATACTTTACTATACAGTTAACTATATAATAGTTTATGAGGATGCACCAATTACACCTACAAAATCCAATTTATTACAAGCCTCTTCAAAATCATTTAGAGATTGCAACAAATCTGTCGGTAAGCTATTGCCATTAGATGCTTCTAGACCATTAGATAGTGGATGTATACTCATCTCTTCTGTTAAGTCAAGTTTAGATGCACTTAAAGTAACAGTGCTGTTTATAGAATTAGATTTTTCTAGATTTAGTTCCTTTGCATCTGGAAGTTTTGGCATTGGTGTTAAAGGAGTGTAGCTTTTTTGACATCTAATTTTGTGTAATTCTTTCATTACACCACCATTTAATTTGCTTTGGTGTGTTTCACCAGCTGTACAATTAAGTTCTGCTATTTGTGAGCATATATTTTCTTGCTTTGTTGCTACCTCTTCATTTTTTTGTTTGGTTGATTCAAATAGTTGAAGCTTATTTTGTATGTTCTTGCCTAAAGGCATCTTTAATGTCTTAAAATGCTTAGATGGTATGTTTTAAGCTATATACGATGGGTTGTTACATAAATCATCACGATTGTTAGTAGCAGGAATTTTCTGGCTATCTAATTCTTGTGTTGTGTTGAAGCTCATCGATCTGCCTATATTTATCTTTTTAGTTAGTACTGATGGATGATCATGTGCAATATTTTCCCTAGCGGTATCTAATAGTTGATAGAGTGGTGCGTTTTTTGGGTATTTTGTTTTTATGGTAGATTGATTAGCTTTATAAGCTTCTCTTAGGTTAACGTTATTACGTAGAATAAATATAATAAGTTTTAGTTGCTTTATCATGATTGATTGGAGTTGTGACAAGCAGAGGATAGCTATAAACCATTTTATGGTGGTTTACAAATATATCAATGTCGTTGCAGAATAATACCCTATGTATGGGTTAATACTCCTTCACTTAAGTCAACATAATATTTATAAATCCTTAGCTTTGAATGTTCTACTATTTTAGAGAATAGAATTTAATTTTGATGTAGAAGTGGTATTATTACTATAATTCTTAACTGAAATATGTATGTAAATATATGATTCCATGCATAATAATGTTACTCTATTTCTTACGCATCATTTATATTGACGTTTAATCTTCTATAACAGAACTTAGCACAATACGTTGAAATGATTTGTATTTTTTAACTTGATGGTACTATCGAGTTGATTTTTTATTATAGCGATATATATAAGCAAGTTAGATTAATAAGAAGATTTTTCTTATAGAATATTTACACCGCTTACTAGGAAGAATTATTGGTATAATTACTATTGTACCTTTCATACTATTTTATTACTACCAGCTCCTTAATAAATCACAAACTTGTAGCTTACTGGTAGTAAATTTAATAATGGTTTTACAAGGTTTGGCTGGTTGGTATATGGTTAAGAGTGGGTTAAATGACGTATCACACGTTAGCCATTATCGTTTAGCAATCCACTTATTTTTAGGCATGATGATCTATCAGATTCTGGTAAAGGAGCTATTTTCAATCAAGGTGATGCGAATTATCCATACGTCAAATATAGATATTATAAAGCTAGTGGCTAAAGAACTTGGTGTCGGTATTAAAATACAAAACTTTGACTTTCCTGGATTACTAGCATCACTTGCTATGAACAAAATTGATTTAGTTATAGCTGGCTTATCTAAGTCACCTCAAAGAGCACAACATGTAGAATTTAGTGATGTATACTTAACTGCAAAAGTTGCAGCATTATTTCATAAAGAAGCGCATTTTACTAATTTTAGCGATCTTAAGGGACAAGTCATCGGTGGTCAACTCGAGAGCACATGGCAAGAAATAGCTAAAAATATTAATCATGGTTACGAAAATAAATTGCATTTTATAAATAATAATTTGGTACTCATAGAAGAATTAAAGGCAAAAAATATTGATGTTGTTATTGTTGAGGATGCACAAGCAAATAAATTTATGGAAACTAATCCAGAGTTGAATAAATTTTCTATTGATGAATATAGTTCTGATTTTGCTATAGCATTACCAAAAAATACCAAATTATTATACATTTTCTGGTACGACATGATTTATTACACTTCAAACAGTTCTGCATAATTGAAAATCAGAGGGTACAAAATTATGAGTGGAATGAAGTTCTAGTAAAGTATTACATATTTATGTCATTAATTATTCTATAAACTTACAAATAATGCCATTTTATCATTTTTCAATGGCAAAGTAGAATAATAATAAAATTAATTATCTTCAAATATAATTTTAATTACTAAATTAACAAAATATAAAAATTAATTTTTTTCTAGCCAGAATTGGAAATTCGGAATCACTATCACTTATCACCAAAGGTCGTTTTTCGTAAAAAGAACGCCTGTTAACAGTGGCTTCAGCGATCTTCCATTTAACCCTATGTATTTCTTATCAGTTCTAGCAGTCCATAAGCTATATAGTCAAAGGTTAAAGTTCCATCTACATATGATGGTTCTATCTCATCTCCACCATAGTACACTCAACAGTTAATATTACATACTATAATATTTCTGTGTGACCTCACGTACTCATGTAATCTATGTATGTCAAGAACTCACGTTAAGATGAGTTCACTTCTGTTCTGTCTCTTGTATGGCGAACATACAAAATATATTCTTTCGTGATTAATTACTATTTTATTGTTTCCTCCAATAGTTATAAACAAAGACCAAAATTTACACCCAAATCAGCCAATGTTAAACAACTTAAATACATCAAACAATCCTAAACATGCAATCCCTTTTTAAGATCATGTTTTTGTTTGATTTGTGATATTGATTCTGATTCAGAGGAGTTCAAAACTGAAGAATATATTGATAAAATACTGTTCTTCAATACATATACTATTATTGTGAAACTGTGAGAAAGAAGGAATAAATAATATATATCCTATATTGATCACGGCTCTTCCTACATAACAGAAAGGTTTCTCAAGAGGGTTGAGACCAAAAACTGGGACGTTTGTTTCCTAAAGATGAAATCACCATAGCTCTGTTTGATAGGACTGCACCAACTTACTCCAACTTACACCAGGAGGATGATTCTACAAATGTAGGAATTTTATATGACTTT
Organism: Ericerus pela; assembly: GCA_011428145.1. Classification (NCBI taxonomy): domain Eukaryota; kingdom Metazoa; phylum Arthropoda; class Insecta; order Hemiptera; family Coccidae; genus Ericerus; species Ericerus pela. The sequence goes on along the minus strand of WOFM01000527.1, from coordinate 49,676 downwards.
GCGATAAGTTTTACTTAAATATTTGTGGAATATCCCTACTGGTATAGCTTGGTGTAAGTTATTGTAATCCTATCAAACAGGGCTCAAGTCAGAAAGTTGATGCTGCTTTAGGTGAATCAAAAATCAAGGTTATTAGAAGTGTGTATTGGTTTTGTCATCACAACCGATACCAAACAAGATAGAACAATGACAGTAATTGGTCAAGTCTGTAAAGAATTAAATGCTTCATTACTTCTTGGCTGTCAATTCTTTTACAATTATGACATAATACAAAAACCAGGAGCAGAGTACTCGATTGTGCTAACCCAGATAACCCCAGATGCCAAGTACAAATTCCTAGAGTGAAATTTGAAAATTGACATCTGTCATGGCAATTTCACCAGAAAAACAAGTTCCAAATAAGATCGAACTACAAATAACAAAAATTATTGAAAAGGCAAATTACCAGATTACACTCATTCACAATTTGTGGATCTCTTACATTCACATCATGAATTATTTGTCAACTATGTAAGCCACTGCAACAAATATGTTCATAAATTACAAATGCAACCAAATACCCCAAAACTTGATCCAAAACATTCAATGATTCCTCAAGCACTGCTTTGGATTTGGGATGGAATTATCACCCCTGTTACAAGTAAATATTTCTTCCCACTCACTATCACCCAGAAGAAACTGGAGAAATTTTACCAGTACTTGATTCCAGAAAGACAAATCAATATAAGGAAACAAGTGGAGATATTGTTCTGCCTATCAATAATATCAAAATTTGGTTTAGTGGAGCTAATTATTTCTCAAAAATAGATTTAAAAAATGGATTCCTTTAGATCCCCATAGATCCTGATTCCAGGAAATACATTGCTTCCTGTTTTTGCAGACAACTTTACATTTTCAACAGAACTGTATTTAGCTTAAAGGATGTCATGCAAGCATTTATCGCTGCTGTGAGACTTGTCCTATCAAATTTAGATAATAATGTTTCTGTGTACATAGACAACTTGATGATATTCTCAACAACCATCGAAGAAAATAAGATTCACATTCAGTTAGTCCTTCAGATCACCGAAAGTAGAATTATCATTAATTTGGCCAAATGTTTGTTTTTCAAAACATCCGTGAGATACCTAGGCTCTGTTATTGATTAGGAAGGAGTTTGTCCCAATCACAAGAGAGCTGAGTCAATTCACAGAATCTAGCCTCCCACCAGTAAGAAAAAAACTTTATCATTCCTTGGAGTGGTAATGGCTAACATTCTATTCAAATTTGAAGTGACTAGAGTAAACCCTGATTATAAAACACCTTATGAATTGTTTTATGGCATTAAGCCCAATTTAAAAAACTTAAAAGTCTTTGGTTCACTCACCTACAGACATATTCCAATGGAGGTGAGAAAATAAAATGCAACCAAAGCAAAATCAAAACTAAACAATAAAATAGATCCAAAATTAGCGCATAGGGCTGAAAAAAGCATAATGATGGGTTATACTAATACTGGATACTGTCTAAGGGATCATTTTGACACAAAATCTTACATAGCATATGACGTTAAAGTTGATGAAACACAGAATATAAAATAACTAGAAATAGTTGAGAAACCATTAGTAATTAAACCAGCTGATTACAAACACGATTTAGGTATAATTAACCCTATAATAATGAATATAAATATTAATTATAATAAAACATACATAGTAAACTGTGTACTCCAAAGCTGTAGTGAAATCAATAATAATCTATTTAGGAAGCAGTGGATAAAAGTAATAAATGATGAATTCAATTTACTCAATGATATGAAGGTTTGGGAAATAGTAGACTATGACTGCCAAAAACTAATTGATACTAGATGGATTTTCACAATCAAATATGATGAATTTGGAAATCCAAAACCAAAGGCTAGGCTAGTAGCGAGACGCTTCAAAGATAGAATAGAATACAATATTACCAAAATACATGGCCCAGTTGCATCAATTAGTACTATAAGATGGTTGCTTTCAACTATAAATAAAAACAATTTAATACTCGTCCAGTATGATGTAAAAACTGCATATTTGAATTCCCCAATAATAAAATCAATATATGTGAGAAGACCGGAAGGTATTAATATAGGTCAAATCAAGTTTTAGAACTGAAAAAATCAATTTATGGATTAAGGACTTCAAGTAAATCTTGGTACGATCTATTAGATTCAAAAATTAAAGAAATGGGATTTATAAGAATGAAATCAGATAGATGTTTATATTTAATGAATAAAGGTAATGATGTAATATATTTTCTGACCTATATAGATGATATATTAATAGCTTCCAATACACAATTATCCATAACAAAAATAAACGAGGAATTGCAGAAAACGTTTACAATAACTATTATAAATAACCCGAGATTTTTCGTAGGATTATAAATAAACAGATCAATAGAAAATAAAACAATAACACTAACACAATTCAAACATATCCAAAAAATGATTAAAAAATATGGAATTTCTGAGGCAAAAGTTTTCAATATTCCGATGGAAACAGGGTTGAAAATTGATAAAAAAGAAGGTGGAAAGGATGATACTGAATATAGGTTTATGATAGGGGGATTGTTATACTTATCTAGACTTACTAGACCCGATATCCTTTTTTCTGTCAATTTTTTTCTCACATTTCCAGAATTTGTCAAATGACAATTTGAAAAATTATGTGAGAAGAATTTTTAGGTAGCATAAACTCCACAAAAAATTATTCATTAATGTATAAATCTGAAGGTGATGGAATACAGGCTTATGTAGATGCCTCATATGCCCCTCAAGTGGATGATACATCGATCAATATTAATAATTTACAGAAGGGAAAATCCATTTCTGGCTATACAAAATTTACTAATGGCGACTTGTTAGACTGGAATTGTTCAAAACAGACAATCATGCCTCATCAAGTACGGCTGCAGAAATTATAGCCATTTCTGACACCTTAGATATAATAAAAGTTATTCAATATATGCAACTTAAAATTTTTGGAGGAAAACTAACAGTAGATGTGATGGAAGATAATATATCAACTCAAAAAATATGATCTGGAGGAAGCCAGAAAAAATCGAGGGCATTGATGATTAAATGTAACTCGATTTTGGAGGCAGTCGAAGAAAAAATAATTCATTTTAGGTCCATAAGCTCTGAAAATCAGTTGGCTGACATTAACAAAATCCTTGGACAGAAACAAACTCGAAAATATAATAATAAAAATCCTTGAAAATACAAATATATACATATAATAATAAAATTGTTTATTTCAGAAAAATACCCATACAAATTATAAATTGTCCCAAGTCCAAATATAAGTCAAAACATGTCCAAAACACGAAAGAAAATTATCCCTATATTGTCAAAAAATAAAAATCCAACTTTAATAATTCTAGAAAATACTTGTCAGAAGTAAATGCTCGCATTTCTAAAAATCTCAACAAAGAAAACGGCATCAAAATTGAGCAAGTCTAAACTCCAATAATCAAATAATAGAAAACTCACTCAACTCCAAACCCAGCGTGAGAAAAATGTGTACAAATTCTCACACGCTACAAAAAGAAAAAACATCATACAATAAAATCATACGAAGATAAAATTACTTTCTATATCTCATTACATGACCACAAACATGATTAGAAAAACTCTTGCCTTTCTTATCTTTAAATGAATGCATGTAATGGCGCTTCAAACACAATGACATACCACAAATGTAATCGGACTAAACGATGTATATTATTTTACTGTTCTTTTCCTGCATGTTATTGAATAAGATAAGCTACAACGTAACGTTCGTAATCATAGAAATTCTTATACACTGGATTTCTTTTGTCGAATTTTTTTTCTTTCTTTTCTTTTTCTCTAAACAGATATGAACGCATGGGACATTGTAACTGCGTAAATGAATCATATGTTACCATTTTTATTTTTGATCCTCCTTTTTTTGCATGTAACCATTTTTTATATTTATTTGAATAATTATATATGTACTGAATTATTATTATCTATTTATTTAATATTTTATCCTTTTGAAGCGCAGCAATTACCAAAATTTTTTTTACTTTTTACATACCATTTTTTATATTATATGTCTTTTGAATTTCGCATTTTCGTATTTTATTTTATTTTAATTCCATTCACTTTCAGCGATTGTTGTTGGGATACGATTCCCTCACTACCTCACAAACACATAACATTACATTGACTAACACTGTATGTAACATGTTATTACATTTATTCGTTTTACATGTGGCGACACTGATCGCCAACATAATATTCTTTCTGCCACTGCTCGACGGAGAATGTTCTCCATTTGTCAGTCGTTGTACTAACGTCGATAATAAATCTTTTCTAAGATGGAAGTCCGTGCTTATCTTTTCTGTGTAAAGTGATCAGAACTCACCTCAATATGTTAGCAGAGCTGCGGATCAGAAAAATAAGTGCGGTAATTAAAATGTGATAATCGTGTAATTTGTTAAAAATTAAAAGTTCGTGTTTCACGCAAAGTGGTAGGAAAAATGAAAAATTCGTGAACGAAAAGTTCGATTCAGTGATTAAAGTAACTATCCTGAAAAAGTTGAAAGTTTTAATTCATGTAAATCAATAAAATAAAAGTAAAATTTGATGAAAACAATTGTAAAGTCTTGGGCGCCTGTGAAAACGTCAAAGTCGAAAGTCTGGAGAAAGCAGATAAGATACGAGAGGATTTTATGGTTTGGTAGACCAGTGCATACAATCAAAAATGGTTGGCAATTGTTCATGCTGTGTTCCAGGGAGTGAAACAGTGGAAGAAAATCAAAAATTCAAAAGTTGCAGAGTAAAAATTGTCGAAGTTTGGTGTCATTTGGGCAAGGTAGCAGAAGAAAAACATCGAAAAAATAAGAAAAAAGAACGGAAAAATTAAAGATAAGTAAAAAGTTTAAATTAATTAACCAGTAATTTGTGTGATTTTGCTCAAAATTAATTAGAAAAAATCAAAATTTCAGTAAAATAAAGTTAAATTTTAATATATTTTCATGTAAATTCTCAACCAAATCCCAAGTAAAGTTGAAACTTGAAAGGTGATATTAATAGCCTTCAAACTTTATCTTGTTGGTCGAGAATTGTAAAAAAGAAATCTTTGTTGGATGAGTATCATCGAATCCAACAATAGAAAACCTACATCTATGAACATTGACATTAGTGACAGATTTTTTCCTGTTCACATACAATAAAAGATTGATTCAATTGATGAAAACTGATAGATTATTTTCTTTTCAGCAGTAATCTCTTCCATATTTTGTTAAATAATTTTGCACTATGTATTAATTCAAATTTTAACGTGTTTAATAGAATCATCTGTGTTCTGAAACAAGACTTAAGACTTTGATTAATTCAATTTCGAACATTTTTGACGATAAAATCAGAGTAATTTGATCACTCAAGAAGTAGAAACAACGGCGGAGAGATCACCTCATCGTCGGCAACACATATTTCGTGAGATTTAATTTAGAATATTAATTAATTATTGAATATTATAGTATAATATATTTAACTTGCATTCCCTATCAAGCGGCTAAGACCTTGTTGTGCATTATCGTGCGGTTGAGACCGTGTTACCCTCTAGATTTAAGTTCTTGTGTTTCTGAGGTAGGATCTAAATTCCCGAACACCCTAGATTTATAAAAATAAAATATCACGATTTGACACAAAGAAGGTATTCGATGGGAGGAATTATGATGCCTGGAGGACCACGATGGTCTCAACACTCTATGCTGAGGGATTATATCCGATTATGCACGATGTTGAGACCGAAGTATTATTTTTGGGACTGGAATTAAATAATTTTTTAAACCCTGAATCGGGCAATGCCAGTTCAGCCAGTAGGATGGCATATTTCCGTAACCAAGAAAAAGGAAAGGCTCTAATTTATCAGGGATTAAACAACGAACTAATCGAAAGAGTAAAAGATTTAAAACCAGTAAATCAAATTTTAAAAGTCTTAGATGAAAGGTACAAAAGCTGCACGCAAGTTACATATATTAATGCGAAGCAGGCCTTTCAGAGATTAAAATTTAACAGTGACGGAAATATGAGAAGTTATTTAGATGTGTTTTCTAGATCAGCCCAAAAAATAAGGGACTGTGGTAAAAATTTAAACAAACAGGAGGAGATAGAACAACTCCTAATATCACTGAACATGGACTATGACATGACAAGGCTGGAGTTCAATACCTTAAGTCAGGATCAAAAAACGATCGAAACACTTCATGCCATGTTGATTGAAAGATCAGATAAGTTATATGACGAGAAAAAGTCAAGATATTATAATATTAAATTTCGTAATTTCAACCAAAATAATAAAAATCAGAGATTTCAATATGGAGGAAATTACAATAGATATAATAACACAAATAAAAATCAAAACTATAGTCAAAATGTAGATCAGGGGAAAATGACATATAATAATAACCAAAAGTCAGAAATGCCTCAAAATAATAATAATAATAATTACGAAAATAGAAAATATAATAATAATCAAAATCAAAATAATTTGCCAAATTCGAATAACTTAGTATGTTTCAAGTGCCATGGCAAAGGGCACATAGCTAAAGTATGTCCATCAAATAAAGAGGGTTCAAAACCCCAAGATGAATTAGATGGTCCTGCACAAAATACAAGATACGGATGTAGTGGAGGAGTTTACTTAATGTTGGTTTAATGTCACAAGGACGAATAAAATATGTTTGTTGTCACACACCTTAGCTCGCGCCTGTTTGTGGAACAACTGTTAGCATCGCCTCAGCCCAGTATCTCCAGTCATGTCGAGTCCTCTGCGCATCGCTAGTGCGCACAGGACTCATGGCCGTAGCCATGACACTGGGGGCGGTGTTCCTGGGTGGCCATCGGTGGCCACCTCTGAAGATTCCCCTGAAATCTGTAATAAAGATTAGACATACATGTTGAAATATAAAATGTTATTTTATTATATAGACAACAAATATAATATATGAACATGAAAAAATAGGTATTTACAGAAACTTAAAATAAAAATAGGAACAAAATTTTTATTTCGTCTTCTGACGTTACCGCGTAATGAAATGACAAGTGAAAAAGAGACTTTCAACGAAAGTTCTTTTCGATCGCCGGATGCTGCATCTGAGAGGATGAGACAAGTTATTGGCCGTAGATCACAGATTTTGTAAAGGAATATTTGGGAATTAGCGAGTCGTATAAACATCAACGATGCTTAATTAAATAGTGCACTCTGCCACCTATTACCCGTAGCTGTTTATAAAGCACATGACAGTAATAGTGGGTGCCAAAAAATTGTAGTTATACCGTTTTTAGGAGTATAATGTCCAATTATGGCGTACCCTAAAGTCAGTAATTTGGCTTGTCAGTCCAGTCTATTTTTTGTCATAATCAGGAGAGATCTATCGGAGGTACGATACTACGTATCGAGTTTATCTACATCTCTGTCGTCTAACTCTAATGGAGCTAAAAACTTGAGAGGTCTTGTAGATGTTTGCTTGCTTGAGAATTCTATTTTTGCGTGACGGATTTGTCCATCACAAGATTTCTCTAAATCAATAATTTTTGCAAGTTTGTAAACGCCAGGTTTGGATGTGTAGTCCAAAACGTGTACTATGTCGCTTACTTTCGGTACGAATGGTACCGTGCACCCTGGATTGGAGAGCGCAGTTGGTGTTCTATCTCTTAGGTATAAGAGATATTGTCTCTTCCAAGTTAACCAGAGGTTTGTCAGGTAATCTTGGTCGAGCTTCCAAATGTCCATAAGCTGTTTTGCTGTAGGAGTTGGGTCTTTATTCGATTCATTAATCGGATTGCTTAGGTGTCCTAAATTGGCCCGCATGAAGTGTGCAGGTGTTAGTGTCAACTGGTCTAGTTCATCAGGAGATGGGCATAGTGGCCTTCTGTTGACCATTGTTTGTATATCTTTCAAGCTCGCTTGAAAGGTATGTTTGTAGATTGAGTTGTGACCGTGGACTTTATAAAACACTTGTTTTATAATGCCGATCAGTCGTTCATAAACTCCACCATACCATGGTGCTTTAGCTGGGATGAAGTGCCATTTAATGCCTCTTCCATCTAAGCTAGGTTTTATTTTTCGTTCTTCAGTGAACGTTTTCCAGTACTCTGGTAAGTACGTTGCAATTAGGTGGAATTGCGCTGCGTTATCTGATAGGATAACTTTTGGCGTACCTTTGTCAGCAAAAAATGTTAAGAACGCTGTCCAGATGTCCTCAGTTGTCAAGTTTGACACTGAGAGTAGGTGTACTGCTCTGGTTGACAGACACGTAAAGATCATCACCCATTTTTTAACGGGTGGTGTCGTTGGTGTTGCCAACTGTGCTTTCGTTTTTGGCAGGTATTTCTCGAATACCATGAAGGGGCCAAATATGTCCACACCTGTGTAGGTGAATGGATTCACAAAAGGTACCAGACAAAAGTCTGGTAGTGCTGAAAAAGTTGGTTGTTTAAACGGTTTTGTTTCAGCTTTTTTGCATAGTGTACATGACTTCTTTAAAATTTGAGGTAACACTTTTAGTGACTTTGGCACAAAATAGTGTCTTCTAAAGTCGGCTATGGTAAATTTTGTACCAGAGTGTACGTTTTTCAGATGTGTGTGCATCAGAATTAATTTTGTTAAGTGAGACTTAGGATGCATCAGGATTGGTGATAGCATGTCTCTTGCGTACTCGATATCAGATAGATAATTTACGGTACGTAATATCCCAGATGGATCAATCAGGATATGGAATTTTTGGTACAGAACGTACGGAGGGTAATTTAATTTTTCTAATACTTCGAGTAGTATTCCGAAGTATTTCTTTTGGTCAGCTCTGATGAAGCAGAGTAGAGCAAAATGAAATGTGAAATCTAACGATGCATAAGGTGAAATTAATCTTTTCCTCCTTATTCGTTTGTTTACTAAATCGTCGTACGGCTTCTATACATTGTAGGAATGTACGTACGGGTTTTGATAAAGTATTGAATTTCGTGATATCTATGTTGAATGGGGTGTTCAACGGTAGATGTATGAAACTTTTGAAAGGTATTTCATGTTTCGGAATATAGCATGATTTGGTGATTGTCAAATCAAGTGGCTGACTTTGGTTCGGTGGATCAGCTATCCACTGTTGTGACAGAACATCAGGTTCTGGTAGTGTGACTTCACATTGATCTGTATTTGGACCAATGAAGAAGTCTGGGATGAATCTTTTGGCTGATTTCATCTGCCTTAAATATTTGGCAGGATGACGTTTGTCAAAAATTGATTCATCATCAATTTTTATTGACGCTGATTTTCTTGAACTCGAAAATAATACTTCTTTCATTGTATGAAATACAGGTGTATTTATTTCGGTTGGTTCGTCTGGTAGGCTTTCGATTATATGCAAATCGGTTTCTGGCCAAGATTTTTCATCTTGGGATAGCCAATTTGGGCAGACCCCCATAGTGATTCGGATAGTTCTGGATAGAGGAACCACGTGAGCCAATATCAGCAGGATTGTCCGTTGATGGGACATATCGATATTCGACGTTTTATACTTTTTATTTCGTCGACTCTATTTTTTACAATTGTGGGTGGACTTTTCTTTCTAATAGCCATGTGAGGACACATTTGCTATCAGACCACAAGAATGTTGGTGCGTTCTGTAAACCGAGCGTTTACGTAGGGAACGTAGTCCACGTGCACCTATAAGTGCTGCAATCAATTCGAGTTTGGGAATTGTTATCGGTCGCATAGGTGTTACGCGTGATTTTCCTGTTACAAATCGTACTGCATGACAATTCGATTTAGTGTTGCTAAATCTGATATATATTGCCATGAGTACGCTACTTGTGATGCATCTACAATACGTGTAGTTGGTAGGTATTCGGATTATAAGTTCCTAGATAAAATTGTCTAGGTATACAATAGTTGAGGCTATTGCTGAGATCAGTAATTATCTCAGTGGCTGTTGGTTCGAGATTGTCTGGGATTTTTTCATCCCATTTCAATCCCTTGGACCAGAGTACTATCATGAACGTTCTCGACGGAACGAATGCTGGTGCAAACCAACCTAAAGGGTCATAGAATGATGATAGTACCCTAAGGAATGTGCGTTTCGTCCATAGAGACGTAAACGGTTTTGGTTTGGGCATGTAAAGTACATCATGGTCCATATCCCAATACAGGCCAAGCACTTTTATGATTGGGTTGCTTAATGCGTGTTGTGGGTTGAAATCTTTTCTTAGCTGTTTACAATTGGTGCCCCATTGGGCGAGTTCCATGGAGATATCGTTGAATAATTTATTCGATTTTATGTATAATTCTATTGGAAACAATTAAATTATCAACGTAAAATTGTTCTAAGAACTTTTCATGGAACTCCATGTCGACCAATCGGAAGTGATGTAATCGCAATGCTGCGAGTAAGAAAGGTGCCATTATGATTCCGAAGGAACACGGCAGAATCAAAATGTTACTAGATTGTTATTGTTCATGGGATTGTTAGGATTTTTAATCCATAGGAAACGTGTGACATCTCTGTCATATGGGTGCAATCCAATTTGATGAAACGCTTTTTTAATATCAGCGATTATTGCGTAAGGGTTCTTACGGAAGCTTACGAGCATTGCTATTAGATCAGCTAATAGTACTTTTCCTTTGTGCATGCAGTCGTTTAGTGACAAGTTAGACTTTTTAGTTTTTGCCGATCCATCAAAAACTACTCTAAGTGGAGTTCTTTTTGTTGGATCGTAGATACCCTTGTGTGGTAAGTAGTGTATTACTTCCGCGGGTCTATCGTTCTCGATAGGTTCAATCATTTCTAAATCAATTAGTGAGGTAAAATACTGATCGTATCTTACAAAAAATTCTGGATTTTTCTGCAATTTAGGCAATTGTCTTTCTAATCGTTTGAATGCTAACTGTCTATTATTGACTAGGGTTAGTGGTGGGCTATATTTGTATAGCCATTTGATTTGATACCTATTGTTCACTAATTTTATAAAAATATAAAATTAGTGCAATGCTTCAGTTTCAGCATCGTCCTCAACTAAGTTTTTGGTTTCTATCCCTAAGGTATCCAATTTCCAAAAATTTTCGATGCTTTTTGGGGATGTAAAAAATGATGGTTCGAATGCGTCACATTTGGTTGGTTCTCCTAAGAATCCTCCTAACATTTTTCCAAAATCTGTTTCGATTAAGGTTAGGGTTGGTGACAAGTGTTTAATGTGCTTTATAAATGACCACATGAAGTTGTTACCAACTAATAGGTGTATCGTAGATTCTCGGTCCAAACCTGAAAAATCGATATTGTAATATCGTGGGTAACGGTTTTTAAATTTGTCAAAATCAAATTTGGAAAGGTTGTTTGCGATGTGTGGAACTGTATTGGCTTCCATTTGAATTAGTTCCATCGCGTTTTAATAGTTCAAATTTTACAATTTGTGTGCGAATTTGTTTTGACATTTGTCCAGCTAGGCCTCTAAATTTGATTGTTTCAGCGAACTCAGAAAAATTTTGTCTGAGGTGTTCATAGGCATATGTGTAGAACATATAGCTATGTTTGCTTCCGCAATCGAAAAATCCATTAATTTTTACTGGATTTTTATCGTTTGGAGCGAGAATGTACGATGAAAATGTTAAGAAATGAGCATCAGTATCTTTAATACTAAAAAATGATAAACACTCACTTAACACTGAAACCCCAGATGCGGAACTCAGGTTCTCATCCTCTTTGCGTTGCTGCGCAATGAGACTAGCGGTGCTTTCTTCGGAAGCTGCAGTTGTCTGTAATAGTACAGTTTGTTTAGGATTGGGTACAGGTAAGTTTTGTTTCTGTTCATCAAACAGGTTACCTGGCGGTAGATATTGTTTGCAGTCTTTTAACTGCTCGACCCATGCCGTCACTCTGCCCTCCATGATCGGGTATTCCATCACGGGGCAGAGATTTGAATGATGTTTGCTACTGCCACATTGGAACCATTTGCAGGCTTTGCAGTACTGGATACTGGTGTGCGATAGCGCACATCTCGTGCACAATTGATAGCGATTGTAGTGCGCACGTCGTAACTCCAAAGTACTCTTTTTTCTGCATAGATGAGCATGGTGGTCACCTTTGCAGAAAATGCAGGGAGTATTTGGTTTCAACTGTGTGCGCACCGTTGATGCTGGGATCCGTTGTCCAGACAGGAGCTGGACCCATAAGATCCCCTCTGCATCTGTATTAGATAAAGTTTCATTAGTATCCCTATTGTTTGTGCGATTCGAACATTGTGCTGGTTGTTTACAAGGATTGGATTTATTCTGTCCTCTTTCGTTCGTTTTCTTTTCTGTAGAAATTATCGAAAAATTTCTCCTGCCTTTAGGTCGAGAGAAATTTTTATTTTGCGTGGGCGTATTAGGTTTATCGGCCTTTTTTGGTACAGAGGTACAGATAGGCTCCGATAACTCCCTAATTTTAATAAACGATCTAACTGCTTCGAACAAATGTTTAACATTGCGTTCGTTACTTTTTAAAGTGTTTTGGTAAGATCGGGGTGGAAATTATTTAATTACTATGTTAAATAATTGTTCCTCGTCAATTACTTTTGCAAGTAAACGATACCTATCTACCATAATGGTTAGGGTGTCTAACGTGTCTAGGATTGACGTAGTATCGTTAGTGGTTGTGGTGTATGCAGTTATTTTTAGCCACATTTCAGCTCGAATCTTTGATTCGTCCCCATACCTAGTATCTAGGAATTTTAGGCGTTGGATATAGCCAACGTTATCTGTGGAAAAATGATTAATTTTTTCTACCAAAAATTTTGGTAGGGCCCCTTGCAGTAGGTTAATTTTTTGTGGGATAGCGATATCATTTCGTTTATTAACGTAATTATTAAATCCGTTAATAAATCCAGGATAGCCTATAATGTCGCCATCCCATTTTTCTAAATAAAATTTAGGGGGTTTGAGGTTTGCAAACCCAGCGTCAACTTGATCTTTTGGATTATGTTCCCAGCATTTTGAAATATAATTTTCGGATTGTGGTTTTTTGATGGCGTTTGAGTCCATCGCTACTGCCAGGGGTGTTTCATTTTCTATTGGGTTTTGCGATAGTTCACGACACGACGTGTCGGATGTTTGAGAATTAGTTTGTGATAAGGAGGTTGGTGGGAACAGAGCCTTTTTGGGCTTGGTTCTCCCTCATTATTTTCTGGAAATGTTACATTTTCATTTGAATTTGAAATTTCATTACCTGTCACCATTCGGGGTTGGCCTCGTTTGCCCCTTACTGGGGTACGTTGTTCCGTAGCCGGTGGTGGCGATAGCCAACGTTCGCGTTCGGTAGCTTTCTTAGCATCTGGGAGGTATTGATGTATGAATTCAGTCGCCTGGATGCCAGGATCCTCATGTACCATGGCAGAGAGCTCGCGGACTTTTTTCTGCGAGGCTGTCAACACCTTGTGGGCGTTGGCTTCCTTGCGCAGAGCGTCCCCTAGCTCTCTCGCCAGTTCCAGAGCTCTGGCATCCCAGCGCGCCTGTTCCTCCCGACAACGCTGCTTGTCAGCATTTCCACGTACCTCCGGTACAAATTGTGGTTGATGAAGTTGTTGTTGTTGTACGTTGTATTTTATTGTCGACTGTAGTACAAACAACTTCCGTTTTACCTGTCTGACCCTACGCAAGGTTTCTCTTGCGAGGCCTCTAGGAACGTAATCAAGGTATCTTACTGTTGCCTCAATTGCATTGTCTTCATTGGACACTGCGTTTATTTTGTACTGTGGTACGTGTGGTCTCTCGAGTTTTCTTGCAAGCGATTGCGCGTACTCCTCTGCATCCTCCAGTTCGACGATGAATTGTTCCCGTTTGTCCTCACTATCTGCGACATCACTTGTTGTGTGTGTGGACGTTCGGCTTCTCGGCTGTAGGTCTATGGAAACGGGCTGTATGGCACTACGTCCCAGCGATGGCTGCGCACTTGGCAGTATTGCTGCCACCCTGCGCAGCTCCTCTTCGTCAATTTCTGCAGCCCAGCTTGGTTGTGGGGCCGGTGTTGCATCTTGCTGATGGGGTGTTGATGCCTCTGTCGATTCCTCCTCTTCCATTAACAATGTTTCAGGATTGAGGAGGACATCGATCTTGTCGCCATGCGACGCTTTTTTGTCTTGAGTATTCATGTTCTAAGAACAGAATAAATGAACATCGGAAAAAAAAATAATTTATTTTTATTTTTCGATATGGGTATTATGTCTATTGATCGAAAATGGGGATGTGATAGAATAATAACGATTATTGAGTTCGTAGTATTAACCTACATTCGAACGAAGGTCAATGATACGATTTTTTCATTGATATTACGGTGGTTCATTTTTATAAACGCCTGCCGTATTGTCGCATAAGGGGAAGGATGTAACCTGTGTTACGAATTTTTGCCATGTGTCATGTGCTTGACCGATAACAGAAATCGTAAATCGCGATTTTATCGATTTTAGGAAATCGTTTTTTCAAATAAATTTTTCAATTGGGAAATGAAAAATCGGGCGTGACCCGTAGGTGAAAAGGTATTTTAAATTTTTGCGAAAAGATAAATAATTTT